>CM035154.1:66431911-67031911 GCA_020205615.1 Panax quinquefolius | reverse complement strand
ATCACCATTTAAGACTGAGGATGATAAAAATATTTTCAAGAAAACGAATCTAGAGAGATAAAAGGACAAATATTAGGGATTCGTACTTTAGTTTATCCAAGTTTAAAAATACTCCATAATAAACAATTTTGGAGCAAAATTCAAGAATAAAGATCAGAACATAGATACAATCAAAGATAGTAACCATAATAGACAACATGGACAAAGAAAAGAAATTTAATTTTTATATGAATAGTGTCATATTCGTGAATAGTGACATATACATGTATAGTAACCCCGACATGAAAAAGATAAAGTTTCACAATAAAATTCATATCAATATTTGGTATAATGATATTAAAAGAAATAACATCATTTACTAAAAAAAATTAACATCCCTTACAATCCCTTGCCTCAAGAGAATAGTACTTCTGGCTGAAATATCAAATATAATGCTGAAGGAAACTTGCACTGCTTATCAACTCTTAAAGTATCTAAATACTCACAAAAATACGCTCGATATTATAGAGAGAGAAAATTTCTGATTCTGGTGTGATTTTCAATTCTAACCTAAGTACCCTATTTATAGGAAAATGTTTAGAACGTCATAGTAGAAAATTTAATAAAATAATAATTTATAAAAAAAAAGTCACGGCCACCCTGGAAAATCAGATTTCAGCACACCAGTGGGGCTCACCAACAAAAAAATGTTTTTTTAAAAAAATATTTAAAACTCTAAAAATCAATTATTCTGAAACTTCAATAATTCATAATAAATAGTCCTTTTATCAGAAAAATTTAAATCTTATGTCCATTTCATATGAAATTTAATTCTCTACAACTTTGTAGAAGAAAGTTTTTCCAAATTCTAAATAGAAAATGAGAGAAATCCACATACGGATGATTTTCAACACCTCTATTCCGACAAAATACTGATAAAACATCTAAGCATTTGCTTCATTTATATCCACTTAAAATAAATATTTCCTTATCATATAAATCAATAATTAATTATTCACAAATAATATTACAGAACTACAATATTGACAACCAGGTCGTTCACGGGAAAGAGTGGGCTTTCCGATAAGGATTTCTCTTTACTGGCGTGCAATTAGGTGTCAAAACCTCTTTCCTAGACAGAACTTCCTTAGACATTGATAATAATGCTATCTAATAATAGTATTCAAATAATATGAATTATTGATCTGATAATGGGAAATACTGTGCAGTGACAATTATTGAATCAATAATATAAAATATCAACGTAGCAATTATTGAATCAATAAAATAAAATATTGAACATTATTTACTGTAACAATTATTGAGTAGTGGCTTTTTACGTAAGAATCAATAATTTGTGCAATACCGTGTGCTACTGTGCAACACCGCGTATTACTATATTTTAACCACCGGGTATTCCAACAGTGTTAACGGTAACACCTACGCCGTTATTTATAAAAAACTCATACTTGTCGTTTTCTTCATCCGATAGTTTCCTGTTATGGGGCCCACAAATGATTGCGCCTTCGTATGAATATTCCCCGATAGCAAGAATATTCCACGACCAAACGAATATTCCCTGACAACAATGAGTATTTTATAATCACTTGCTTATTTATAATATTTGCGCATTTTACCAATAACTAACCACATTAATCAAATCAACACCTTATTATTCAAAATAATAATAAAAGAAATTAAATCTTTATTCATAAAAAGTTTGGGTCTTACACCAAGTCATCTAGCCATGCTAGATTTCAAAATATATTGAAATCGTGCTTATATGTGCATTTTGAAAAGGAAAGAATTGGTTCAACTTTTGGAACCAATGAATTTTTAAAAGAACAATTCTTTTAATGTCTATGCTAATTGTTTCAGCTAGACAGAAGTTGATTTGAAATATCAAAATGAATTTTATATCATCTGTGCATTTGATGCAAAGATGATTAAAAAGATGGAGTTATTAATGCAATTGAACCTAGTGTTAGATGAGATCTTAGGATCAACAACTCACTATGGTATGATGTATAATGATGAAGTCATAAACTGACGAAGTCCTCAATGTGTTGTGAAACAGTACGATATCATGACGTCATAAAAACGTTTTGAAGTATTGTGAAAGAATTTAAAGAGTAGTAGATGTCTATTGATTTAACTAGACTAATGTTTCAAGTTGATATCCAATTTATTGGTATAGTCTGAGCTATTTCATTTGGCTAAGACAAATGGTATGGCATGTTTAAAAGGAAATCGAGCTTTCTTTAAGAAGTTATGCCAAACAAAATTGTTTTGGTGCGAAATCTAATGAATAAGTCTGAGGTGAACATACCCCAAAATGAGGTTATACGATGGGTTAATCACCTACGTATGGAAGATGAAGTTTACTTTATTGGTGATTGTAAACTGGCCATGATAGAAGGGTTTATGGTGAAATTTTGTTAAATCTAGTAAGAGTTCATGGTCGATTTGACCCCTCAGCAAAATCTGAAATGTTTTAAAGGAATATTTATATTCCTATTTATTCCTTCTACTTCATAATTCTTGATAAGTTATGAATGTTAGGGAATGTTTGAAAGATTAGAACTTCTTTGAAGAGAAGTTGAGAAGAAGAGTATGTTAAAATTTCGAGGACAAATTTTTTTGAAGAAGGGGTGAATGTGATATCCCGAAGGATTGACAATTATGTAAGAAAAAATGAATGTCGAGGCTATTCAATAAGTAGGGGAAAGGGTAGGAATAAAACCTTTGCTAACGGTTGTAAGGATAAAGCATCTGGATATATATATGTGGTTTTAGAAATTCAGAGGATGAAATTTATATAAGGGGGAAGAATGTGATAACCCAGAAAATCGGATTGTCCAGAATTTTAGTTTAAAGAATTAGTTATTAATAAAATGAATTTTTTATTAATAATATTATGTGTTATGTGTTTATTAATTGTTATAAAACCTAGGATGATTATAAAATGGGAGAATTCTGGCTATGAGCTAGACTGAAGGAGTAAGAATTTTCAAGACGAAAACAAAAAAAATTTCGGGAACAAAAATATTTTCGAGCAAAAAGACGAAATAGGCACTATTTACCCAACGAAACCCTAAGGGTTAGGGTTTAAATAATCTTAGTCTTTTCGAGAGTTCAGTATGTCGAAATGACATTCCGTCAAAAGATTTGACAATAAAATGTTGTGAAAAGTTAAGTTAGCCGATAAAAGTTTTTCTCAAAAAAACTTGCAGAAATCAGACGAAATAAAAATGACGAAAGGTATTGTTATGTATTTTTCATTCGTTTAACAACGTTAGGGGAAAATGTTAAGGAAAATGTTTATCATCAAAAAGTATTTTTTAGTTTTTTGAAGTTCTGAAGAATGAGTAAAAGTTAATCTGTAAAAGAAAGACGAAATATCCAAAAATATTTGGATTCCGAGCATCGCAGATTTTAAAACTGCTAGACGAATCCCAAAAGACATAACCACGAAGCTTCCAAGAGAAGCTTCGGGAATAGTAAGGAGGTTAGTCAGGAGGTGGGAATAGTAACTTTAGGGGCAAAATAACTTTTTTCCCTTAGCCTTGGTTTTCTATAAACGAGAGCCTTAGCTCATTTGTTGGTGATTTTGAAAATCACCAACACTTGAGAGAGAGACAGAGAGAGAGAGAGAGAGAGAATTAGGATGAGGAGAGAAAGGAGGAGGAAAAGCTAGAACGTGTGCAAACTTTTTCCAACGGAAGAAGATTAAAGAAGAAAAGTAATCCAAAACCTAGTTTAATCTAAATTTTCTTTAAGTTTTCGATGTCAATATACATAACTTAATGAAAATAGGAGAAGAAGATGTTAAGAATGATTTCATATGGTTGGAATCATAAGAAAATGAAGTATAAAGAATTAAAGATTTATTTATAAAAGCTTTCTAAAGGAAGTATGAATTTCGTAATGAATTTTAACGATCCGAACGAATCATATGAACAATTCGGTAAAATAAGTAAGGAATTGTATTGTATACCACCAAATTCCAAGAAAAAGTGAAATCATAATCAAAGTATCGATTAAAAATGAAGAGCAAACGACGAACGCGCAGAACACACAAACAACACGAAGAATATTGTTGATGGACAAATTTAAAACCATCGTAATTAGAACTTGTTGTTGATGGATAAGTTTAAAACCATCGCATATAAGTTAGATGCTTATTGATTGGTTAGGAACGATAAAAATGTTCGTGAAGAACGGATTGAACTTAGCTATAATAAAGTTATGGCAAAAAATTTATAAAAGATGAGTGTAAAGAAGAAAGTATGTAAATGAACCTGAATATGTAGGGTTTCATAAGTATGTAAGAAAACATAGAAAATGTGAGCCGTGGACTCAAGAATGAACCAATTTTGAGTTCGGATGACCGAATTACGAACGAACGAATGAAGAACGTTAATAAAGTAAAATGAGCGAATAATGAAATCTAATCCAATTGAATGGCGTGTTAATGGATTCAGAATAATATTATATCTGAGGGAAGTTGAAATACGTGATGAGAGTAAGAAGATAGCTTTGGAACGACCTCATTCCGAGTTATAACAAAGAAGTTACGAGATTGCAAAGTACGCAATTTGTACGCGTCCAACACTTAGAAAAAATCTTTGGAAAAACTCGGTTTTGAGCTTGCACCATGATGCCAGTTTGAACTAGAAATGGAAGTATGCATGACATCGGCTCCGGACGATAACTACTGGAGATTTGCGCTGCAGCATAAGAAACACAAAGGGAAGTGGCGCCGCTGTAATAACCGTGAATTTTAAGTCACTATATATGTATGTACATTATTGATATTTAAAACTTTGTGTTATATAGTTATTTAATATGTGACAACATATGTGAAGTGGTGCATGGATCAATAAACATATATACTATTGTTATGGATATATACATTTATAGATTTCATAAAAATGAAAGCTTCGTTACCTAATTATACATTAGGTGAGACAATTAAATAACCTAAGGGTTACGATAATAAGGAAATGTTAGTATTTAATACATATACTAACTTAAGTGGATAATCTTGTTATTTCAAGTGATTAATAATTTTAAACCTATTTCTAGTAAACCTAATTAGGTTATGAGCTAAAGTCACATGTATAAGTAATTAAATTTCATAAGATTGGGAATGAAAACCCTAAATAAACAATTTGGGTAGCATATATTAAAATTGTTAGACTATGTTCATTACATGGCCCAAAACAATTAAAGGAGAAGCTCAAAAGAAATAAAATGCAAACCAATACTTAGCCAACTTGATTAAGGGTATTTTAGATGCATTAAAATAAAAGCAAAATGGAGGAGATAATGGGGGCAAGGGGACCGGCCCTATTAGGCCTTTTAAGGAAACAAAATTATGCTAATCAAGTTCGTTAATTAGTAACTCTTACATCAAGTACAAGTGTGTCCATCTCCCATTGGTAGAAAATCTACTTAGCACCCTTAATCACATGATTAGGCTCAATTGAAAGAGATAAGGTGAAGCCTTTTATCCAAGAGACAACAAAAGTATGGGATATATTAGTTAAATCACTACATTTCATTTGCTAGACATTTCATTTCTCTTATTCTTCTTCTTCTTCTATTTTTCTCCAAAGCTAGCAAGATACAAAAAGAGAAAAGAGAGAGAGGGGTTCGGTTTTGAAGAGAGAGAGAGAGAGGAGTGTGCTAGCTTGATTAATTCACCCTAAGATTATATATTACTTTGGTAAATAAAGGAAGGTTGCTACTAGAACAAGGTATAACCTAAATCTTCATATTCTTCTTCAATTTGGTGTTATAGCAAGATTTGATGGGGTTATGAACTAATTCTCAAGATACCCTAGTTCTACATATCATCATGTATGGAACTAAGTATCTTGAGTGTTGGATCAAAGGTTTAGAGGAAGAAAATGAGCATATGTTCTCCTAGGGGTTAAACCCTTGTTTTTCTTCCACTAAATCTTGTGTAACTCAAGTTTTACAACTTGGATTTGTGATCTGTTGAAGGGGGTGCTAGATACATGAGTTATCTAGTAAACCCAAGTGGTAGAACACAAGCAAGTATTGAAGCCATGGGGGTTGTTTTCTCCAAAATAGACCACATAGAAAAATTAATGTTTTAAAACCCTAAAAAGCTACTGTCCCCATTTTTCTTAAGGCTATTTCGGACATTTTCATGTCTTTTCAAAATTTGGGAAAAATCACAGAGGTACCTTAAGAAGTTATCTATGTGTAGGAAAAAGAACGGGCACGTTTCGATTTATAGGTTGTGCGTAATGGCTATTTCCGTAAAGGACTCCTAAATATTAACACCCGAATTTCTCATAGTGTATACACTGGAAAATTCCAAATATTTAACAGTGTTTTCATATATGTTATGAGAGTATACCCTAAAAATTTCAGAATTTTCTGAGCAAAACTCGATTTATGAAAAATGAAGAAAGATCCGAGTGTTTTGGGCATTTTAAAATTAGTAAATCACTTTCTAAAATTCTAGAAATATTTGGGGATCATTGTTGGGTCATATACTGTCCAAATCCAGAAAAGAAGAATTTTTGGAATTAGTTTGGTATTTTTCTTAAAAATGATGAAGTTATGAATAAAAGGAAATAAATAGTTAAATGATGTCTTCAATAAGAAAAATGTGATTTTAATGCTTGAATACTCCTAATATATAATATTTTGACTATTTTAGGGAATTTTGGTAATTTATAATAAGAAATATTATTTATGACCTTTTATGGATATTAAATAAGAGGTTTTATAAAGGGTGAACAATTAGAAAAAATTGTTTATTGATCTAATAAATTATTAAAATGTTATTATGATATTAATAATATTAGAATATGATATTGTTAAGTAAATAAAAATATTAAGATTAAAACTTCATTAAAATATTATTAAATGGTTAATTGTATTTGATTTAAGCATTAATAAATATTTAAGGTATTATTAAATAAGTAATAATATTAGATTAAAATATTAATCTTAGATTAAAATATTATTAAAAGATTAATAATATTAAATTAAAGTATTATTGGATGATTAAAATATTATTAAGTAAATAATAATATTCGAGATTAAATAAAATGTTATTAAAAATGTAATAACATTAGTAAAGGAATAAAATATTATTAAATGATTAATAATATTAGTAAATGAATAAAATATTAATACTATTGGTAAATTAATAAAAGTATTATTAATTGATTAACGATACTAAAGCATAAGTAAGATATTATTAAAGTAATAATATTAATTCATGATTAAAATATTATTAAGAGGATTAATAATATTAGTAATGTATTAAAATATTATTAAGATGTTAATAATATTAGTAGCGAATAAAAAATATTATAAGTGAACTAATAATACTAAGAGGTGAATTAAATATTATCAAGATTAATAATATTAAGTTAATTAAAGGTAGTTGTTATTTAATAGTAACATTATCGAGGCAGGATAATATTTCTAAGAACTAAATATAATATATAATATCTATGTGATCACATAATCTAATGTTATGCTATGACTAATTGAAAGATTAACTTTAGGTCTCTTAAAGGAAGATAATTAAACTGCCTAGCGGATAGAATTTAATTGCGTAGCCGTAACCTACAAACGAGGCAAGTTCCCTAACTCAAACTCGAGTTATTATTTTCAAAGCATGTTAGTGAATAATTATTGATTATTATTCATGTAACATTCCAGAATTTTTATTGTTATATTAAATATTTATTGAAATATTTAAGTATTTAATGGACGTGTTTATGGTTGAATTTGTAATTGTTCAAATTTGATTCGATTTGGTTAATTATTTGTTAAATAAATAATTAAGGAAATTAATTATTATATTATAATTTAATTTAATTATTAAGTTAGAGAGTTTTGATTAATTGAATTATTATTCTTTTTATTTGAATTTGTAATTAAAAGGATGTGATGTGTTAATTGATTAAATAAAGTTATAATTATATAAAAAATTATAATTTTGTGGTATTGATTTATGTGATGTAGTAATTTAATAAATTGTTATTAAGATTAATTTAATTTAGTAAATGTGTGACGAATAACCTTTTATAAAGGAGTTATTAAAATAACTTAAAGGAGTTTTAATTCAGTTTTTGCCAAACAAGGCCTAATGCCTATTAAGTCTTTAATCTAATTGTGCTTTACCAAACAAGGTGTAAGGGTTAATGTGTTATTTTTATTTAGTTAACCAAACAAGCCTTATGGCTTTTGATTTTCAAATCTATTATAACTGATATCAGTTATATTAATATTTATGTTATATAATTAGTACATATTATATTATATACGTTATATTGTTAGTACGCTAGTTAGTGTTAGGAAGAAAGAAAAACTCAGATGAAGAAGAAAAAGAAAAGAAGAAAGGAAGAAAGGCTAGAGATTGGAGAAGAAGAAGCTTGAGAATAGAAAGGGATAGCCATCATCATCTTCTTCAAGGTATTAACCTATTCTTTTAGTTTTAAAAATTTAGTTTCTCTCTTCCCAAATTCTCTGTAGAATTCTTGTGATATGGTAAATTGTTAATTTTATGGGTATTCATATGATTAACTAGTGTTGTAAAGTTATTTTCATAAATTTTATATAATTATAATCCATGAATTTATATTATGTATATGTTTGTGAAGAAAATTATTTTTACAGAGAGTTTTTTTTGGATTATATATTGTTTAGTTAAAATAGAAATTATGGGTTGTATAGTTGTTTTATTGATAAATTGGCTGTTCAATTTGTTAGAATATGTATATACTTTGATAAAATGCTTTGAATTAACTATTTTGGTTGAAAAACAAAATCACAGTATTAATTTTCATCAAAAACAACAAAAAGTGAATTTTTATCAAAAATAGTGAAATTGGATGTTTTAAACTTGTTATTTATGTTATTGTATGGATAGAAACATGTTAGGAATTCTTGAATTATGTTTACATGAAGTCTTTGTATGAATTACAAGTGAATTAGACTGTTAGATACGAGCTTATAGGCCAAAATTGGCTTTTCTTATCTTATCATATCAAGTCGTCATCAAAAGCGTAGTTTCAAGGCCGAGGCGCTGACCAATGATTCATTTTTGGCGTCAGAATACCGGCGCCATGCCATACAGCATTGACCTTAGCTTTATTCTCGAGTCATAATCGCCATCATCATGGCCAAGCCAATACGAACCATGATATAAAGCGTGGTGCCACATCGCGAGTTAGCAAAATGGCCTGACAGTGTTAATTTTGTACTCAAATGTTATGAAATTATTATGTGATGATAATAGGACTGTAAAATGTTGATGTTAGTATTTCTATACTATGAATAAGTATGTTATTAACAATTAACTTGTGTTATAACTTGATTATATGATTAAATAATCAAACCTATGTGATGTATAGTTAGTTGAATTTGTAAAGTAGTAGTGACTAATTATGTCATGATGACATATGTTTATAGGATATTGTTATTTGAATTGTTCGGTTTAGCCCACGAGCAAGGCAAGTTCTCTAATCTATTTTCTTATTGAAGCAATTATTTTTTCTAATTCGATTACCTTATAAATGATGCAAGTTTTCTAATCCTTTATCTTGCTTGAACTAATTATGGTTTCCAATATAATAATGCAAGGTTTCTAAACTTTGTTTTTGATATTGAACAAATTATTATTATATTTAACTTGTTGTTTAGCATGCCCGAATAGTTTATCATTCATATTGTCATGCATGCTTAGTATTCAATTCTAAATAACCTTGGCTTAATATTGTTCAAGCAAGGTGTGTTATAGTTATTCAATTTGTATGCTATTAGATTATTCCTAAAGCATGATTTTAATTTCCCATGACGATTCAATTACGAGTATTTTATAGTAAGATGTTATTGGTATTAATTCAACTAGTCCTCTAGTTGATGATTGTTGAACTTCAAATTACCTTGAAAGCTTATCCAAACCAAACTCTCTTTGGTGCGGACTTGTACTCTAAATACTGAGATGAACAACCCTATTAATAGGGGATAACTTACGCGTAGCGTTAAATGTTTAATGCACAATACATGGTACGTAAGGGTGATCCCCTAAGCACGAGGAGTCCTTATAGTCTTATTTGTTAAAGTTGGAGTTGAAAGATTACTCGCATAAGCTGTGGACATAGTTCATGGTCTTATGACTCTCGGTTATGTTTATTCCATATTTTGGATTTCAGTTCCTGATTATCATTGTTAGAGTACTATCTAGTTTTGATGAGCCTACTCATTGGCAGTTATTATTGTTATTCTTCCGTTGATTCATTATTTTATCTAGTGAACAATTGTTTTGCTCACTCTTGCATATTTATAAACTCATTGCAGCTAAAGTGGAGAAGGTAGATGAACCTTAAACTAGCAAAGGAAAGGGAAAATTGTACAAGTGATGCTGATTTGTACTTTTATTTATTGTGATGATCTTAGACTTCTTAATAATGATGTTATGTAATAATTTTAATTCCTCATTTGAATGATTGTATTTAAAGGTTAGACAACCTGGGAGATTTTATTATGTAACCCTTTAATGGGAAATGTTTTATTTATCCAGTTTTATTGTGATTAGGTAGTTAGATATGAATGTTTGATTAAGTGAACACCAAATCCTGTGGGAATGAAGTACCTGGGTTTGGGGGTGTCACAATTCACATCTATATTGATTATTGAGATTCGCACTTGGTGCAATTGAATTCCTGTTCTATTATTATTGAACTGTGAATTAAATTAAAGTTCTTCATTCATGAACTGTTTATGAGATAGATCTATGCTAATTGTATCAGCTAGATCAAGCATTTTTAAATTTGTTAAATCAAATGTGTTTTAAAAAGATGTTCTTATTAAATTGATATGATAAGAACTCTTGACTGAGAAAATGACGAATTTGATTAAGGCATTATATCGTTGCTAGATTATTAAGTGTTTATACATAAATCATAGGGTATGAAAGGCTGATCCCCTTCAATACCAAAACTTATTAAGAGGTCCAGTTTAAATGACTGAGAACCTTGGCAAATGTTCATGGTTATTTCAAAACCACTCAGTACACATTATTCAATTATTCGAATATTCAATTATTGATTATTAATTCAAATTCCTTCACAATCTTATACTATTGTTGAACATTGAAAGAAAAAATTCTTTCTAGTCATGATATATCTCCCTTGTATATAAACTTGCTAAGCAAATTAGTTGCTTACCCTTGCTATATCATGACATTAATTTTAGTTAAGCTTGAAGGATCCAATTCGAAAGACAAAGGCAAGGGCAAGATCCAAGAATAGTTTAGAATGAATGTTAGTTATTATTATCTGATGGAATTTCTTATGTAAACCTTTTATAATATGAATGGTGTGTTTAAGTTAAGGTTAATAAGACCTTGAGACTATGTTATGAAACTTTATTATAATGAACGATGTACGTTTATTATTCCGTAATAGTTATAGAATGCTTATGATGATGATAGATCGTGAGCACCGAATCTGAGGTTAGAGAACCTGGATTTGGGGGCGTCACAGGTTGGTTTCAAAGCCATATGTTATAAACATTAGGAATGCGAAACCTATGTTATAACCTAAGTAGAAAACTCTTATAGAGTATGTTAGGAGATGGATTGTGGAAATTCATCGAGTATGTGTTGTACTTAATAAAATATTATTTCATTTTATCAATGAATATATTTTATTGTAGTACTAATGTTGTATCCTTATTTTATTATAGGATGCCGAGTGATAGTCAGGGGAGCCATTCCGTAGGCCAGGAGGAGGCCGTTTCAGAGGAGGTGATGGACACCTCGCAGGATGTGATGATCGATGAGCTGCTAGAGAAAAACCATGCATAGGAGCAGAGGATTTTATAGTTGGACTTACAGAATATGACTCATCAGTACATGGAGCAGCAATATAAAGATGTTTCTAATCAAGCACTGATTGAGCTAGCAGAGGCGCGAGTACAACTAGAGCAAGAGAAGGCAAAGTTTGGAGCACTGAGCGTAGAGCATCTGGCGACACGGGGTGAGTTTGCCTTGGAGATTGCAGATAAGATACGCGTAGAGGAGGCATTTTATGAGTCAGCCAAGTGGGTGGACCAGTTAGAGATAGCATTACAGGCCATGAAGGTCAGGGTCGAGACTTTAGGACTAGCATTAGACGCAATATATGAGGGCCAGCACAGTGGGACTAGGAGGGCGCATTTCGAGATAGGGGAGTCGAGTCGATTCGTTCGGCGTAAAGTTATGGAGGGGTTGTTTCCCCAGGAGCCTAATCAGGTGACCCAGCAAGGCCACCAGTGATGATTATGCTATGGACCAGTTGTAGATAGATGCATTAGTACCCCTTTTTGTGTAATAGGGTTTTATGTTGATGTAGACCTCAACAGGTGTGAGGTAGTAGGTAGTTAGGTAGTATCCCTATTTGTGTATGTAGGGGAGTATCATTTTGAGTTAATCTCATCTTTTGTGTTTAAAATGGGATAATAGCATTTATTAAAATATACCTGTATTGAACATGTGAGACACCGATGATTGGTATATGAATATAAATGCATTATTATAACATGTATTGGAAAATTTAAATAGTAAATTGTCTATTTAATGTTATGTGAATCCAATAGACTGAATTGGAAATTTTAGAAAAAACAAACTTAACCCACTAATCAGCGAGAAAGACTTCCAAATCTTGGTAATTTAAAACTCTCACATAATGATCATCTGATTGTTTGAATACAGTAGCGTATTACATGCTAAGTACTTATATGATAATAAAACCCGAGTAACGTGTTAGAATTTTGTTACACTAGATAATGCCGCCCAGGCGTGTACTAAGGAACCAAGAGATCGAAGAGTCAGTTAATAATGCAGCGAGAGCTCAACCAAACCCAATGCAAGACTTTATCAACATGATGGCTGAAGCTATGAGGAATCAAGCTCAACCTGCAGGAAATCATGTGGGAAACCAACTAGCCAACTTTAAGGACTTCAAGATAGTAGGACGACTAGAGTTTAGAGGAACAATAGACCCGATAGAGGCCCAGACGTGGATAAAGGAGATTAAGAATGCCTTCATTATTGCTAGAGTAACAGAAGAGCAGAAAACAATTTTTGCTACCTACTTAATGAAGGGTGAGGCTAACTATTCGTGGGAGGCCAACCAGAACAAAGCCGGGACTGGAATCGTGACTTGGGAAGCGTTCAAGAAGTTGTTGTTTGGGAACTACTTCCCTGAGAGTATACAAGCGAGAATGGAGATCAAGTTTTTGGAATTGAAACAGGAGAATATGTCAGTGTCAGAGTACGATGCGAAGTTCAATGAATTGGCCAGATTCGCTCCACATCAGGTGGACACGGAGGTGAGGAAAGAAAGAAGGTTTGAAAATGGACTAAAGTCATGGATTTATAGTAAGGTAACGGTTTTACAAATCACGTCATTCTTAACTTTATTGGAGAAAGCTCTCGTAGCGGAAGGTGGAAGCGAAGGGGTCTCAAAGTACAATCGGGAGAAGAACAAGAAGAAAGTAGAAGGTGGGAATCAGAATGTTAGCAATGGCGGTAGCAACAACAAGAAGCGGAAATGGAGCAGTGGGGGTAGTAATTTAGAGAGTCAGCAAGGAAGTGTGCAACAAAAGAAGTCGGTGTGTGGAAACTATGGAAAGGGTCACTCGGGAGAGTGTATGAAGGGAAAAATGGTATGTTATACCTATGGACAAGAAGGGCATACCTCACCCAATTGTCCTAAGGTGAAGAAGGGAGGGTGTTTTAACTGTGGTGAAGTGGGACATCGGATCAAGGATTGCCCGAGGAAGAAAAGTACGGATGGCAAAAATGGCAACAGGGGCAATAACACTAGGACAACCAGTGGAGAACCAGCCCAACCAAACAAGCCAACAGCGAGGACATTTAATATGACAGTGCAAGATGTCATGGCATTCAGGGAGGTGGTGTCAGGTATAATTCTGATCAACGATATAAATGCCTATGTGTTATTCGATTCGGGAGCTTCATGTTCTTTCGTATCTGATGAATTTGCTCAAAGATTAAGTTTACCTCGTGAACTATTAGAGCACCCAATGAATGTAGAAGTAGCAAACAAAGAAATTATCCTTGTAGACTACATCCATAGGAACTGTTGTGCTGATGTAAGAGGGTTTAAGCTTAACGTGGATTTGATACCGATTCGTCTTGGAGAGTTTGATGTAATCCTCGAGATGGATTGGTTATCGAGTCACGGATCGGTCATTGACTGTAAGAAAAAGTGCGTACACCTAAAGACTCTGAATAAGTCAAAGGTGATACAAGCAAAGAAGTTGCTTAGGAAGGGTTGTATAGGTTTTTTGGCTCACGTTGTGGATGCCCGCAGAGTCGAGGGTGAACTGGGTCAGATACCTATTGTAAGGGAATTCGTTGACGTCTTCCTGGATGAGATTCTGGGATTGCCACCAGATAGAGAGGTAGAGTTTGTTATTAATTTGGCGCCAGGGACATCACCGGTATCCAAAGCGTCGTATCGTATGGCTCCGGTAGAAATGAAGGAACTGATGGTTCAACTACAAGAGTTGTTAGATAAGGGATACATTCGACTGAGTGTATCACTATGGGGAGCACCAGTCTTATTCGTAAAGAAGAAGGATGGGTCATTAAGGCTTTGTATCGACTACCGAGAGTTAAACAAGGTCACCATTAAGAACAAGTACCCATTGCCCAGGATCGACAATTTGTTTGATCAGTTGAAGGGGGCGAAATACTTTTCAAAAATTGACTTGAGGACCGGTTATCACCAACTGAAGGTGAGGTAGGAGGATGTTCCAAAGACGACATTCAGAACTCGGTATGGACACTTTGAGTTTCTGGTATTGTCTTTTTGATTGACGAATGCGCCAGCAGCATTCATAGACTTGATGAACAGAGTGTTTAAATAGTATTTGGGTAAGTTTGTTGTCGTGTTCATTGATGATATTCTGGTATATTCAGAGATGGGGGAAGAGCACGCTGAACATCTAAGGATAGTGTTGGAGATGTTAAGGAGGGAGAAGTTGTATGCAAAGTTCTCCAAGTGTGAGTTTTGGTTGCAGAGAGTGCAGTTTTTGGGTCACGTTATCCACAAGATGGTGTTTCGATGAATCCAGCAAAAGTAGAAGCGGTTATCAACTGGGAACAGCCAAAGATGCTGATAGAAATTAGGAGTTTCTTGGGATTAACAGGATATTATCAGAGATTCATCCAAGATTTTTCAAAGATAGCATCGCCGTTGACCAACCTTACTAGAAAGACGGTGAAGTTCGTTTGGATGGAGAAATGTGAAGAGAGTTTCATGGAATTGAAGAAGAGGCTTAGTCAAGCACCTGCGTTGGCTTTACCACACAACACGGGAGGATTTATAGTGTATAGTGATGCGTCACACAAGGGTCTTGGCTGTGTACTGATGCAGTATGGCAAGGTCATTGCGCACGCTTCACATTAGCTGAAGGACTATGAGAAGGGTTATCCGACTCATGACCTAGAGTTAGCAGCAGTAGTTTTTGCCTTGAAGATTTGGAGGCACTATTTGTATGGCGAGAAGTGTGTGATATATACGGATCACAAGAGTCTGAAGTATATCTTTATGCAGAAGGAGCTAAATATGAGGCAGCGTCGATAGCTAGAATTGATCAAGGATTATGATTATGAGATTCTGTACCATCCAGGCAAAACAAATGTAGTGGTAGATGCCCTGAGCAGAAAAGGCAGACAGAAGTTACTGAAGTTGACCATTTAAGAGGAATTGGTGAAAGATTTAGAATGACTTGACTTTGAGGTTAAGTATCCGATGGAGACCAATGAGAAATTATTTACAGTGGTAGCGAGCCCGACTTTCTTAGATAAGGTTAAAGAGGCTCAAGAGAAGGACGAAGATTGTGACAACATCAAGAAGCGGTTAGTAGGAGGGGATTAATTGAAATACAAGACTGATGGCACCGGACTATTGCGATTCGAAGGACGAATTTGGGTACCGTTAGTACCAGAACTAAGAGAAGAGATTTTGTAAGAAGTGCACAGTACGAGGTACTCGATACACCAGGAAGCATAAAGATGTATCAAGATTTATGTCAACACTTTTGGTGGCCAAACATGAAGAGAGAGGTTGCAGAATGCGTCAGCAGATGTCTAACTGATCAGAGAGTCATGGCAGAGCATCAACGACCGAGTGGATTACTACAGCCTTTAGAGATTCCAGAGTGGAAATGGGAGCACATCACGATGGATTTTATGGTAGGATTTCCAGCAACACAAAAAGGGCACGACGCCATATGGGTGATTGTAGATCGTCTTACGAAGTTGGCTCACTTTTTGCCGATCAAGATCAAGTATAGTTTGGACCAGCTAGCCAAATTATATATCAAAGAAATTATCTCGAGACATGGCATACTAGTATCTATTGTATCGGATAGAGATCCGCGATTCACGTCAAATTTCTGGAAGAGTCTTCAAGAAAGAATGGGGATGCAGCTACGGATGAGCACCGCATATCATCCATAGACCGATGGACAAAGTGAGAGAACGATTCAAATGCTTTAAGACATGCTCAGAGCTTGTGTGATAGACTTCAAGGGTAGCTGAGAGGATCATCTTCTATTAGTAGAGTTCGCATACAACAATAGCTATCACGCCAGCATCGAAATGCCGCCGTACGAAGCACTGTATGGGAGGAAATGTAGAATGCCCTTATGCTGGGATGAAGTGGGTGAACGTTGATTGTTGGGACTAGAACTGGTGCAGTAGACCGTAGAGATCATCAAGGTGATAAGAGCCCGGCTGGTAGCAGCTCAAGATCGCCAGAAGAAGTATGCAGACTTACATCTCCAGAAGAGAGATTTTGAAGTGGGAAGCTATGCATTTTTGAAAGTATCTCCCTGGAAAGGGAAGATAAGGTTTGGAAAGAAAGGTAAACTGAGTCCGAGATTTATTGGACCCTTCGAGATCTTGAGTAAGATGGGCGAAGTGGCGTACGAGGTAGCTCTACCTCCTGAACCAGAACATATTCATAATGTATTTCACGTGCCAGTGCTACGACCATATAAGACTGATTACAAGCACATGATATCATACGAGCCAATTTAGGTCGAAAAGGATTTGTCGTACGAGGAAATTTCGGTTGAAATTTTAGATAGAAAAGAGCAGAAATTGCGAAATAAGGTTATACATTCTGTAAAAGTTCTTTGGAGGAACCCCAATGCTGAAGAAGCTACGTGGGAACTCGAAGAAAAGATGAGGGAAAATTATCCACATCTATTTGAGTAACCCTATATGTAATTCCAGGGACGCAATCCTTATAAGGAGGGGAGGATGTAATAACCGTGAATTTTAAGTCACTATATATGTATGTACATTATTGATATTTAAAACTTTGTGTGCATGGATCAATAAACATATATACTATAGTTAGGGATATATACATTTATAGATTTCATTAAAAATGAAAGCTTCGTAACCTAATTATACATTAGGTGAGACAATTAAATAACCTAAGGGTTATGGTAATAAGGAAAGGTTAATATTTAATATGTATACTAACTTAAGTGGATAATCTTATTATTTCAAGTGACTAATGATTTTAAACCTATTTCTAGTAAACCTAATTAGGTTGTGAGCTAAAGTCACATGTATAAGTAATTAAATTTCATAAGATTGGGAATGGAAACCCTAAATAAATAATTTGGGTAGCATATATTCAAATTGTTAGACTACGTTCATTACATGGCCCAAAACAATTAAAGGAGAAGCCCAAAAGAAATAAAATACAAACCAATACTTAGCCAACTTGATTAAGGGTATTATAGACTTTTGATTAATCAAATTTGTGCATTAAAATAAAAGCAAAATGGAGGAGATAATGGGGGCAAGGGGACCGGCCCTATTAGGCCTTTTAAGGCAACAAAATTATGCTAATCAAGTTCCTTAATTAGTAACTCTTACATCAAGTACAAGTGTGTCCATCTCCCATTGGTAGAAAATCTACTTAACACCCTTAATCACATGATTAGGCTCTACTGAAAGAGATAAGGTGAAGTCTTTTATCCAAGAGACAACAAAAGTATGGGGGATATTAGTTAAATCACCACATTTCATTTGCTAGACATTTCATTTCTCTTATTCTTCTTCTATTTTTCTCCCAAGCTAGCAAGATACAAAGAGAGAAAAGAGAGAGAGGGGTTCGGTTTTGAAGAGAGAGAGAGAGAGAGGAGTGTGCTAGCTTGATTAATTCACCCTAAGATTATATATTACTTTGGTAAACCAAGGAAAGTTACTACTAGAACAAGGTATAACCTAAATCTTCATCTCCTTCTTCTATTTGGTGTTATAGCAAGATTTGATGGAGTTATGAACTAATGCTCAAGATAACCTAGTTCTATATATCATCATGTATGGAACTAAGTATCTTAAGTGTTAGATCAAAGGTTTAAAGGAAGAAAATCAGCATATGTTCTCCTAGGGGTTAAACCCTTGTTTTTCTTCCACTAAATCTTGTGTAACTCAAGTTTTACAACATAGATTTGTGATCCGTCGAAGGGGGGTTCTAGATACATGAGTTATTTAGTAAACCAAAGTGGTAGAACACAAATCTAGCAAGTATTGAAGCCATGGGGGCTGTTTTCCCCAAAACAATCCACATAGAAAAATTAAAGTTTTAAAACCCTAAAAAGCTACTGTCCCCATTTTTCTTAAGGCTGTTTCGGATAGTTTCAAGTCTTTTAAAAATCTGGGAAAAATCACAAAGGTACCTTAAGAAGTTATCTATGTGTAGGAAAAAGAACAGACACGTTTCGATTTATAGGTTGTGCGTAATGGCTATTTCTGTAAAGGACTCCTAAATATTAACACCTGAATTTCTCACAGTGTATACACTGGAAAATTCCGTAAACTTTACAGTATGTTCATATATGTTATGAGAGTATACCCTGAATATTTTAGAATTTTCTAAGCAAAACTCGATTTATGAAAAATGAAGCAAGATCCGAGTGTTTTGGGCATTTTAAAATTAGTAAATCACTTTCTAAAATTCTAGAAAAATTTGGGGATCATTGTTGGGTCATATACTGTCCAAATCCAGAAAAGAAGAATTTTTGGAATTAGTTTGGTATTTTTCCTAAAAATGTTGAAGTTATGAATAAAAGGAAATAAATAGTTAAATGATGTCTTAAATAAGAAAAATGTGATTTTAATGCTTGAATACTCCTAATATATTAATTATGACTATTTTAGGGCATTTTGGTAATTTATAATAAGAAATATTATTTATAACCTTTTATGGATATTAAATAAGAGGTTTTATAAAGGGTGAACCTTTTTGCAAAGAGAGCCCATGCTAAAGCCCGTCGGGATTTTGCCAATCAGAGGGAGTTTACCTATCTGGGCCAATCTATGGAGGAAATATTTCAAATTTTGATCAATTAAGGAAGAATTACATCCCTTCTACCTCTAATCAATCCCCGTGCAGGACGATTTAACGCCAATGGAGTGTGTCAATATCATTCCTATTCTCGTGGTCACAGCACAGACGAATGCTGGGCACTCCGCCATCTCATTCAAAATCTTATTTATAGTGGGTGTCCGCAAATGGCGCATTTACGACACCTTTGCAACTTGAGGGTGGGAGTGCATGTCCTACCAAATGGAAGGAATCAGTAGCAGATATCCGACGAGGATTATGAAACTATCAAAGCACTTCCCATACAAGCAATTCAACTTAAAGGAGCTGATAATCCTTTGAAAGTTGCCTCACCAGAGCCAATTTCTTTACCTTTCAGACCACAATATCCTGTTGTCAGCTTACACAAAGTTCCATGGAATTATGGAAAAGCTGAAGGATCCACATCTCATACTACTGCTACAGTGTCAAAGGAAAATCGACTGTATCTTCCTCAGAGGGTGATAAAGCCTATTCTCAAAGCAAAGGGGAAGATTCCCATGGAGAAGATTGAAAAATTCCTCCACATTATGGGCCATAATGAAGCCAAGGTGGTTCTAAGCTTAAGAGAAGCTCCACATCAGCAATCAATACTGGACTTGGTTTTTTCTTCCGAGGATCATCGGGAGAACTTATTGAAGGTTTTGGAAGAAGCCTACTTACCGAAATCAGTGGATGTGGAAAATTTTGAACATATGGTTGGTCACATTTTTAACAACAATGTGACATCCTTCACTGATGACGACATACCTCCCAAAGGGACTGGTCATTGCAAGCCATTGCATATTACAGTGTTGTCTTCCGAGTATATGCTAGCTGGAGTTTTGATAGATGGAGGTTCGTCTCTGAATATCTATCCTTATGCCACCTTGGTGAAGATGAATGTCAATCTCAAACGGATCCAAAGCAGCCATATAGTTATCAAAGCTTTATGATAGATTGAGCTGCCAATTGAGATTGGTCCAAATACATTCAATGTATCCTTCCACGTCCTTATGATAGATTCAGGATACAATCTGCTATTGGGGAGACCATGGATACACATGGCTGGAACTGTTCCCTCCACACTACATCAGCAACTCAAATACATTATCAACAATAGTCTAGTCACTGTTAACGTTGAGCCAGAATGTCCTGAACAAGGAGATCTACCAATCATTAGCTTCAACTCAGAAGTTGAGCCAGCAAATTTTCATACCTTGGAAGTGAGTAACACTCAATACCATCCTATTGGAGCACCACTTCCCGTACCCAATATTTCTACCGAGGTTATGTCGGCAACTCAAGAAATGATGTCATTGGGTCATCAGCCTGGACAAGGCCTTGGTAAAAATCAGCAGGGTATTAAGCACCCTATTCAAGTATCCAGTCAAATTGGAATAGCCGGACTAGGCTAGACTGCCAGTTCCAGTCATAGGAATCTTCATAAGCATAAGCAGGTTCCTCAAGCTTCTGTCACACGACGATCTCTTCCACCTGCACCGCATGAGCTGATACAGTCTCCAATAAAGGTGCCAGCCCATGTTATGGCTATGCTGTTTCCCAAGCCAGTACCATTCAAAGCAAAAGAGGTGCTGATTCCTGATCCTAAAGTGGAAGAAAAGGAGCGGAAACGTAAACATAACATCACTTTGATGATGTCAGGCATACACGTCATTGTTCATGATGAACATACAAACAGATATACCCCAGACAATGATTGCCCAGATGTCATGGTTATCTTTCAGGAAAAAGAGGACAATGACAACCCCTCCATCACTGCAGTCCATCAGGATTTTTCCCTCGACAATTGGAGTAGCACTCCATACATTGGCCGACGAGGGTAAAACGGGCAGAAAATCCCTCTGCCCTGTAGATAACTTTAATTTCTTGCTTTTTTATACAGTATTAGCAGTTATTTTATCAGTACATGCTAACACTTTGTATGATTAAACAGTTTCATATATTAAGTGAAAGCATCTTTTGATTTCAGGACTCTGAATTTAGATGTGCCTGTACTTGCTGATGAGTTGCCTTCTCTCCACAAGGGCTGTAACTTTGATGCAAAGTTGGACTTAGACTTGATGGACATATAAGAGGACATTGAGACACCTGAGGAGATTAAGGAATGGGTCACAGATAAGCCTAAACCCAACCTTGACCAAACAACTTCTTTCAATCTTGGAACCTTAGAAAACCCTAAGCTAATCCAGATTGGTTCAGACCTCACCCCAAACAAACAGAATGACATGGTTGCACTATTAACCCAATTCCAGGATGTGTTTGCATGGTCTCATGAAGACATGGTGGGTTTGTCCACTGACATTGTTCTTCATCACCTTCCCATTAAAGAAGGAGTCAAGCTAGTTAGGCAAAAGCTCAGGCGATTGAAACCTGAGTGGAGTTTAAAAGTCAAAGAAGAAATTGTGAAACAATTTCAAGCTGGCATTATCATGGTGTCTACATATTCGGAGTGGATATCCAACATTTTTCCTGTGCGTAAACCTGGAGGAAAGGTGTGAGTTTGCGTGGATTACCGGGATCTGAACAAAGCTTGCCTTAAAGATGACTTTCCTATGCCCTTTATCCACATTCTCATTGACACTACTGCTCAATACGGCATATACTCCTTTACGGATTGCTTTGCAGGGTACCATCAAATTATGGTCGCTGAGGAAGATTGTGAGAAAACTGCTTTCATCATGCCTTGGGGGACATTTTTCTACAGACGGTTGTCATTCGGCCTCATCAATGCCGGGGCAACCTACCAGTGAGCTATGATGGCTCTCTTCCATGATTTAATGCATAAAGAGATAGAGATCTACGTGGATGACATCATTGTCAAATCCCGAAAGGAGGAAGACAACTTAGACCATCTCAGAAAGCTATTCAACAGGTTGCGTAAGTATAACTTGAAGTTGAATCCAGCCAAGTGCGCCTTTGGTGTCAAATCAGGCAAGTTGCTAGGTTTCCTAGTCAGCCACAAAGGGATTGAACTAGATCTTACCAAAATCCAGGCCATCAAGGAAATTCCCATTCCTCAGACAGAGAAGGAAATACGGGGATTTTTGGGAAAAATCAACTTCATTAGCAAGTTCATCTCTCAACTCACAACAACCTGTGAGCCCATCTTCAAGCTGTTAAGGAAGAACTCCTCCATGAAATGGAACGATGAGTGTCAGAAAGCCTTCCTTACCATTAAAGAGTAGCTGGTTAACGCTCCTATTTTGGTACCACCCAGGGATGATGTTCCCCTATTCATGTACCTGTCCATTAATGACAATTCCATGGGCAGTATGTTGGGGCAAAAAGACGATAGAGGCCAAGAACGAGCTATCTATTCCCTCAGCAAAAGATTCAGCATCAGTGAACACAAGTACACTCTGATTGAGAAGACTTGTTGTGCTTTAGCATGGGCTTCCATGAGGTTACAACATTACCTTCATGGGCACACAACCCATCTCATATCCCGCGTGGATCCTCTCAAGTATGCATTCAGTAAGCCCATACTGAATTGTCGACTGTCCAGATGGTAGTTGATTCTACAACAATTTGACATCGTCTACGTGACGCAAAAGTCTGTCAAAGGTCAAGGAATTGCTGATCAACTGGCCACCGTACCTGTAGGGGATTATAAACCCTTAGAAACATACTTCCCTGATGAAGGGGTAATGACCGTTCAGCAACACCATCAGTACGACGTATGCCACACATGGAAAATGTATTTTGATGGAGCTGTTAACACTGAAGGCTCTGGAGTCGGAGCATTTCTAATATCCCAGACGGGAGAGAGACCGTCCGCCGCCAAATTACAGCTTTTTGTCAAGACCAACAACACAAATTGAGTATGAAGGTCAGATCATGGGGCTAAAACTTGCCTGCTCAATGGGCATCAAAGTGTTAATCATCTTTGGGGATTCCGAATTGGTAATCAAACAATCCACAGGAATTTATCAAACCAAAGAATTACATTTGCTGCCTTACCATCGACAAGTTTTACAGATGGCTTTGGAGTTCGAAGAAATCTCCTTTCTACACATTCCTCGTAATAGGAATGATTTTGCGGATGCACTAGCTACGCTGGCCTCCTTGATTCACATACCTGACAAGGAAAACATGCCAAGCATCACATTTGCTCTGCAAAAGGCCCCAGCTTATGGGAACTATGTTAGAGAAGTATCAGATGAGCTACCTCCCATCCAAAACCCTTGGTATCAACATATCAAAGAGTATCTGCGAGATGGATCTACCCCCGCTAAGGCGAGCCTAACTGAGAAGATGCGGATCCATTGACTTGCTATGAAATTCTACCTGAGCGGAGATGCACTCTACAAAAGAGATGCAGGATTAGGTCTTCTCAGATGTCTGGACAAAGACCAAGCTCAGAGGCTCATGGATGAGATCCAAGGTGGAGTATGTGGCCCACACATGAGCGACCCCTTACATGTCAAGAAAATTCTCAGAACAGGGCATTATTGGCTTACACTCAAAGCTGATTGTAATGATCACGTCAAGAGATGCTATCAATGCCAAATTCATGGGAATGCTATCCACGCCCCTCCAAGGGAACTCCATAATATGAGTTCATCATGGCCCTTCTCAATGTGGGGAATGGACGTGATCGGGCCCATCGAGCCCAAAGCCAGTAATGGACATCAATTCATATTCACCATGATCGACTACTTCACCAAATAGGTAGAAGCAGCCTCCTTCCCCAGGGTTACTAAAGAAGTAATCATTGCTTTCATCAGAAACAATGTAGTCTGTCGATATGGACAACCAGAGGTCATTGTGTCAGACAATGCTAAGAACCTCAATAACAAAATGATGGAGGAGTTATGCAGTAAATTCCACATCAAACACCTTAACTCCGTTATCTACCGTCCAAAGATGAATGGTGTTGTTGAAGCGGCGAATAAAAATATCAAGAAGATCATGCAGAAAATGTCCGCCAATCATAAAGGATGGCCCGACCTCTCGCTTTCTCGACTTTATTAGCCTATGTAACTTCAATGCATACTTCCACCGGGCAACCCCTACTCATTAGCCTATGGGATGGAAGCAAAGGTTCCCTATAGAGGTGGAAATGGAATCCTCAGAGTGTTGATGGATGCTCAGTTGGATGAAGACCAATGGGTACAAGACAGGTATCACCAATTCTCTCTAATAGACGAAAGGTGAACCGCGGCTATCTTCCATGGTTAGTTATATCAGCAAAGGAGCACACGATCCTACAATACAAAAGTCCAACTACGGCAGTTCAAACAACATGACTTGGTTTTGAAGAAGATCATTGACAACCAAGATTAATCTAAGGGAAAATTCTCTCCTAACTGGGAAGGCCCGTTTGTTGTCAAGGAGGTATTGACAGGAGGCGCTCTTAGACTACAGGAAATGGATGGCGATGAATTTACATAGCTAATCAACTCAGACTCCATGAAACGGTACTATGTTTGAAGTTACCATCAAGCAAACATCCTGGTATTGATCACCCAATCACCAGTCATTCTGGTTTTGAACCCTCTCTTTTTACAAACTCTTCTGCCCCTCAGGGAAACATATATTTCAAACCAGTAGCCTGGTTTCACTCCATTTCAAACCTTTCATACAATTTTGGTTATCCTGAAGACGGGATTAAACTTTTCACACCTGTAGTTTATCCTGAAGACGGGGTTAAACTTTTCTACGCTTGCAGTTTGTCTTGAAGACGGGATTAAACTTTTTCCACACCTGCAGTTTATCCCCATTATGGGATCAAACTTTCTTCTCCCCACAGTATAGCTTGCATATGGGATTCATACTTATCTTTGGTTGCGATTCGTCCTGAGGGGCGAACTATGTTAACCTGATCTTCTTGATACCCGGGAGTATATAAGCAACCATATTCTATATGGCCAGGTCGCAATAAACAAAAAATAACAAAAACATATCTGCCCTTCCTCTACAAAAAACAAAAACAACAAAAATACTTCTACACCCATCTTCCTTTCACATTCAGCGTTGAACCTCTTACACCAAGTTCGAACTACGCAAACTTGATCTCCTCCTCAATAAGAGTACGTAGGCAGCCATTTATGGTTCAGTCTAACCCCTACCAGAACAAAAATGCTTGTCACACGGTACTGGGATTAAACTTCAATCTACCACATTTCACCGGCCTGCACTCAAGGGATGGAATTACCCAACCTCTCCTCACAAATAGGAGATTTGTTGACCATCTAAGCTGCGGTTGTGCCTCGAAGAGCAACACCAATCCATAAGAGATGGAATTAACTAGGCTTCTCACAAATAGAAGTACTGGAGACCATCTATGGTGCAGTCAATCTCAGAGAGGAAAAGCTACACTCCTCTCCACATTTCCATACAAATATCAGTCCCAAGACAACAAAGATGGTAGGGATACATACATTTCAATGATCCGTTCTGAGAGATCTTGTGATGGCTCAATGTCCACATATCAAGGATAAGTTCAGAATGCATCAAGATCAAAAGGCCCTGAAGAAACATGCAAATATCAATCAAGTATCCATGCATAACTGAAAGGGAAGTAAATCAAAATATATTTCTCTGCCATATATACTACTGTTTGATATATACATTTGTGATGTACATGACAAAATGGCTAAGCTAGTCTGTGCAGGAAAATACAAAGCTATCTACGGATCTATGTGTATGCGGACTATCAGATCTAACATAGCATCCCTCTCTGATGACGGAGGTAAAGCTGCAAGCTCCTGCCCAATGGCATCTACATGAGATAGCAGATCAGAGGCTAACTGTATGGTGGCATGGTGCTCATCAATGTATGCACTCATATCAGCAAGGATGCCAGTCATATGGGATCTAACTGAAGTACTATCTGCAATGGCCACATCCCTAGCAGATAAAGCAGCATCCCGCTCTACAATCAATGCATCCCTAGCTGATCTAGCCTCATCCCTCTCTAACAGAGCGGCATCTCTCCCATCAAGAGCTGTTAACATCGCGGCCCTAGCCTCGATCTCTATCATAGGTCATCGATGTAAGCTCCGCCCAAATGTCAGGTCAATAATCGAATTACAGTGGCACTCGGGGTGGGAGAATCCATCACAAATGCTAGCAGCCCAGCAGTCAAGTCCCCATCGATGGTAATGTCAGCCTCCTCCACATGCTCCTCATCGTCGGAATCTATATCCTGCACTGTGGATACTACCATAGTCGATGCAGTCTCTGTGTCCATCC
The DNA here is from genome assembly GCA_020205615.1 of Panax quinquefolius. Classification (NCBI taxonomy): domain Eukaryota; kingdom Viridiplantae; phylum Streptophyta; class Magnoliopsida; order Apiales; family Araliaceae; genus Panax; species Panax quinquefolius. The sequence continues at coordinate 67,005,266 of CM035154.1, read as the reverse complement.
ATGCTGAATACTCTGCAGAATAACCCGGATGACTGACAGAAAAATCCGCTAGCTCTCGTTGATCCCAACAGGCATACAACCTGGATCTATCCACTGATGATAAGTGGCAAGAAGTGAAATGCTGAATCACCGCCCCCTCAAATAGGTGGAAATCCTGAAACTGGTCAAACTGACACATCACGGCCAGTGGGTGGTAGGTGATCATCTCTCTCAAACCAGCTAGAGGTAGATAATCCATGCCCGGAGCATGAGTAATGAAGTTATAGGGTGAGCTAAGCCTCAGACATGATAATATATTAATGGATCTCTCGATCCTCGCCAGAAAGTCGACCAAGATGCAAAGATCTATACACTCAGAGTCGAAAGGAGTATGACATGGCTATATCAAGGGTGAAACAATATCCATGCCGTCTAAATGTGCCAATCGATCACAAGTGTGACATAAACCACACGTACAACATGACCGAGCTATCTATGAACACTCCTGCCGGATAAGTGCAGCAATATGTTGCTAACCTCAGAGTCTCTGTCATAATCATCGGTATGATGGTGTGACCCTCCCGGAGAGCTCTCACTGCCATAATGACACCGATGTCCAACTCATCCACGTACAGTGGCATGTAGACGTATGACAATACGCATAACAGTAGTACATCCACTCTGGCCAAATGCCATTGATCCTCTGGTGTGGTGAAATCCCCAGAATGCCGTGCATAACTATCCTCAGAGCCAAATCTGTCAAACAGAAAATGGTGGGATATCACGTGGCCGGATGTAATCTTGTCCTGGACCACTCTATGCCTTAATCTGGTGAGGGTCATGAACTGTCTACTCATGTCTCTGATCTCCATATGCACGCAAGGTCTGTCCAATGGCAGCATCGCCAATCGTGCATACTCCTCTAAAGTAGGAGTCAACTCTCGGGTCCCGAATCAGAAGACCTATCTCTCCGGTACCCAATGCTCTACAATACCATCTATGAACCCTGTGGGAACCTGAAACATCAACAAGGTCATAGTGTGCTACAACAAATCATCTACGGTCACCCTATCTGGTGGTGACATACTATCATACCATGAGCGCATACCAGATGCCACCAAAAATGGCGGGGTATGATCAATACGGCTAACTATCGAAGAATACATCTGAACTGGCCGTGTCATAAGACCATCCAGGGATCAATGCTAAATATCTCTGGATATACATACATATACATAACATAATAACATGCATAATACAATAGATGACAATATGATATAGGGAATGGAAAACGGTACATACATTCCTAAGTATATTATCATCTAATACATCTCTATACAGCTAAAATACAGGGAAATGGGGCTAAACTACCCAGCATTTCAACAGAGGCCTATCAAAAGATATAGCGAGAATGGAGCAAAGCTACCCAGCAGCTAACAGAGGCCTATCAAAAGAGATAACAAGAAATATACATCAAAAGAAGTTGATGGTATCGATGTCTACATCGTCGATCCTGTCCACCTGATGTAACTCCTCCTGAGTCACTGGATCTCTATCTACTGGGATGTCAGGCCTATACAAGGGAGGATCTACACTGAAAAAACCATATGGGTCACCTGAGGGGCCAGTGCCAGAGCTGGAAGGATCAAAAGTGTCTGCCTTTGAAGGATCTCTACCCAAGTGCCGGATAAAGAAATGTGTTCGGTCCAACTGTCGGGTCAAACTGTCAATCTATGTCACATGAGTCGGATCTCTGACACAGGCTAGCCAATCTATCATCATCACGGATCCTAGAACCATATCCCCCATAAACTGTGTGGCGCGGGTTTGAGCTCCAATGGTACGAGCAAACCACCAATATTGGAACATCTCCTGAGTGCAGAGGCCCTCTGATAATGTATAACCGTCAATCCCCAACAATGGGATGTCAATGGTGGGTGACTACGAAACAGGTCAATAACGCCTGACAGGAGGCAAGATCGGCATGCAAATCTCTCCTGTAGTGCTCCTGATAGCACGCTCTCCTAAATAGAGCTCCCATCCTCCATCTATAAAGAGAGGAATCCTACAGGTGGACATAACGTACTCAACTCTAGTCGGGTACCCATCCTCAAATCCAACACTCAAGTGCTCCCCAGAATAGGGAACCCATGTGATGACATCCGCCGTTAACAACTCCAAACCAGAAGCAAGCAATGAGTGAAACCCTCGATTCATGTGGACCTCCGCCAAAGATGGAATGATGCCATCTCCGTCCTCGTGGATAGGTGTCTAAACCTAACACGCTCACAGGACGCAAATATGGAAGCCTCTCATAGGCCCAAAACTGCCAACACAAAGGCAACATCTGCTGTCAGTCAACACTCTTATCATGTACATGGGAAAAGACAAGAGAAATACTCACTAGTAGAAACGGGTAAAATCCTAACCAAGCTCCGGTTAAGCCCTGCGATCGCATGCGTATTCCCCTGAGGAAGTAGGCAAAGGTGTAGGAACCCCAATCATAGTCTCCTATATAGTCCACATGTCGAGTGGCGCTGATCAAAGCGAAGGACACCGTACAAGAGTTATCTGCTATGAAGCAGCCCCTAATGATCATCAGGAACAATCGCCGAAGAATGCGATCCCTGACTCTCACATCATCGGGTATAGGCTCACTCAATAGCCCGCTCATAGCATCTACGCTCAAGGACCTGTACGAATAGTCCTACCCTTGAGCGCCTCCGTCAAAACTCCCAACAAGGATCTGAAGACAGTTGGGGTAATATCCGCCGTACAAGGCACTGGATCCCCTCCAAACTCCATACCTGTGATAAACCACCAATCCATCGGCGTCATCATCACCTCACAGTCCAGTAAATGGAGTGACTGAGTTTGGTGAAACCACCGCTCAGACAATGCGCTGAGGTAACCCCAAGAATAATGACGGGGAAGAATGGAAAAGAATGTCCCGAATCCCCAACCATATACGATCTCTCTATAGTCATCATGCAAGGCCTGATACATAGAGTGGATGCTGAACCAATTCCCTCGAGGCTGTGTAAAGCCGGGAACCTACTTCAAAAGTAGATCAACATCAAAACCCTTTACTCCTCATTAATAGGAAATAAGGAAGATTAAGATCTAACTTCATACCTCTTTTGCGTGCAGGTAGACTGAAGGATGCCGACTCAAGTCACCCAGAAGATCTGGGTTTGCCACTTGAATACCTGGCAACTCCCTACGGGGAACACATACAGTAGGAGTAGGAACCTCAATCGGTACATCCTCTTCCTCGTCCTCGACATCCGGCACTTCAAACCGGATAGGATGAATCACCGCCTCCACCAAACGACGAGGCTGTCTAACAGAATGGGGTCGAGGTACTTTAAAAGCCCTCCTCCGTACACCAGAAGTGGTCCTGTGAGAACTACTTGGCTGATCCGGATCCATAATATCTGAACAACAAGTCTCCAAATCACCTCAAAAAGGGTGTGGTAAATTCTTACCTGGAGCTTTTCAAAATGTATTTTATGATTACATGCATGCATGCATTATTTTAACATACATCTACAGTAGAGTTAAAAATGCATGACTACCCAATGCCTACATTTTGGAAAATTTTGCCATAGCCCCCTTTGTAAATGGGACTATTCACATGCACATAGGCATGGCTAGGTGGCCATTCAATAGCACACCTACCAACAGTCATATACATCCTGAATACATTTAGTACATTACAGTAAAAAAATCCGTAAGTGTAGTTTAATTACCAAGGTTATTTTACTTTTCAACCTTTACTCATTTGTCCTCAAATAGGATAAGAAATGACAGTAAAAGGTACCAATTTGACTACTTCAAAAGTCAAATTTTTTCACATCATTATGTTTAGCATGGTTTAATACTAACATTTACTGTGTTAAATATTTTTTGCAAAAGTCATATCAGCATGCATATTCACTACTATGTGTCTAAATGCATTTCATGCGATAAGTCATTTTCCAACGGATAGAAATTGAAAAAAAATACATGCATACGTTACCAGGACAGTGAAAAACGCTTGTACGGTAGCAGAATATACATAAAGTTGCCTGAACTAAATAGGTCTGAAGAAGAGCTCTCAGATTTACTTCATCGCGCCGCTTGAAAATGACTTATGAAAGCAACCCGCAGCTTTCAGATAGCCACGGTTATGCTGGGTCCAGTCCACCATGGTCGCTGCAGTGTACTGCGGCACCCCATTATGGTTCCCCCTCCTCCGGCTCATTCCAGTTAGAGTTGCAAAGGAGGTCTCGTAAGCTGAAAAGGCCAAATCAGGAATAAAAATGCTACGCGATTGAGCGGAATAGCCTGAAATCCTGGTTTTCATGGGCCGCAATCTAGCCCCATCTCTCTCATTGGTATTCGCCTGTGTACAAGGTATACTATACCAATTTCCTCAACTTTTACAAGTCATGCTCGGTAATACCTCACAAAGGTCCGATGCCGCCAGTGCAGGGTCACAACCCTAGACGTATCCCCATGGGGTTGTTAAACGCCGGTTACTTAAATAATGAAGTATCCCTTGGGGTTACAACGCTGAAGCTAAAAAATAATGAAGTATCCCCGGCGGGGGTTACAACGTCGAAGCTACTAAATAATGAAGTATCCCCGACGGGGGTTACAATGCCAAAGTGAAGAAATAATGAAGTATCCCCGGTGGGGGTTACAACGCCGAAGTTATAAATCATCCACGTTTCCCCGGCGGGGGTTACAACATAATTCAACCATTGATACACACATCAATGAAGGTCAAGCAACCTTAACGTTATATCAGCCGATGGAAAGTAAACCCATCGAAGCAACCTTCTCCAGCAAGGGTCACAACGCGATGCAACCATTGATACACACATCAATGAAGGTCAAGCAGCCTTGACAATGCACCCAGCAGGGATATATCCGGTGATACACACATCAGCGAAGGTCAGGCAACCCTGAGAAGTGCATACTGTTGGCAGTAACTTCGATAGGATGATGGGATATGCTATACACATCCTCAAATAGACAAAGCTTTATCCCCACAGATCTCTTGTACACAAGAGGCACCTCTATGGAGAATGATATTTGTGTCTAGGATTCAAGACTTTAGTGATAGCCCCAACGTCAACATCCTTAAAGACTTGGATTGCATGTCCAAGACATCAGTGATTGTCATCCCAACAGGACTAACCGACAATCATGCATCATACATTTGCATCATGTTGCTGCATATAGCACCATGTTTATCTTGCTGCATTTTAAGTGTCTAGGATTCTTTATCCTATCCATGCCTTGCATTGCATGAATATGATAAAGAGTGGCATCTGTAGACACTCAAAATTTTCTGCACACCTATTACTGACATTGTAGGAGGGCAGATTCGTCTTTCAAACATAACACTGGAAGACAGCTCACATCCATTTCGGATACTACCGGAAGTTCAGTCCCAACCTTGGAACACAAACCAGGAACATCAGCCTCAACCCCAGAACACACACCAGGAACATCATTTCCAACCCCGAAACACACGTCGGAAGGATCATTTCCAACCTCGGAGATAACCCCGAGTTTTGTCCTTGGCGATAACACCAAGGAATGTTGTGGCAGTTCTGGCGATAACCCCGAAAATGCTTATTTCAAATGCATGCGATCAGCTTCAATTAGACCTCCCGCCGAGGCACTCATACCTCAGACTCGGAGCTAACATCGCAAGTGCATGTGCATTCTCACATAGATGACACATCACAAGATTCAAACAAGCAAAAATCCAATCTCTCGATGTAACCCTGAGCAACGTCTACTTTTAACTAAAATCGGCGATAACCCTGGTGAGGAGTCACATGTCATCTTGCTACCTCAACACTTGCGCGTCATCTTAACACTTCAGACATACATATATACAACAATGTCCTACAAGAACCAAGGAGTTCCAACCGAAAGTGACTATTACGCGTGGCAAGAAACCGGATAGAATTTGAAGCTTGAAGACCATGGGCATGGTCCCTCTTCCCCGACTTTGACAACCTCTAATCCATGTCATTGCGTAATCTCTCGACACAAGTAGTCTCAAGAAGGTCGATATACCTCGCTCGGATGCTCGGATTGAAGTTCGCAAGTTCGACGGACATTACAAAGGCACTAGTGCACGTATTTTGAGACGACGGGACTGTGGAACTAAGGCACCCCGGCACCAAGTAGTGCATCTCATGACCGCCCAGTAGTACACTCATGGCCCCCTATATAAATAGAGGGCTTGGGGTAGCCATTTTAAAAAAAGAGAAAAGGCGAGGAAGCCCTGTCCAATTTGCTCTATACACACCCTATATTGAGTGTTTCCTCATTTTAAACACCTATTAGCCCACATACATATATTTACCGGCGGGAGCTGAGTGTTTATCCATTTAGAGTTACCGGCGACAGCCCACTGTAATCCTTCTTATACTCTATAAAGCATTTTTCCTTATATTTGCACACACTATTCTACACATTGAGAGTCGTGTTGTGTGCGTATGCCCAAACTTTGGTACGTGGTTTCCATTTCTGTCTGTATACATATACTTATATATGTATATATTTTTATATGGACTAACATTATCGAGTTATGCCTCGATTGAGCCTAGACTTATGTCTGGAGCGTTTGCTCGCTTTTAAATATATATACTTATATATATAATTGTTGTCAGACATATCTGATGAGCCTGGATTTTATATTCGGAGCATTTATTGCTTTTATATATATTTGTATATATATATAATTTTTGTCGGACATATCCGATCTGGTGCGTTTACTGCTATATATATATATATATACATTTCTGTCAGGCCTGGAGTTTACTTCGTGGCCTTTTACAGCTTTATTTACATTTCGTCCCGCTTGGAGTTTACTTCATGGGCGGTTGATCGCTTTTACAGCTTTATTTACATTCAAGTCCTGCCCAGAGTTTATTTCATAGCGGTTGATAGCATTTACTGCTTTATTTACAATAATGATCCCCCAAGGAATTGCTTCATGGTGGCTGATCATGCACACACACACACACACACACACACACACATATATATATATATATATATATATATATATATTTATTTAAAGCTTTTATATATATATATATAACTACTTACTGCTTTCCATATAAACTGCAGTATCATGTGAGCTTAGGAATCACGTGATCACAAATTCAGTCTACTGAATCAAGATTCGGTTCCCGTGATGGACTTTTTCAGCTGTAAGCAACTTGTACATTATTTATAGTGTACAAATTTCCTTGGATAGTTGTCATGCCCATGAGGAGTTCGACACTATTGTATATTATTTTCTCGAAGATGCCTCACATCTCGAAAATAAAAGCAAACAAGCCGAACATAATAATAATAAAATGGAAGTATGAAAAGGTCTTAATTCCTATTGAGCACAGGGTTTGAAAAACCTCTTTTTATAAAACTTCATTGCTATATCTTGGTTAAAAATGAATTTTTCTATAAATTCAAACCTTGTGTATATAGGTGCGAACGAGGCCTCGTACTACTTTCAAATAATTGCACATTGACACACACACACACACACACACATTCATATAACAGTTTCTTTGAGAAGTGGCGGTCACCGTGGTAACACGAATGTTAGGGGGTGCCTAACACCTTCCCTCCGCATAATCAAGCCCCCGAACCCAAATGAATCTCGGTTTCACAGACCCCTTTAGCAGTGTTACATCATTGGGTCAATGTGCAAACCTTTTCGGTTGCGTTTGTGCATCCAGTTAAAAACACCAACTGGCAACTCTTAAAGTCAAATCGTCGACATTACACATGTCAGACCTTTTTCACTTGTTTTTTCAAACAAATCTCACATTAACATGAGAACACCAAAAAATAAGTAACGAAAAAGGGACACCTAAAAATCCCAACGCCGACAAAGTGTGTAAGAAGGCTTACAATGGACTGCCAAAGAAGACTTCTATAGCTTTAAATGGATGAACACTTGGCTCCCGCCGGTAAAAATATGACTGAATATATGCTCACAAGTGTTTAAAATGAGAAAGCACTCAATTTAGGGTGTCTACAAATTAAATTGGATAGGGCTTCCTCGTCGTTTTCTCTTGAGATATGGCCACCCCAAGCCCTCTATTTATAGAGGGGCCGCAGGTACACCTGCGATAACCGAAGATGTACCTACGGCTGCCCGGAGTGCCCCGGGCTCCATTGGTCCTGTCGTCTCGACGTACGTGTACGCGTACAACTTGATATCCGCTCGAACTTTCAGAACTTCAATCCGAGCCTCTGATTGAAGTGTATAAGACCTTTTATGGAGTGTTGTTATCGAGAGCTGCGCCATGACATGGGATTAGAGGTTGTCAGAAGTAAGGAAGATGGGAACATGCCATTGGTCTTCAAGCTTCAAATTCTATCCGGTGTGCTGCCTTGCGTAGTAGTCACTTGGGATTGGAACTCCTTGGTTCTTGTGGGACATTGCTGTGTAGAATGTATGTTGAGATGTGTTAAGATGGTGCAATGTGGGATCGAGGTGGCAAAATGATGATTCTGCCCCTCACCGGGGTTGTCTCCAGTTTGAGCTGATAAAGCAGTCGTTACTCAAGGTTATCTCTGAGACTGGGCTGCTGCAAGTACTGGATGCCCTAAAGGTTGTCTCTGAGGTATGCCTAACCTCCAGGAGTTATCTCAGGGTTTGGAGCTGAGTGCCTCGGGGTGAGTCTCGAGGTTGAAGTTGACTGCATAGGTTAAAACGAGCATTTCCGGGGTTATCTCCGGAACTGCAACTTCACTCCTTGGGGTTATCTCTAAGGTTGACATTGTCTTTCCCGATGTTATTTTCGGGACTGAGACTAAGTATCTCGGGGTTATCTCCGAGATGAAACGGCCTTCTCCGGTGTGATTTCCGGTATTAGAACTACATGGCTCGGGCTTATCTCCGAGATAAAACTGACACTTCCGGTGTTATTTCTGGGAATGAGTTGAAATTTGTCTCGTGGTTATCTCACGAAGACAATTACGCTTCTGTAATGTTTAGTAATGTATGCATAAAATTTTGAGTGTCTACAGATGCCCCTCTTTATCATATTCATGCAATGCAATGGCATGGATAGGATAAAGAATACTAGACACTTGAAATGCAACAAGATGATCATGATACCATGTACAACAACATGATGCGAATGTATATGGTTTGTTTGATTGTTTTCCAACATGGTGGGATGATTGCCAGCTCCCCTTGACTTCTACCAATGTTGACAATTATTATTGATAACCCTGATGAATTGTCTTGGACGTGCAATCCAATGCTCTCAGGAGCTTCAAGGATGTTGACGTTGGGGGTTATCACCAAAGTCTTTAATCCTTGATACAGACTTCTCATTGAAGATGCATCTCTCATATACAAGAGATTCTATGAGGATAGAGCTTTGTCTGTTGAGGATGTGTGTGATGCCCCCAAAATAGGTATACATCACCCATCTTGAGTCACCAAATACAGGATACGGAAATCAAATACAAACTTCTTTAATATAACTGTTGTATAAAAATACGACAAAACATAGCTGAGTTGTTACATGAATATTATCTTCTAGACAATATCCAAACTCAAATTCAATCCTCATTATATCTATTCCATCTCAGACCATCACTCCATTCCTCGACTAGTCCTGACTACGTTCTCATTTCTTGAAGAGAACAATGAAAGCAAAAGGGTGAGCTCAACTAGCCCAGTAAGAAATATTATGACTAAGTCAGTGCAGAATAAATTATCATTAGCCTTCAACAGTGTTAAATTGATAAAATATAATAAACATCAAGTTTAACTGCAGAGAAACAAGCAATCCATTAGAAGAGTCAAATAGAGCATGATATCTACTATCTTCTATGATTTAAAAAGTTTTTCTTCAACTTTATCGCTGAGACTCAGCTTAATTAATAAACCACATCATCGAATCATCCCTGCACTACGGGCCAAGGATATTCATGTAATCATCAATGGTCATGATTATATCGAATAATCCCTGGTCATAATCATACCAATAATTGTTCATCAATGCACTACGAGCCAATGAGGACTTTTACCACATTACGAGTCATGATTACACCGAATGATCCCTGGTCATAATCATACAAATCAACAGTCCATCTATACACGTAAACCAAAGATGACTTTCATCACAATATAAACATGAGGATGATGATAATGATATAAGAATTTAATTAAAAGAAAGTAAAGGATAAATTTTTAAAAAATTATAATTTAATTTATCCAGAATTCAATAATGATCAAATTACCAACATGATACTGCTTTGTGGAGTACAATTCAAGAATGATATTGTATCAAAAATGATTTGAACCGAAAAAAATCAATTTTTGTCGTGAATAGTACTCTGGGTGAATAGTACCCAGGTGAATAGTACCCCGTGAATAGTACTTTAGGAATAGTACCCTGTGAATAGTACTTGTGATTAGTACTTCATGAATAATACTTTATAAATAGTACTTATGAATAGTACTTTGTGCTGTATAAATGAATAGTACTCATGGACAGTACTTCGGCATGAAAAGCTTAAAATTTAACAAGAATGTGCAGAAAATATCCTTGTGAAACGATACTAGATGAAACGCAAATTTCAAGAATATTCTACTAATTTCACAGAGTATAGAAGCAATACTTTAACTGAATGAGGGTATAATCATGAATATGAGACGAAATAATATTACTCACATACTACAGAGTATGGAAGAAATATTATTCCTTATGAATACTGAACAAAAATAATATCCCTTACCTCAGAAGAAGACTGGATACTAGAATAGTGAGGTAGCAGACTTCTCTTCTTCTTTCTCTCTATAACTTCTCTCTCTATAATTTCTCTTATGAGTCTTAGTGAATTGGTGAGAATGAAAGAAGAATGAGCTTCTATTTATAGGAAAATATAGTTTCGATAATTGCACGTTTTGGGGCTCCAAATATTACAGTATAATACCTTCATCTTTTCCTTCATTTTTAATTTAGTCCTACAAGTATTATCAAACTTGCACCACCTCCCCTAATAGTACTTCATGTGAATCAATAGTTCTATACATGTGAAAAAATAGTTACAGTATAGTACCTTCATCTATACCTCCATTTTTAATTTAGTCATGCAAGTATTATCAATCTTGCACCACCTCCCCTAATAGTACATGCATGTGAATCAATAGTACACACATGTGAACAAATAATTATAAGCATGTGAATTAATAGCAATTAAGTGCTCGTTTATCCGATTAATTACCCGATATAACCTCCAAAAATCAATTTTGATCGAAATAAATGTCGATTTCCACTAACACTAATAATCCCAACACAATGGAACTATCAATTTAATTTTTAATCAACATGAACTTATTCATCATTAATATTATAACTCATAATATTTAACAACCAGATCATTCCCAGGAAAGAGGGGGCTTTCCGATAAGGATTTCTCCCTATTGGAACGCAATTTGGTGACCAAACCTCTTTTCGACAGAACTCTCTAGACATCGTCAATATTGTAAATAATAATATGAATAACTTTTTCGTCTCAATTATTGATTTAATATTATAAAATGTTGATATTGTGACAATAATTGAATCAATAATATGAGAGATATTATGCAGCAATTACTGTAGCAATAATTGAGTATAACTGAGTGACTTCTCACGTAAGCATCAATAATCAATACCATTGCTACTATGGAACCACGCGTATTACTATACTTTTACCACCAGGTAGTTCAACAGTTTAACGGTTAAACTTTCACCGTTATTTTTATAAAAAGATAATTCTGTCGTTTTCTAATTATGATAATACTTTCGTTGTGGGGTCCACCAATGATTGTGCCGTCGTACGAATATTCCCTGTTAAAATGAATATTCCCAAACCAATCGAATATTATATAACCACTTGCTTACTTTGCAAAATTTGTAAATATTACCCACAACTATAACATTATATCAAATCCACACCATAATATTCAAAAATATATTTCGAGAAAAATTAATCTTTATTCATAAACGTTGGGGTCTTACAACCTCCCCTTATTATGTAATTTAGTCCTCGAAATTAGGGTGCGTACCTAGTATGTCGAAGAGGTGAGAATACCTTGACTTCATTTCAGATTCTAACTCCCAGGTCATTTCCTCTACATCGTGGTTTCTCCACAAAACTTTGACTTGAGGTATAACCTTAGAGTGTAGAATATGATCCTTCTTATCCAAGATTTTAACAAGTACCTCATCATACGTTAAATCTTCCGCTATCTCGTCCAGTTCTAATTCAATAATGTGGTTCAGGTCTTTCATATATTTACGTAACATAGATATGTGAAAAACATTATGAACACGAGACATACTTGGCGGTAAGGCGAGTCTATAGGCCACAATTCCTACTCAATTGAGGATTACAAATGGGCCAATGAATCGAGGATTGAGCTTTCCTCTCTTTCCAAATATCGTAACTCCTTTCCATGGAGCAACACGTAACAACACAAGATCTCCAATATTGAATTACACATTCTTTCGATGAAGATCAGCATAACTCTTTTGTCGATCTTGTGAGGTTTTTATACGTTGTCGAATTGTTTGAATCTTTTCCGTAGTCATACGTACCAACTCCGGTCCCAACAACGTCGCTTCACCCACCTCATCCCAGTATACTGGAGAACGACACTTTCTTCCATACAACGCCTCAAATGGAGCCATGCCAATACTTGCTTGATATCTGTTGTTGTAGGAAAACTCCACTAATGGTAAGAACTTGTCCCAACTTCCTTTAAAGTCAAGGACACTAGAGTCTTAATAAATCTTCAAGAGTTTGAATAGTCCTCTCCGACTGCGCGTCCATTTGAGAATGTTATGCCAAACTAAATCATAAATCTGTGCCCATAGCTTTTTGTAAACTAACCCAAAATCTTGAAATGAATCTTGGGTCTTGATCAGAAACTATGGATACTGGCATACCATGCAATCTTAAAATCTCGTTTATGTACATACAAGCAAGACGTTCAAGTGTATAGGTTTCTCGTATCGGTAAGAAATGAGCAGACTTGGTCAATCTATTAACAATGACCCAAATCATATCTATGCCTTGAGAAACCTTGGGAAGACTAGTAACAAAATCCATCGTAATGTGCTCCCACTTCTATTATGGAATTTCAAGTGGTTGCAATGGACCTTTTGGCACTTGATGCTCCGCCTTGACTCGTTGACAAGTTAGACACCTTGAGATAAACCCCGCTATCTCTCTCTTCATATTACCCCGCCAAAATGTATGTTGAAGATCACGATACATTTTGGTACTCCCAGGATGGATTGCAAACGGTGTGTTGTGCGTCTCCATCATGATCTTATACTTCAAGTCAGAATTATTATGAACACAAAGTCTAGAGTTGACTCGAATTATTCCTTCTTCATCGATTCTTGTTTCCGAAATAGTATCCTCTTGCACTTTCTTCCTCATACGCATCAGCTCCAGGTCTGTAGCTTGAGCAGCTTTAACTTTATTGATTAAAGTCGGTTCTACTCGTATATCCGCCATCATCACATGGGTCCCTGGAGTCTTTAACTCTATCTCTATCCTTTGTAAGTAATACAAAATGGGCCTTAGCGTTGACAATATCGCACTCGTACCCGCATATAATCTTCTACTCAATACGTCAGTTACTACATTCGTTTTTCCAAGATGGTATTGAATGGTATGATCATAATCTTTCAACAGCTCAAGTCATCATCATTGTCGCATGTTGAGTTCCTTTTGAGTGAAGAAATATTTGAGGCTTTTATGATCTGTATAGATCTCTATCTTCTCTCCATACAGGTAATGCCTCCAAATCTTAGGCGCAAAAATGACAGCTGCCAACTCTAGATCACGAGTAGGATAATTCCTCTCATATTCTTTGAGTTATCATGAGGCATAGGCTATGACTTTCCCATGTTGCATGAGAACACATCCTAAACCTTTGCCTGAAGCATCGCTGTATATGACAAATCCCTCCGAACCGGATGGTATTGTCAGAACAGGTGCTGAAATGAGTCTCCTCTTGAGTTCTTGAAAACTCTTCTCATATTCCTTGCTCCAACCGAATTTTGTATCTTTCTAAGTCAGATGAGTTAATGGAGTAGCGATTCGAGAAAACCCTTTTACGAATCTCCGATAATAACCAGCTAAGCCAAGAAAGCTACGTACTTTGGTCACTGACTTAGGTTGCTCCGAGCTTTGAATTGTTTCAATCTTTGTCGGGTCAACAGATATTCCACAATTTGATATCACATGCCCAAGGAATGCTACTTCCTCAAGCCAGAACTCATATTTCTTCAACTTGGCATATAGCTTATTTTCACGAAGCTTTTGAAGTATCAGCCTCAAGTGTTGCTCATGATCTTCATGGCTTTTGGAATAAATGAGGATGTCATCAATAAAGAAGACCATGAAGTGATCCAAATATTCCTTGAATACTCAGTTCATCATATCCATGAAGGCAGCAGGAGACTTAGTCAATCTAAAAGACACGACTAGGATTTTGCAATGCCCTTACCGAGTTCTGAAAGCAGTCTTTGGAATGTCATCAGTTTTAATCTTTAATTGATGATATCCGGAACGAAGATCGATCTTTGAAAAGAATTTTGCGCCTTGCAACTGGTCAAACAGATCATCAATACGAGGTAACAGGTACCTAGTTTTGATGGTGACATGATTCAACTCCTGATAATCAATACAAAGTCGCATACTTCCATATTTCTTCTTCACGAATAAAATAAGAGCACCCCAAGTAGATGTACTAGGATGAATGAAACCGATGTCTAACAATTCCTGTAGTTGGGTTTTTAACTCCTGAAGTTCAATAGTAGCCATTCGATATGGGGCTATAGAAATGGGTTTTGTACCGAATTCAAGGTCGATACAAAATTCAATTTCACGCTCTGGGGGTAGGCCATGAAGTTCTTCAAGGAATACGTTAGGAAATTTATTAACAATAGAAATATCATTCAAATTTGACGTATTTTTATTTAAATCCGTGACATGGGCTAGGAAAGCTTGACATCCGTTTTTTAATAAATGAATAACATTATGGCTTGATATGACAGTGATTGACTTTAGTGGTTTGGTTGCTTGAATTCGCATAATAGGTTGGTTAGGAATATGAAAGCTAATAACCTTACGAAAATAATCGATTTTAGCATGATGAGTAGTTAACCAATCAATCCCTAAAATCACATCAAATGCAAGTATTTTCAAAGAGATAAGATCGACAGGTAATGTGCTGTTACCGATTTGAATCAAACAAGACTTATAAACAGTGGATGTAATGAAGGTTTCTCCCAACTGAGTTTCAACAGATAAATCAAAGTCTAATTTATTCGGAGTTAAATTTAAACGTTGAACGCAAGTAGGAGAAATAAAAGAATGGGTATAACCGGTATCAAATAAGGTATAGACTTTGCTAGAGTTTATGATTAGCTTACCCGTGATCACCTCGTTTGGATTCTTCGCTTTTTGGGAGGTTACAACAAACGCTCTCCTTTGAACTACCAGTTTTGTCTTGTCTGGGATGGCTTTTGATGCCTCCATCCCAGCTGGACATGACTTTGGTGCATGACAAATTCGGGCTAGGTGACCTTCTCTTCCATAATTTTAACATGTTTTGGACTACTGCGTACAGTTTGGACTAATGTGTCCCTCCCCTCTGCATTTGTAACATACGACCGGAGGTCATTCTCCTTCTTTAACAACAGGTGCTGGTGCTGACGTCTTTCCATCATTATTGAATCTCCTCTTCTTGAAATTTCCACTTTTATTATCTTCACCATGATTATCACCGAAGTGGTTACCATTTCTGGCATGTTGATTCCCTCCATGTTTGATGTCACCGCTTTGATGACTTCTACTACTGGTATTATCGACTTGTCGGCTGCTCTCTCTTGGTTGGGTTGACTCATTATTGTGCTCCAATAACTGAGCCCTATTTACAACATCTTGATACATACACAATTTATGAGAAACAAGGTATTGACATATCTCAGGTTTCAAACCTCTTAGAAACATCCGCGTCATTCTCTCCTCATTATCAACCAAGTGTGACGCAAACCGGGACAACTCGGCTAGCTTAGCTTCGAACTACGACACGGTCATATTGTTTTGCTCTAGTTTGATAAACTTACCTCCTTCACGTGACAAATACTTTCGGGAAAGTATTTGTCGTTGAACAGTTCTTGGAACTTCTCCCAAGACATCTTTAGTACGGAGCATGAAGGTGGCAAAGGGAACCTTTTTCTCCTCGGAGCATCCTGAAAGTAGTATGCACATAAGCCAATCATGTTTGATGATAAAGCATATACTTTGTAACAATCTTATTCATTTATTAATAAAAGTATTAATTTATTAAAGGTTTTTAATTATCTACATGATGTTGTTTTATAATATGTGATAAACCCATAGTTTTAAGAAATGCTTTTAGAATAATGATGATGATCATTCTAATGAGATCTAAATTCTTAGAAAGCTTAAAACTAAAATAGTTCCCAATCGTTGGATTACTAAATTGGGGATTAGTAAATCCGAATAGATTGGTAAATACGTTGCTTGCTCATTGGATGAGGATGATTGATCTCATGATCATTTATGTGGAGACACTAAAGCAAGTCTGTAGGTGCTTATTAGAGAATAAGTTCACTGAACGTGGCTCGCTAAGGAATACCTAATGGATTTTTACTTGCCTGTAAATAGGAATTCCTGTAGTGATAGTAGTATAAGTGATCCTTAGACTTGAGATCATCATAGTATCTTGTGTATGATGAGTTATACTTTGACTTATTCCTTAAGACCCTTAGGGTATATCAAAGGGTATGCTTGGATATAATAAGTTGTACATGGAGATAATGTATGATCAATAAAGAATCTACCACTTCTAGTAAAAGAAGAGAAATGTTCTATATGATTCGATAAATGACAACCCAGTAGTCCTTGGCCAAGGCAGAATGAAATTAGAAAGTAGTTTCTAATTTGCATTATTTGGAGTTGTGCATTTAAGAATCGAAATATATATAATTAAATAAAATAAAACTTGACAGTAATTCCATGTCTTATATTTAATTGGGACATTGTTTTTAGGTTTGTAATATTCATGAAGCAATCAAATTGCATAAATTAAGCGGAAGCGTGTAAAATCAGAGTTTTAAAAAATTTACAAACCATATACCCGGATCACCCTTTATGCACAATTATTAATTAAACGAAAAGATAAAGAATAAAATCATACCCTTGAAGATCGAGCTTCCTCAGGTACAAGTTCACCTCCATATCCTTTCGCGTTCAACTTGAATCCACCGGGGTTTTGTTCCTTCCTTTGATCAACGTTAGCCACCCATGTGTTTGGCCTCTAGAGGTGATCCACCAAGGAAGAAGAAAATTCAAGAAGAAGGGTGGTTGGCTAAACCCTAGTTTTCTATCTCTATAGAAAGGGTGTACTCTCCCAACAATTGGAATTATGTCGTATGTTGAAAAAGTCAACAACTCCCCTACACCCATAATAAGACTCCTCTTATTTATAGATGTGGGCAACCCACCTTAACAATTAAGGAATTGGGTTTATTTAATTAATTAAATTCTTTTAATTAATTAAGCTCCCTAATCTTATTAGGGATAATTAATTAAACTCTTTTAATTAATTTAACCTCCTAATCTTATTAGGAATAAATGAGAGTACTTATATTAAATTAATTCCTAAACTCTTTTAGAAATTAAAATAATAATAATTGTAATAATATTAATAAGACTCCTCTTATTAATTTATATTTAATATTTCTAAAATATTAAATAATAAATATTAAGCTATTTAATTTATTCTATCACCATAGATTAAATTAAATATACATACTTTATATTATTACGATTATGCCATTAACTTCTTAAATAATTATTCTTCCTTTTATGGTGTTACCCTTTAGGTTCTCCATATTAAACAGGTTGTGAATAAATCAATTAGAACAATTCTAATCTTATTTAAATAAATAAATTAAACAATTAATTTATTTAAATAAATAATATTTATTCTACAATAGGGATAAGCCTCCTAGCGATCAACGACTTTCCGGATAATATAGATTTCAACATTAATCATAAAAAGAACCTTTGAGTAAATAGTTACCGTACAATTCAATCCTTCCACCATCTGATGTCCCAATTAAATATAAGACATGGAATTCTTCATCAAGTCTTATTTTATTTAATTATATGTATTTCGACTCTTAAATGCACAACTCAAATAATACAAATTAGAAACTCCTTTCTAATTTCATTTCGCCTTGGCCGAGGACTCTTTGGGTTGTCATTTATCGAATCACATAGGACATTTCTCTTCTTTTAATTGAAGTGGTAGATTCTTTATTGATCATACATTATCTCCGTGTATAACTTATTATACCCAAGCATACCCTTTGATATACCCTAAGGGTCTTAAGGAATAAGTCAAAGTATAACTCATCATACATAAGATACTATGATGATCTCAAGTCCAATGATTACTTGTACTACTATCACTCTGAGAATTCTTATTGACAGCAAATAAAACTCCATTAGGTATTCCTTAGCGAGCCACGTTCAATTGAACTTATTCTCTAATAAGCACCTACATACTTGCTTTAGTGTCTCCACACAAATGATCATGAGATCAATCATCCTCATCCGATGAGCAAGCAACGTATGTACCAATCTATCCGGATTCACTAATCCCCAATTTAGTAATCCAACGATTGGGAACTATTTTAGTTTTAAGCTTTCTAAGAATTTAGATCTCATTAGAATGATCATCATCATTATTCTAAAAGCATTGCTTAAAACTATGGGTTTATCACATATTATAAAACAGCATCATGTAGATAATTAAAAGCCTTTAATAAATTAATACTTTTTATTAATAAATGAATAAGATTGTTACAAAGTATATGCTTTATCATCAAACATGATTGGCTTGTGTGAATATTACTTTCAATCTCCCACTTGCACTAAAGCCAATCGTCATGGTATCTCATACTCTTCTTCTCTAAGCGACGATTATCCTGCTGTTAGATAAGCTTTAGTTAATGGATATGTAATGTTGTTCATGAGAGTCCACTATCTCTATAGTGATTTCCCATCTTTCAATGATTCTAATAACCAAATGAAAGTGCCACAACACATGTTTAGATCCAAGCGAGACTTAGGAACTATTCTAGTTACGTAATGAACTTTAATCCAAACAATCAACTTGCGACTTCATTTATAGTTATATACTTTGTCTTTATCACTAAACCGGCAACTCTTTTCTTTGTTTGGAACCTTTCAATTCAACGCACCATTTGTTCAAGATAACGCTTTACCTTAAAGTGGATTTTACATCATCTTAGTGCATCGAAAACTTGATGCATTAAGCCCTCTAGTTTTAATTAAGACCCACCATGAATATGATCACATCCTTAGTCTTGGTTAAGCACTTTAAGATGCTTTTCAGCGACTCATAGTGAACTTCTCGAGGATATGGTGATCGACATCGGTCTCGTACATTTCATTGCATACATGATAGTTACTCATGTGATCTCTCTTTTGGAGTCTTTGGGGACTATTAAGAGAGATACACTCCATAGCTCATCAACATGAGACAACTCTTGGAGTTTGCCATGCTAAACGACTTTAGCATCAAATAAATATACGTTCCTTGGGTTAAGTCGAGCATCCTCTTAAATCTATCTATATAGATTTATATCCCCAATTAAGATACTCTTCCCAAATCATTCATGGAGGAATGTTTAGACAACTTTATATTTACTGATTGTAGCATTAGTATGTTATTCCTCATCCGTAGTATATCAACATATAATACTAGAAATTTCACGACGCTCCCACTGACCCTTTTGTACACACTAGATTCATTCTTGTTTTTAATAAAATCAAACTCTTTTGATTATTTCATCAAAATGAATGTTCCATTTTGAGAGTGTCTATAACTCTTACCTCATCATATGTATCTGGATCATCATCTTCTATGATGTGTACCTCATCATCATCATCCATGATGAATCCATACCTCCTAGGTATCTTTGGTACTATTCGGTTATTGATTCGGTTGTGGTACAATAGGTACATCTGAGTTTCTCTTATTTGACTTATAGTGTTTTGTGGTTCTTGAACTCTTCAAGATCTATTATTCTCCCACTAGCCCTTCAATGATAAACACCTTTATCTTAGAAGGCACGTGTTTCAATAACAAACACCTTTTGCTAAGTAGAATTATAGAACATATATACCTAAACTTACTTTAGGATGTCCCACAAATCGACACTTGTCAAATCTTGTCCCAAGCTTATCCTTTTGAAACCTTTTCACATAAGTTGGACAACCACTTATCTTAACATACTTAAGATTAGGAATCCTCCATGTCCATAACTTTTATGGAGTCTTGAAATTTGGATTTTGAGGTTACCTTTTCATGAAGATAAATGACCATTTCTAGGACATGACCCTAGAAGGATCTTTGGAATGTCGGTAAAATCATTATGGACCGCACCATGTCCAACAAGGTATGATTTTTCATTCGGATACATCATCAATTATTATGCGTGTCGGGATGTGTCCATTATCAGAAAACCATTTGAGATGATCTAGAAACTTATTGCACAAGTATTTATTCCTTGAGCCGATCAAAGAATCCTAATACTTTGTCAATTTGTTTCACTTTTGAATTCTTTGAACCTTTCGAAAAAATTCATACTTGTATTTCAGCAAATACACACATTCAACTCTTTGAATGATCATCTCCTTTTCTTATACTAGTTTGTTCAATTTACAAAATAATTTTTCACGTAAGTCAAGTATACAAAATCCATTAAGTAATCTTCGGGTTCTATACTGAAACATTATTATTATAAATAGAACAACAATTGTTCTTAATTATAATACCAAAAATTTTATTGTCCAACAATAAAATGGAAATAATGTTTCTAACAATCTTGGAATACAATAACAACTTATTGACTTAATAGATTTTTGTAGGCATTGCTAAACTATAAGTTTCTATGGCTAATATGGCAACCTTTGCTACATTTCACTTACATAGGATTACTTATATTTGTTTAGCTTTCTACTTCTTCTTGGTCCATTCATAAATCTATATTTATGATAACCAAAGTCGATATCCAATATCCAAGTAGAACCTTGACTTAAAGAAAATTTATTTTAAATCATGAACAAATTTGTATTTATGTAGAAACTTCACTAAGCTTCTTTGGTTAGCCTCTGCGAGATGTTTCTCATGATTTCTTTCCGGTGTCGGGCTTATTGCGGTGGAAGAAAACTCCTTTGCTATTCGTATCGCTTTTGTTCTTATTATCCTTTGTTTATGCCTTTCTATTTACCTTCTTTGAATCGTTCTTCTTTTGAGAAGATCCTTTGGCCTCTACCGGTAAGACTTGATCTTTCTTGGTTGGAAAGTGACTCTCAACATTTTCAATATGTTAAGCAAATCGGTGAGGGCGATATCTAGCTTGTTCATATGAAAAATTCACAACAATTAATGAAAGGAGTCCAGGGAGTGAGTGCAAGATCAAATCTTGGCTCAACTCTCCATCCATGACAAAACCAGTTGTCCTAATTGATCAATCAAATTGATTATGTTAAGAACTTTTTATGCATACTAAAGTGCCATTGGCCATTCTAGATCGGAAGAGCTCCTTAGATATCTCGATATCTATCGGTCCTACTTTCCTCACCATCAACTACTTGGCGTGCGGGGAGTATAGTAGAAGTATCCATAGTTTCAGGCTGACGGTGAAGCTTGTTACTCATGGATACGAGCATGATGCATCGAGCTAACTGTGCATCATCTTGCCACTTTCTAAAAGTAGCAATCTCTTCCTCAGAGGCATTGTCTACAACCATTGCAGGGATAGGCGTATTAAGGACATAAGATAGCTTTTCGACTATGAGAACTATTCTCAAATTCCTTAACCAATCCGTTTAATTGATTCAGTTAATTTAGCATCTAATATGCTGCGATTGATAGTAATTTAGACATTGTAAAATTCTGTAAACGAATTTGTAATTAACAATATTTTAACATACATTCTTTTATTAATTACCAAAATAATTTAGGTCTTTTTTTAAATTGGTATCTCCCACTATTTTCTTCAAACTATATTACCCTCACTTATATAGTTCGGCAAAATCTAATTAAAGATTTGCTAGTGAGAATAAGGATCCCATTTCAAATGTATATAGCCTTGTGGTGACACAACAAACTATATATAAATAAATAGGTAGACAACTTTTGTCAATTACATCAACTATGCAACTCCTTGTATTTTTGCCTCTTAGATTATTTTGATCAAGTGGTGGCACATCCAGAATCAAAATTATCCAAGTTAAGTCAACCTAGCACTCCATATATTCAAAAAGAAAAATATCATCCTTGTGGTGACACAACAAAACAATATTGTTCAATTTTCTTTATAAGCATCAAATGTGATAAATTAACATCTTAAATACTTAATATTTGCCTTGTGGTGACACAACAAACTCATATTAAATATTTAATACTCTATTAATTTTATCATGCTAGAAGGTGACGTTCGATATTCCAAATATCTTTGAACGCTTAGGACTTAATATAAAAATTGAGGGGTTTGTTATTAATTTGTCTCATCTTGTTTAGCGCGCATGCACACATATATATATAAAATACGCGTCATATTAATGAACATGCGAAGCATGTTTGCATAATATATAATATATATAATATAAGCATGCACATATAGAATACTATATTCTACTCGAATTGATTATGGACTTTTATTCTAGTTTGGTTCACTAGAGCCACCAAGTGAACCAAAAGGTCAAACCCTAGGGGTGCAAGAAATAATATTTAAATATAACTATTACATTTAAACCCGGGCTCCATTACAAACGGGTCTTCAAGCGCTTCTTGCTCCTTGATCTCCAATTTTTCAAAATTAATTCTAACTATTCCTATTACAAAACTATTTAAAATAAATAGAAACCTTGATCGCAGATCGAGGGAAGTACATAGGAGGAGATAGAATTTACATTAAGAAAAATTAGAGAAGGCAGTATCTGTGAGACCCCATTTAATAAAACCCATACATTCATGCATCCAACTAAAATAAAATCCAATCGCATTGGTCAATTGTCCATAATCAATCCCATTTATTATCATACACATCACCATATGCATCAATAAATAACATTCATCTCATGAATAATAAACATTTAATATATATATTGATATCATTTAATGGGCAAATTTAGTTAGTATAAAATCTATTTTGAATCAAAATAAACTCCTTTATTTTAATCCAAATTTAAATCAAAATAAAACTATTTTATTTTAATTTATCCAATTTTGAATAAAATAAACTATTTTATATTAATCAAAATTTTAATAAAATAAACTCCTTTATTTTAATTAATTATGGAATCCAATTCCATATATATAAAATCTTTAATTAAAATAAACTCTTTTATTTTAATTAATTTATGAATCAATTCCATGTAAAAAAAAATTTTATTAAAGGAAACACGGATATTCTTTCCTATTCACAAATAAACTCCTTTATTTTGAATAATATGAAATCTTATTTCATATCTAAACAAACTCCTTTATTTAAGGAAAGATGGATTTACTTCCCTATTCACAAATAAACTCCTTTATTTAAGGAAAAATAAAATCAAATTTCAACTCCAATTAGTTATCATGGAATCCAATTCCAATTCTAATTAGTTAGCATGAAATTCTAATTTTAAAATTAAAATAAATCTTTTTATTTTAATATTAAAATAAACCTTTTATTTTAAAATTAAAATAACTTTTTTTTATTTTAATTATAAAATTATTTAAAATTAAAATAAAACTTTATATTTTAATATTAAAATAAACCTTTTATTTTAAAATTAAAATAAACTTTTATTTTAATTATATAATAATTAAGAATATATATATGTATATATATATTAGTAATATATATATATATATATATATATAATAATACCGTGTACCTTAAAAAAAAAAAGCTATTTTTTTTAGATTTTCGTGTATATCCAAGATTATACAATATATATATATATTCACCGTATATATATTATATATATATATATATATATATATATATAATATATATATGGCCAAACTTTCTTGCTAACTTGATTTCGTGACATCCTGCTAACACATAAAAAAAAATTGCCATACTGGCCACTTGATTGCC
The DNA here is from genome assembly GCA_020205615.1 of Panax quinquefolius. NCBI lineage: Eukaryota > Viridiplantae > Streptophyta > Magnoliopsida > Apiales > Araliaceae > Panax > Panax quinquefolius. The sequence continues at coordinate 66,981,021 of CM035154.1, read as the reverse complement.
CACAAATTCGTGAATCAGGCGCAACCTTTTAAAACTATGAAATGGGTCACGGTTTTTCAAAAAAAATAAATGCGACGGTTTTTTTTTTTTTTTTTTTATTATTAAATTTTATACAATAAAATTATGCCCAATTAAATTGTTCTAAACACATCAACATACATATCAAATCTGAACAATTAATAATTGGCATAAAGGTTTGGCTCTGATGCCACTGTTAGGTTTGTAATATTCATGAAGCAATCAAATTGCATAAATTAAGCAGAAGCGTGTAAAATCAGAGTTTTAAAAAATTTACAAACCATATACCCGGATCACCCTTTATGCACAATTATTAATTAAACGAAAAGATAAAGAATAAAATCATACCCTTGAAGATCGAGCTTCCTCAGGTACAAGTTCACCTCCAAATCCTTTCGCGTTCAACTTGAATCCCAGGGGTTTTGTTCCTTCCTTTGATCGGCGTTAGCCACCCGTGTGTTTGGCCTCTCAGAGGTGATCCACCGAGGAAGAAGAAAATTCAAGAAGAAGGGTGGTTAGCTAAACCCTAGTTTTCTATCTCTCATAGAAAGGTGTACTCTCCCAACAATTGGAATTATGTCAGTATGTTGAAAAAAGTCAACAACTCCCCTACACCCATAATAAGACTCCTCTTATTTATAGATGTGGGCAACCCACCTTAACAATTAAGGAATTGGGTTTATTTAATTAATTAAATTCTTTTAATTAATTAAGCTCCCTAATCTTATTAGGGATAATTAATTAAACTCTTTTAATTAATTTAACCTCCTAATCTTATTAGGAATAAATGAGAGTACTTATATTAAATTAATTCCTAAACTCTTTTAGAAATTAAAATAATAATAATTGTAATAATATTAATAAGACTCCTCTTATTAATTTATATTTAATATTTCTAAAATATTAAATAATAAATATTAAGCTATTTAATTTATTCTATCACCATAGATTAAATTAAATATACATAACATATTATTATTACGATTATGCCATTAACTTCTTAAATAATTATTCTTCCTTTTTATGGTGTGACCCTTTAGGTTCTCCATATTAAACCGGTTGTGAATAAATCAATTAGAACAATTCTAATCTTATTTAAATAAATAAATTAAACAATTAATTTATTTAAATAAATAATATTTATTCTCAATAGGGATAAGCCTCCTAGCGATCAGCGACTTTCCGGATAATATAGATTTCAACATTAATCATAAAAGAACCTTTGAGTAAATAGTTACGTGACAATTCAATCCTTCCACCATCAATGTCCCGATTAAATATAAGACATTGAATTCTTCATCAAGTCTTATTTTATTTAATTATATGTATTTCGACTCTTAAATGCTAACTCCAAATAATACAAATTAGAAACTCCTTTCTAATTTCATTACGCCTTGGCCAAGGACTATTGGGTTGTCATTTATCGAATCACATAGGACATTCTCTTCTTTTAATAAAGTGGTAGATTCTTTATTGATCATACATTATCTCCGTGTATAACTTATTATACCCAAGCATACCCTTTGATATACCCTAAGGGTCTTAAGGAATAAGTCAAAGTATAACTCATCATACATAAGATACTATGATGATCTCAAGTCCAATGATTACTTGTACTACTATCACTACTGAGAATTCCTATTGACGGTGAATAAAACTCCATTAGGTATTCCTTAGCGAGCAATGCGTCAAATTGAACTTATTCTCTAATAAGCACCTACATACTTGCTTTAGTGTCTCCACACAAATGATCATGAGATCAATCATCCTCATCCAATGAGCAAGCAACGTATATACCAATCTATCCGGATTCACTAATCCCCAATTTAGTAATCCAACGATTGGGAACTATTTTAGTTTTAAGCTTTCTAAAATTTAGATCTCATTAGAATGATCATCATCATTATTCTAAAAGCATTGCTTAAAACTATGGGTTTTCACATATTATAAAACGACATCATGTAGATAATTAAAAGCCTTTAATAAATTAATACTTTTTATTAATAAATGAATAAGATTGTTACAAAGTATATGCTTTATCATCAAACATGATTGGCTTGTGTGCATATTACTTTCAATTGTATGGTGGAAGGATTGATGTGACGCCTCCATACTAGATATACATCACCTATTCTGAGTCGCCAAATACATAGTATAGAATACAAATACAATCTTAAATATACAACATGAGCTGTGAGTTTTAATACAAATATTGTCTTCTAGACAGTATTCAAACTCAAAATAAGTCCTCAATAAATTTATTAACACACTATTTCATAGAATAGTGAGGACTACTAATGCTATCCTCTAGACCGTCACTCCGTTCCCCGACTAGTCCCTGCTACGTTCTCATTTCCTGAAGAGAACAATGAAAGAAAAAGGGTGAGCTCAACTAGCCCAGTAAGAAATATTATGACTAAGATAATGCAGAATAAATTATCATTAGCCTTTAATGATGTTTAAAGCGATACAATATAACAAACATCATGTTTAAGCTGCGGTGAACAAGCAATCCATTAAAAGAGTCAATTAGAGAATAAAATCTACTATCTTCTTTGATTTAAAAAGGTTTTCATCACTTTTATCATTTGGGACTTTAATATATAATCCACATCATCAACCACTTTTCTGACCCGAGGATATTCATTAGTATCACAACCACAAATTATCCATGCACTATGGGCCAAGGATATTCGTGTATTCATCAATGGTCATGATCATGCCAATAACTGTCCTTCAATGCACTACAGGCCAATGAGGACTTTTACCACATCATTTGTAACATTACGGTCATGATTTTACCGAATAATCCCTGGTCATAATCATACCAAGTCCATCTATGCACTACAGGCCACAGATAACTTTTAACATAATATAAACATGAGGATTATGACAATGATATAAGAATTTAATAAAACAAGTTCAAGAATTAATTTATCTAGGAACCAATAACATCCAAATTGTCAACATGATACTGCTTTGTGGGGTAAAACTCAAGAATGCTCAGAAGAATATTTCCATGAAAAGATACTGGATGAAGCGCAAATATCAAGGATATTCCACTAATTTCATGGAGTATAAAAGCCAAAACTTTAACCTACTAGATATAATAAAGAATGGAATAACAAAAGAAATCACCAGGCATGCGATAGACCGCACAGACAGGTTATTCCAATAGAATAATAAATAACGGAACCAGGTCATGCGTAATACGCATAGACTGGATATTCCAACAGAATAATAAAGAATGGAATAACAACAAAATTCACAATGTATGCGATACCGATAGGCAAAAGTTATTCAACGAGAATAATAAATAATAGAACCGGTAAATGCGTAATACGCATGCAGCATGTGATATTCAATGTAATAATAAAGAATGGAATAAATGAAGAATTTCACCGTGTATGGTACTTAGATAGACAAAGTTATTCCAACATAATAATAAAGAATGGAATAACAACATAATTCACCAGGCATGTGATAGACCGCACAGACAGGTTATTCCAACAGAATAATAAATAATGGAACTAGGTCATGCGTAAACACACAGACAGGATATTCCAATAGAAAAATAAATAATGGAACCAGGTTATGCGTAAACGCACAGACAGGATGTTCCAACAGAATAATAAAGAATGGAATAACAAAAGAATTTCACCATGTATGCGGATTGCAGATAAGCAAAGTTATTCAACATAATAATAAAGAATGGAATAACAGAAGAATTTCACCAAGTATAGGGTAGTCCGCGTATACAGGTTAGTCAAACAGAAGAATAAAGAATGGAATGTGACGCCCCCAAAATAGGTATACAACACCCATTCTGAGTCGCTAAAATACATGGTACAGAAACAACTACAACTTTATTAATACAACATATAAACTGTAAGTTTAAATACAAATATTGTCATCTAGATAATATCCATACCCAACTAAGTCCTCATTACAATTATTGGTACATTATTTTACAAAAATGGTGAGGATTACTAAAACAACTTCTAGAACCATCATTCCACACCTCGACTAGTACTCGCTACATTCTCGCCTCCTGAGAAGAAAAATGGAACAAAAAGGAAAAGGGTGAGCTCAACTAGCCCAGTAAAGAATATTATGACTAAGATAATATAGAACAAATTATCGTTAGTCTTCAACAGGGAAAAATTTGATAGAATATAATAAACAACAAGTTTCAGATCAATATTCGCAGCGAAAGTAATAATTCATAGATGAGTTACGTAAAGAATGAAATTAATCTATGAATTTAAAAGTCCATCATCAATATTTTATCCCTGTAACATCAATCAATATTCATCTTTTCACTACAGGCCAAAGATATTCATCAGTTGGTCATGTTCATCTCAACACCTGCTCATCTTTGCACTACGGGCCAAAGATATTCATAAGAAAGTCAACCATCTTTGCACTACAGGCCAAAGATATTCATTAATATCATCATTTAGGACTGAGGATGATGAAAAATATTTTAAAGAAAATGAATCCAGTGAAACAAAAGAACAAATACTAAGGATTCGTACTTTAAACAATCCGAGTTCAAAAATACTTCATAAATACTCATAGTGAAGTAAAATTCAAGAATGATCAAAATATGGATACAATCAAAGCTAGTATCCATAATAGATATTTTGGACAAAAAAATGAAAATTTAATTTTTTTGTGAATAGTATCCTATTCGTGAATAGTGCTGTATACGTGAATAGTGCTGTATAAATGAATAGTAACCCCAACACTGAAAGACAAGAATTTCACAAGAAAAATCTTTCCAATATCCATCATAATGATATTGAAGGAAATAATATCATTTATAAAAATAATAATATCCCTTACCTCGGAAAGACAGTATTGCCGATTTGGAATCTGGATATCTATTTGAAGGAAACTTGCCTTCAGTATAACAACACTCAAAGTATCAAAATAATCACAAGAATATGCTCTCGGTATATAGAGAAATAGAGAAAACTTCAGTTTCTGGTGTGATTTTCAATTCTAACCTAAGCACCCTATTTATAGGAAATTACTTAGAACACCAGAGCAGAAAATTTAATAAAATAATAATATATTTAAATTTTTGTCAAGCCCACCTTTGAAGATCTGAATTCAGCCACTAACATATGCAAGTGAGGGCCACCAAAGAGCAAAAAACGTTTTTCTTCAAAATAATAATTAAAACTTCCAAAAAAAAATTATTTTGGAACTTCGGAACTTCAATAATTCATAATAAATAGTTCTTTTATCAGAAAAATTTGAACCACATGTCCTTTTCATAGAAAATTTCATTCTCTACAACTTTGCAAAAGAAAGTTTTTCCAAATTCCAAATAGAAATTGACCGAAATCCACAAACGGGTGATTTTACAAGCTATAATCAAATTTCAGTCAAAAAAATGGGGTCCGCCGACACACAAAACATGTGTTAATTATTTAATGCAACAAAAATACTCTTCCTCCTCATATACTCATATATCCCACATTTATTGTAAAAATATCACCATTATTATATTATTAAAATATAATAATATATTTTAAAAGAATTATTTTATCGAAAAGATAAAATATCAACTTTTCAACAATGGTCACTTTAAAATTTTCTCCATCTATATCCACATAAAATGAATATTTTCTTTATCATAATAATCAATAATTAATTATTCATAAATAATATTATGTAATCACAAATCTCGATAACCAAGCCGCTTTCAGGAAGAGGGGCTTTCAATAAGGATTTCTCCTTCATTGCCGGCAATTAGATGACCAAACCTCTCCTTAGATGTAACTTTCTAGACATTGCCAATAATGTTATCTAATAATATTATTCAGATAATATGAATTATTGCTTCGATAATGAAAATCTTTGTGTAAATGACAATTATTAAAACAACAATAATATAAAATATCAACGTAGCAATTATTGAATCAATAAAATATAATATTGAACAGTAATTACTGTAACAATTATTGAGTAGTGCCTTCTTACGTAAGAATCAATAATTGGTGAAATACCGTGTGCTACTGTGTTTTAACCACCGAGTATTTCAATAGTATTAACGGTAACAACTACGTCGTTATTTATAAACAACTTATACTTGTCGTTTTCTTCCTCCAATCGCTTTCCGTTATGGGCCCACATAATTTCGCACTGTCGCATTTAATATTCCCGACAAGTAAGAATATTCCACGACCAACCGAATATTCCCCGACAATAATGAATATTTTATAACCACTTGCTTATTTGAAATATTTGTGCATTTTACCCATAACTAACCACATTAATCAAATCAACCCTTACTATTTCAAAATAAAAATAGAGGAAATTAAATTTCATTTAATAATAAGTTTGGGTCTTACAACCTCCCCTCTTTATGAAATTTTGTCATTGAAATTGACGTACGTACCTGGTGTTTCGAAAAGGTGAGGATACCTCACTTTCATTTCCGTTTCTAACCCCCAGATCATTTCCTCAATAGCATGGTTCCTCCAGAAAACTTTAACTTGTGGTATGATCTTTGTGCATAGGACATTCTCCTTCCTATCCAAGATTTTGACAGGTACCTCTTCGTACGTTAAGTCTTTGACTATCTCGTGCGATTCTAACTCAATAACATGGTTCGGGTCTTTCACATATTTACGAAGTACAGATATGTGAAACACATTATAAACACGAGACATACTCGGAGGTAACACGAGTCTATAGGCTACATTTCCTACTCGGTCAAGAATCTGAAATGGACCAATAAATCGTGGATTGAGCTTTCCTCTCTTCCCAAATCTTGTTACTCCCTTCCATGGAGCTACACGCAATAATATATGATCCTCAATACTAAATTCCACATCCTTTCGATGAAGATCCGCATAGCTCTTTTGTCAATCCTGTGCCGTTTGTATACGTTGTCGAATCATATGGATCTTTTCCGTAGTCATACGTACCAACTCAGGTCCCAACAATGTTGCTTCACCCACCTCGTCCCAACATATTGGAGAGCAACACTTTCGTCCATACAATGCTTCAAATGGAGCCATGCCTATACTTGCTTGATAACTGTTGTTGTAGGAGAATTCCACCAATGGTAAATATTTATCCCAACTCCCTTTGAAATCTAGGACACAGAGTCTTAATAGATCTTCAAGAGTTTGAATAGTCCTCTCTGATTGTCAGTCCGTTTGAGGATGGTATGCCGAACTGAATCGTAAATTCGTGCCCATAGCTTTTTGCAAGCTAACCCAAAATCTTAAAGTGAATCTTGGGTCACGATCCGAAACTATGGATACTGGCATGCTATGAAATCTCACAATCTCATTTACATACATATGAGCAAGATGTTCAAGGGAATAAGTCTCCCGTATCGGCAAGAAATGAGTGGACTTGGTTAATCTATCAACAATAACCCAAATAGCATTTATACCTTGAGAAACCGTAGGAAGACCCGTAACAAAATCCATGGTAATGTGTTCCCACTTCCATTTCAGAATCTCAAGTGGTTGCAATAGACCCTTAGGTACTTGATGCTCTGCCTTTACACGTTGATATGTTAAACACCTCGAGATAAACTTCGCGATCTCTCTCTTCATATTATTCCACCAAAATGTATGTCGAAGATCACGATAGATTTTGGTACTTTCCGGATGGATTATAAACGGTGTATTATGTGCCTCCATCATTATCTTGTACTTCAAATCAGAGTCGTTAGGAACACAAAGTCTGGAGTGGACTCGAAGTATTCCTTCTTCATCGATTCTCGCTTCCGGAATAGCACCTTCTTGTACTTTTTTCTTCATACGCATCAGCTCCGGGTCAGTAGCTTGAGCAACTTTAACTTTATCGATTACAGTTGGTTCTATGCGTATACTTGACATCATCACACTTGTTCCTGCATATGATCTTCTACTCAACGATTCAGCTACCACGTTCGCTTTATCAGGATGGTATTGAATAGTGTGGTCATAATCTTTTAACAGCTCGAGCCAATGTCGTTGCCGCATGTTGAGTTCCTTTTGGGTGAAGAAATATTTGAGGCTTTTATGGTCTGAATATATCTCTACTTTCTCTCCATATAGATAGTGCCTCCAGATCTTTAGCGTGTAAACGACTGCTGCCAACTCTAGATCGTGAGTAGGATAATTCCTCTCATACTCTTTAAGTTATCGCGAGGCATAGGCTATAACTTTCCCACGTTGCATGAGAACACATCCTAACCCTTTGCCTAAAGCATCGTTGTAGATAACAAATCCATCCGTACCATATGGTATTGTCAGAACAGGTGCCGAAATGAGTCTCCTCCTAAGCTCTTGGAAACTCTTCTCGTATTCCTCGCTCCATACGAATTTTGTATCTTTCCGAGTTAGCTGAGTTAATGGAGTAGCAATTCGAGAAAAACCTTCCACGAATCTTCGATAATAACTAGCTAAGCCCAGAGAGCTGCGTACTTCGGTCGCCGTCTTCGGTTGCTCCCAACTTTGTATTGCTTCAATCTTCGCCGGATCAACAGATACTACATGTTTTGACACCACGTGCCCAAGGAATACTACTCCCTCAAGCCAGAACTCGCATTTCTTCAACTTAGCATAAATCTTGTTTTCACGAAGCCTTTGGAGTACCAGCTTCAAATGGTGCACATGATCTTCACGGCTTTTGGAATATATGAGGATGTCATCAATAAAGACAACCACAAACTAATCCAGATAAACCTTGAATACTCGGTTCATCATATCCATGAAAGCCGCAGGAGCATTAGTCAGTCCAACAGACATGACTAAAAATTCATAATGCCCGTATCGAGTTCTAAAGGCAGTCTTTGGAATATCCTCAGTTCTAATCTTCAGCTGATGATATCCAGAACGAAGATCGATCTGTGAAAAGAATTGTGCTCCTTGCAACTGGTCAAACAGGTCATTAATACAAGGTAACGGATACCTATTCTTGATGGTGACATGGTTCAATTCTCGATAGTCAATACAAAGTCGCATACTCCCGTCTTTCTTCTTTACAAATAAAATAGGAGCACCCCAAGGAGATGTACTAGGACGAAAGAAACCGATGTCCAACAACTCCTGTAGTTGGACCTTTAACTCCTGAAGTTCAATAGGATCCATTCGATATGGGGTTTTAGAAATGGGCTTTGTACCAGGCTTAAGATCAATAAAGAATTCAACTTCACGTTCTGGGGGTAGACCGGGAAGTTCTTCAAGAAACACGTCAGGAAATTTACTAACAACAGGAATATTATTCAAATTTGACATGTCTTTATTCAAATCCATAACATGGGCTAAGAAAGCTTGACATCCGTTGTTCAATAAATAGATAGCTTTATGACTAGATATGACAGTGATTGATTTTAATGGTTTAGTTGCTTGAATTAGTACAACAGGTTGGTTAGGAATATAAAAACTAACAACCTTACAAAAATAATCAATTTTGGCATGATGAGTGGTTAACCACTCAATCCCTAAAATCACATCAAAAACAAGTATCTTTAAAGAGATAATGTCACAGGTAATGTGATGGTGCCAGCTTGGATCAAACAAGATTTATAAACAGTGGATGTAATGAAAGTTTCTCCTAATGGAGTCTCCATAGATAAATCAAAGTCTAATTTCTCCGGAGTCAAGTTTAAACGTTGAGCACAAGTAGGAGAGATAAATGAATGGGTAGCACCAGTATCAAGTAAGGTATAAACTTCGCAAGAATTTATGATTAGCTTACCCGTGATCACCTCATTTGGGTTCCTCGCATTTTGACCAGTCACAACAAACGCTCTTCTAGGAACCGTTGACTTTGACTTTTCTGGGACAGCCTTTTGAGTCACTATCCCCGCTGGACTTAGTTTTGCTACCGTACAATCTCGAGCGATATGTCCTTCCTTTCCACAATTATGACATACCTTGAATTGTTGTGGGCAATTTGGGCTGATATGTCCCTCTTTCCCACATTTATAGCATACGACCGGTGGTCGTTCTCCTCCCTTAGAACCAGTTGCTGCTAGTGCTGATGTCTTCACATGGTCGTTGTTGAATCTCCTCTTTTTAAATTCTCCTCCCGACTCGTTTCTTCTATTCTCATGGCCATGATTACCACCAGAGTGGTTACCATTTTTGTCCGTATTTTTCTTTCTCCGCTGGTTATCGTTGTTTTGATGACTGCTGTCACCGGTATGATCCTGGTTGTGGTCCCTCGGTTGAACGTACTCATTATCTCGCTCTAACAATTGAGCTCTGTTGACAACATCTGAATAGAGAGAAAATTTATGAGAAATGAGATATTGACGTATGTCGAGTTTCAAACCTCTCAAAAACATCCACGTCATACGTTCCTCATTCTCCACCAAATGAGGTGCAAACCTAGACAACTCTGCAAACTTCGCCTCGTACTGGGACACCGTCATATTATTTTGTTCCAACCTAATAAACTCCACTTCCTTCATATGATGAATACTTTCAGGAAAGTACTTGTCATTGAATAGTTTCTGAAACGTCTCCCAAGACATGCTAAGTAATAATTTGGATGGGTACGCTTCATGTGATTTCCACCAAATGTCTGTCTCATTACGGAACATAAAAGTGGCGAATTGAACCTTTTGTTCCTCCTTGCATCCCAAGACATCGAATATCTTGGTAATTTGTTTGACCCATGTCTCCGCCTTGACCGGATCCGGCTTTCCCCAGAATTCTGGTGGTCCCAACTCTTTGAACTGCTTGGCTGTGACAAACCGTGCGTTGTTATCATTTCCACCTGTATTTTGTGCACGAGTCTCCCTCGTCTGATTTTGCATGAACTGTAAAAAGCTTCTAAACATCCCGTCGTTCATCATCTGCTCAGTGGCGTTGTTCACAGGAGGAACATTGCCAGCCTGTTGCACGTTCTCCTCGTTAATGAGTAAAGGTGTCTCCATGGTCTCATTTACTCCGCTGTTAACATTCTCAGTCGACATTCTCAAATACTTCCATAAAACAAGGGTTAATTAAAGAAATTGACATGTAGCATAATAACCCTATACTCTGACCAACCAACAAATAAGCTTAGGTAGGACACACTAGCGAAGGATTTACTCGTCTCTCCCCTCCGAGTTCTATTCCCCGATCTCCGCCAGAGATCATATCCTTAAGCTCTGATACCAACTGTGACGCCCCCAAAATAGGTATACAACACCCATTCTGAGTCGCCAAAATACATGGTACAGAAACAACTACAACTTTATTAATACAACATATAAACTGTAAGTTTAAATACAAATATTGTCATCTAGACAATATCCATACCCAACTAAGTCCTCAATACAATTATTGGTACATTATTTTACAAAAATGGTGAGGACTACTAAAACAACTTCTAGAACCATCATTCCACACCCCGACCAGTACTCGCTACATTCTCTCCTCCTGAGAAGAAAAATGGAACAAAAAGGAAAAGGGTGAGCTCAACTAGCCCAGTAAAGAATATTATGACTAAGATAATATAGAACAAATTATCATTAGTCTTCAACAGGGAAAAATCTGATAGAATATAATAAACAACAAGTTTCAGATCAATATTCGAAGCGAAAATAATAATTCATAGATGAGTTACGTAAAGAATGAAATTAATCTATGAATTTAAAAGTCCATCATCAATATTTTATCCCTGTAACATCAATCAATATTCATCTTGAATCAAATATTCATCTTTGCACTACAGGCCAAAGATATTCATCAGTTGGTCATGTTCATCTCAACACCTGCTCATCTTTGCACTACGGACCAAAGATATTCATAACGAAATACGTGGCCGATTTTTGAAAAACGTTAATCCTGATTCTTACCTGCTGATTTATTTTTCAAAAAGTAATCCATGATTCGCGTGGTGGTCTGAAGCTTCTTGGATGTTCATTATATATATATATATATATATATATATATATATATATATATATATATATATATATATATGATAGTTAGCAATTATCTAGCAGGATACACGTGAAAGTGTTGCTTTGATTATAAAAGAGATCACGTGATTATGGTTACTCATTTTATACTATATATATATATATTATTTATATATATAATATATATTTTAATGAGTTTATAATTAAAAAAAAAGTTTATTTTAATTTTAAAATTGAATTTCATGCTAACTAATTAGAGTTAGAATTGGATTCCATGATAACTAATTGGAGTTGAAATTGGATTCCATATTTCCTTAAATAAAGGAGTTTATTTAGATATGAAATAAGATTTCATATTATTCAAAATAAAAGAGTTTATTTGTGAATAGGAAAGAGAATCCTAATTTCCTTAAGTAAAGGAGTTTATTTAGATATGGAATAAGATTTCATATTATTCAAAATAAAAGAGTTTATTTGTGAATAGGAAAAGAATACGTGTTTCCTTTAAATAAATTTATTTTATTTTATTTTATTTTATTTTCCACTTGAATTGGATTCCATAATTAATTAAAATAAATGAGTTTATTTTGATTAAAGATTTTGATTAAAATAAAATAGTTTATTTTATTCAAAATTGGATAAATTAAAATAAAAGAGGTTTATTTTGATTTAAATTTGGTTTAAAATAAAGGAGTTTATTTTGATTCAAAATTAAATTTTATACTAACTAAATTTGCCCATTAAATGATATCAATATATATATATATATATATATATATATATATATATATTGAATGTTTATTATTCATGAGATGAATGTTATTTATTGATGCATATGGTGATGTGTATGATAAAAAATGTGATTGATTATGGACTATTGACCAATGTGATTGGATTTTATTTTAGTTGGATGCATGAATGTATGAGTTTTATTAAATGGGGTCTGCGTACCTTGTCTTCTCTAATTTTTCTTAATGTAAATTCTATCTTCCACCTATGTAATTCCCCTTGACTGTTGATCAAGGTTTTTATTTATTTTAAAATAGTTTTGTAATAGGAATAGTTAGAATTAATTTTGAAGAATTGGAGATCAAGGAGCAAGGAGCGCTTGAAGACCCGTTTGTAATGGAGCCCGATTTTAAATGTAATAGTTATATTTAAAAATTAATTCTTACACCCCTAGGGTTTGACCTTTTGGTTTAATTGGTGGCTCTAGTGAACCAAACTAGAATAAAAGTCCATAATCAATCCAGGTAGAATATAGTATTCTATATGTGCATGCTTATACTACATATATTATATATTATGCAAACATGTTTCGGATGTTAATTAATATGATGCATATTTTATATATATATATATATATATATATATATATATATATATATATATATATATATATGTGCATGCATGCTATTAAACAAGATGAGACAAATTAATAACAAACCCCTCAAATTTTTTATATTAAGTCCTAAGCGTTCAAAGATATTTGGAATATCGAACGTCGCCTTCTAGCATGATAAAAATATTAGAGTATCAATTAATTATTATAAGTTTGTTGTGTCACCACAAAGCTTATCTTAATTCTTTGAGATGTTAATTTTATCACATTTGATGCTTATAAAGAAAATTAAATAATATTATTTTGTTGTGTCACCACAAGGACAATATTTTTCTTTTTTGAATATATGGAGTGCTAGGTTGGACTTAACTTAAATCATTTTAGTTCGGATGTGCACACACTTGACCATTATGATCTAAGAGGCAAAATACAAAGAGTTGCATAGTTGATGTAATTGACAAGAGTTGTCTACCTATTTATTTATATATAGTTTGTTGTGTCACCACAAGGCTATATACATTTGAAATGGGATCCTTATTCTCACTAGCAAATCTTTAATTAGATTTTGCCGAACTATATAAATGAGGGTAATATAGTTTGAAGAAAATAATGGGAGATACCAATTTAAAACAAGACCTAAATTATTTTGGTAATTAATAAAAGAATGTATGCTAAAATGTTGTTAAATATAAATTCATTTACAGAATTTTACAATGTCTAAATTACTATCACTGCGAAGCATATTAGATGCTATTTAACCGGACCGTATTAAACGGATTGGTTAAAGAAATTGAGAAAAGTTCTCACGGCTGAAAAGCTATCTTATATCCTTAATACGCCTATCCCTGCAATGGTTACAGACAATGACTTTGAGGAAGAGATTGCTACTTTTAGAAAGTGGCAAGATGATGCACAGTTGTCTCAATGCATCATGCTCGCATCCATGAGTAACGAGCTTCAGTGTCAGCATAAAACTATGGATGCTCTTACTATATTCCTACACATCAAGTAGTTGATGGTGAGGAAAGTAGGACTGATAGATAACAGATATTTAAGGAGCTCTTCCGATCTAGAATGACCAACGACACTACAGTACAGAAACATATCCTAAACATGATCAATTTGATTAAACAATTAGGATAATGAGTTTTGTCATGGATGGAGAGTTGAACCAAGATTCGATCTTGCAATCACTCCCGGACTCCTTTCATAATTGTTGTGAATTTTTCATATGAACAAGCTAGATATCAGCTTCGCTGATTTTCTTAACATGTTGAAAAATGTTGAGAGTCACTTTTCAACCAAGAAAGACCATGTCTTACTGGTAGGGGCCAAAGGATCTTATGAAAAGAAGACCGATTCAAAGAAGGTAAATAGAAAGGCAAAAACAAAGGATAATAAGAACAAAATTGATACGGATAGCAAAGGAGTTTGCTTCCACTACAATAAGCCTGGACACTGGAAAAAAACTGCGAAAAACATCTTGCAGAGGCTAACCAGAAGAAGCTTAGTGAAGTTTCAGTTACAAATACAATTTTGTTCATGATTTAAAATAAATTTTTCTTTAAGTCAAGGTTCTACTTGGGTATTGGATACTGAATTTGGTTATTATAAATATAGATTTATGAAGGGACCAAGCAGAAGTAGAAAGCTAAACAATGATAAGTAATCCTATGTGTGGGAAATAAAGTAAAGGTTGTTGCATTAGCCATAGAAACTTATAGTTTAGCATTGCCTACAGACAAATCTATTAAGTTAATAAGTTGTTATTGTATTCCAATTCGCGTTAGAAACATTATTTCCATTTTATTATTGGACAATGAAATCTTTGGTATTATAATTAAGAACAATTGTTGTTCTATTTATAATAATAATTTTTTGTATAGAACTTAAATATTACGTAATGGGTTTTGTATACTTGACTTACATGAAAATAATTTTGCATATTGAACAAATTAGCTTAAGAAAAGGAGATGATCGTTCAAAAAGTTGAACGTGTGTATTTGTTGAAATACAGTTGTGAATTATTTGAAAGGTTCAAAGAATTCAGAAATGAAATAAATTGGCAAAGTATTAGGATTCTATGATCGGATCAAGGAATAAATACTTGAGCAATAAGTTTCTAGATCATCTTAAATGGTTTTCTCATAACGGACGCCTCCTGACACATAATAATTGATTGATGTATCTGAAAGGAAAAATCGTACCATGTTGGATATGGTACGATTCATAATGATTTTACTAACATTCTAGTATCCTTTTGGGGTTATGCCCTAGAAATGGCTACATATCTACAAAAAGGTAACCTCAAAATCCAGCCCCAAGACTCTATAAAGTTATGGACAGGGAGGATTCCTAATCTGAAGTATGTTAAGATAAGGGGTTGTCCAACTTATGTGAAAAGGTTTCAAAGGATAATCTTGAGACAAAATTTGACAAGTATAGATTTGTGGGACATCCTAAAGTAAGTTTAGGGTATATGTTCTATAATGCTACTTAGCAAAAGGTGTTTATTGCGAAACACGCTACCTTCTAAGATAAAGGTGTTTATCATTGAAGGGGATAATGGGAGGATAATAGAATCTTGAAGAGTTCAAGAACCACAAAACACTATGAGTCAAATAAGAGGAACTAGTAGATAGACCTATTATACCACAACCGAATCGTAAAATCTGGAATAGTACTAAAGATACCTGGGAGGTATGGATTCATCATGGATGATGATGATGAGGTACGCATCATAGAAGATGATTATCTAGTTACATACAATGAGGTAAGAGTTGTAGACACACAGAGAAATGGATTGAAACAAACTTCTCAAATATGGAATATTCGTTTTGATGAGACAAATCAAAAGAGTTTGATTTTATCACAAATAAGAATGAACCTAGTGTGTACAAAAGGGTCAGTGGGAGTGCCATGACATTCCTAATATTATATGTTGATATACTATGGATAAGGAATGACATACTAATGGTACAGTCAGTAAAGATAAAGTTGTCTAAACATTCCTCCATGAATGATTTGGGAAGGGTATCTTAATTGGGGATACAAATCTATGTAGATAGATTTAAGAGGATACTCGAATTAACCCAATGAATGTATATTCATTTGATGCTAAAGCTGTTTAGCATGGAAAACTCTAAGAGATGTCTCATGTTGATGAGCCCTAGAGTATATCTCTCTTAATAGTCCCCAAAGACTCCAAAAAGAGAGATCGCATGAGTAACTATCATGTATGCAATAAAATGTATGAGACCTGATGTTGATCAATCAAATTCTGGAGAAGTTCACTGGGAGACAGTGAAAAACATCTTAAAGTACTTAACTAGAACTAAGGATGTGATCATATTCATGGTGGGTCTAAATTAAAACTAGAGGGCTTAACAGACTCAAGTTTTTCAGACAGACCAGGACGACAAAAAATCCACTTTAAGGTAAATCGTTACCTTGAACAGTGGTGCGGTGCAATTGGAAAGGTTCCAAAAAGCAAAGAGTTGTTGGTTTAGTGATAAAGAGAAAGTATATAGCTGTAAATGAAGCTACAAGTTGATTGTTTGGATGATAAGTTCATTATAGAACTAGGAATAGTTTTTAAGTCTCATATTGGATCTAAACATGTGTTGTGGCACTTTCACTTGATTATAGGAATCATTGAAAGATGAGAAATCACTATAGAGATAGTGGACTCTCAAGAACAACATTACATATCCATTAACTAAAGCTTATCCAACAGCAGGATAATCGTCACTTAGAGAAGAAAGGTATGAGATACCATGACGATTGGCTTTAGTGCAAGTGGGAGATTGAAAGTAGTATGCACACAAGCCAATCATGTTTGATGATAAAGCATATACTTTATAACAATCTTATTCATTTATTAATATAAAGTATTAATTTATTAAAGGTTTTTAATTATCTACATGATGCTGTTTTATAATATGTGATAAACCCATAGTTTTAAGCAATGTTTTTAGAATAATGATGATGATCATTCTAATGAGATCTAAATTCTTAGAAATCTTAAAACTAAAATAGTTCCCAATCGTTGGATTACTAAATTTGGGATTAGTAAATCCGGATAGATTGGTACATACATTGCTTGCTCATTGGGTGAGGATGATTAATCTCATGATCATTTGTGTGGAGACACTAAAGCAAGTATGTAGGTGCTTATTGGAGAATAAGTTCAATGAACGTGGCTCGCTAAGGAATACCTAATGGAGTTTTACTTACCTGTCAATAGGAATTCCTGTAGTGATAGTGGTACAAGTGATCCTTAGACTTGAGATCATCATAGTATCTTGTGTATGATGAGTTATACTTTGACTTATTCCTTAAGACCCTTAGGGTATATCAAAGGGTATGCTTGGGTATAATAAGTTGTACATGGAGATAATGTATGATCAATAAAGAATCTACCACTTCTAGTAAAAGAAGAGAAATGTCCTATGTAATTCAATAAGTGACAACCCAGTAGTCCTTGGCCAAGGCAGAATGAAATTAGAAAGGAGTTTCTATTTTGCATTATTTGGAGTTGTGCATTAAG
Organism: Panax quinquefolius; assembly: GCA_020205615.1. NCBI lineage: Eukaryota > Viridiplantae > Streptophyta > Magnoliopsida > Apiales > Araliaceae > Panax > Panax quinquefolius. The sequence goes on along the minus strand of CM035154.1, from coordinate 66,963,237 downwards.
AATCGAAATATATATAATTAAATAAAATAAAACTTGACAGTAATTTCATGTCTTATATTTAATTGGGACATTGTATGGTGGAAGGATTAAATTATACAAATAACTATTTACTCAAAGGTTCTTTTATGATTAATGTTGAAATCTATATTATACGGAAAGTCGTTAATCGCTAGGGAGGCTTATCCCTATTGTAGAATAAATATTATTTATTTAAATAAATTAATAGTTTAATTTATTTATTTAAATAAGATTAGAATTATTCTAATTGATTTATTCACTGTAGGTTTAATATAGAGAAACTAAAGGGTCACACCATAAAAGGAAGAATAATTATTTAAAAGTTAATGGCATAATCATAATAATAAGTTAAGTATATTTAATTTAATCTATGGTGATAGAATAAATTAAATAGCTTAATATTATTATTTAATATTTTGAAAATATTAAATATAAATTAATAAGAGGAGTCTTATTATTATTATTATTATTATTATTATTATTATTATATAATTCCTAAAAGAGTTTGGGAATTAGTTAATAAAAGTACTCTCATATATTCCTAATAAGATTAGGAGGTAAATTAATTAAAAGATTTTAATTAATTATTCCTAATAAGATTGGGAGCCTAATTAATTAAAAGGAGTTTAATTAATTAAAATAAAACCCAATTCCTTCATTGTTAAGGAGGGTTGCCCACGTCTATAAATAAGAGGAGTCTTATTATGGGTGTAGAGTTGTTGTAAAATTATAACTCACGCAATATATCTCAAGAACACTGATTTAATTTTTAATACCTCCATTCCGACAAAAATACTGATAAAACACCTCAACATTAATAGCTACATAAAATAAATATTTCCTTTTCATATAAATCAACAAATAATTATTCACAAATAATATTACAGAATCACAATAATGACAACCAGGCAGTTCCCAGGAAAGAGGGGGTTTCTGATAAGGATTTCTCCTTACTGACGCGCAATTAGGTGACCAAACCTTTCCTTAGACAGAACTTTCTAGACATTGCCAATAATGCTATCTAATAATATTATTCAAATAATATGAATTATTGATCTGATAATGGGAAATAATCATAAAGAGACAATTATTGAAACAACAAAAATATAAAATATCAACGCAGCAATTATTGAATCAATAAAATAAAATATTGAAAAGTAATTACTGTAACAATTATTGAGTAGTGCATTCTTACTTAAGAATCAATAATTCAAAAATACTGTGCAATATCGTGTGCTACTGTGCAACCACGCGTATTACTATATTTTAACCACCGGGTATTCCAAGATTGTTAATTGGTAATAACTACTGTTAGATTATTTAAAAACTCAAACTTGTCATTTTCTTCATTCGAAAATTATTCTGTTATGAGACTCACAAATGGCTGCGCCGTCGTACGAATATTCCCCGACAACAAGAATATTCCACGACCAAACGGATATTCCCCGATAAAAATGAATATTTTATAACCACTTGCTTATTTTGTAAAATTTGCACATTTCACCCATAACCAAAGTATTATATCAAATTAACTCCTTATTATTTCAAGATAATAAATAGAAAAAATTTAATTTTATTCATAATAAGTTGGGGTCTTACAACTATTCCTCTGTTATCCCCGCTCGACCCAGCTACACTCTTAATACTTGAAAGGAATTGTGAAGCAAAAGGGTGAGCACAAATAGTCCAGTAAAGAATATTATAACTAAGATAATTAATTTATCAATAGCCTTCATCAGTAATAAATCATATATTTAGAACATATGGTAGATAATAAAAGTTTTCAACCATAATTGCAGCAGAATCAACAATCCATTAGAAGTGTCAAGTAGAGCATAATGTCTACTATCTCCTCCAAATTAAAAGTCCATCATTAACATTTCATTCCTGTAATACTCATCAACAGTTCTTTGTTGTACCCAAGACAAAGAGAACTCTCATCACCTGTCTTCACCTGAACCAGCAAAGATTATAGTTAAATTCACAATTCATATTTATAATCAGGTAAATCATAAGTCCATCTTTGCACTGCGAGCCAAAGACATACAACTGTAAAAACAATAATTAACAATCCATCTTTGCACGTAAACCAAAGATATAGAATTGTAAAACCAATAATCAACAATCCATCTTTGCACGTAAGCCAAAGAGGATTTTTACCACATCATTTGTCTGTAACATTAGTCCATCTTTGCACGTAAGCCAAAGAGGATTTTTACCACATCATTTGTCTGTAAAATAAATAATTCACATCACCGAATTATCCATGCACTACGGGCCAAAGATATTCGTTACTATCACATCCACGAATTATCCATGCACTACGGGCTAAGGATATTCGTTATTATCTCCAGTGGTCATGATCATACCAAACAACTGTCTATCAATGCACTACGGGCCAATGAAGACTTTTACCACATCATTTGTAACATTACAGGTCATGATTATACCGATACATAATTCTTGGTCATAATCATACCGATCAACAGTCCATCTATGCACTACGGCCAAAGATGACTTTCATTATAATATAAGTATTAGGATGATGACAATGATATAAGCATCAATCAAATGAAATCAATGATAAATATTAAAGATTTTTAATTTATCCAGGGTTTAAAAAATGTCTAAATTGCCAACATGATAATTGCTTTATGGAGTAAAATTCAAGAATAATATTCATGTATTAAAAATAATTTGGACAGAAAAGAAATCAATTTTTGTCGTGAATAGTACCTCGGGTGAATAGTACTTCATGAATAGTACCCCAACATGAAAAGATTAAAATTTAACAAGAATGTTTAGAAAAATATTTTCGTGAAAAGATACTAGATGAAGCGCAAATTTCAAGGATATTCTACTAATTTTAAGGAGTATAGAAGCAATACTTATCAACATAAGTGTAGAATTAGGAATATGAAACGAAATAATATTACTTACATACTACAAAGTATGGAAAAAAATATTATTTCTTACGAATATTGAACAAAAATAATATCTCTTACGACTGTTGAACGAAAATAATATTCCTTACGAATATTGAACGAAGATAATATTCCCTACGAATATTGAACGGAAATTATATTCCTTACGAATATTGAAATAAAATAAATTCCTTACGAATACGAAAAAGAATATCGTAAGCGAATATGAAATAAATAATACCCCTTATCTTAAAAGAAGAGTAATTCTGACTGGTATAGCGGAGATATTCTTGAAGAAAACTTGCACTATTTGCAACACTCAAAGTTTCCTTAAACTCAAAAGAAATACGCTCAATATTATAGAAGAATAATTCTCTAATTCTGGTGTGATTTTCTTTTTTAAACTGAGCATCCTATTTATAGGAGAATTACAGAATACTATTTAAGAAAATAATCACAGACTGCATAGTAAGATTCGGCAAATTCATGGGTGTTCGGGTGAAATTTTTTGATTTTACTATACATCACTATGCAGTATTATGCAAACACTATCCAGTACTATGCAAATAATAAAATATAATATATTCTATTTTATAAAAAGTTTTCTATTTTATTACTATTATAATAATAATAAAAACATAACTTTATATAATATATATATATATATATATATATATATATATATAAGCAATAAAATAAACTGAGATAACTTTCTACCGACGATTTTGAAAAATGAGTAAGTGGGGGTCCATGTAATAAGCCAAATTTATAACAAATACTTCATAAAAAACCCCTCTATTTATCTCAATTTATTGGTTTCACTAAACACATTTTTAATAACCTTTATTCATCATTAATATTATAATTCGTAATATTAATAGCCAGATCATTCCCAAGAAAGAGGGAGCTTTTCGATAAGTATTTCTCCTTCTTGGCGCGCAATTAGATGACCAAACCCCTTTCCTCGACAGAACTTTCTAGACATTATCAATAATACAAATAATAATATGAATAACTGTGTCGTCTTAATTATTGATTTAATAATATAAAATATTATGCAGATGATACTGTGACAATAATTGAATCAATAATATGAGATACTATGCATCAACTACTGTGGCAATAATTAAATAAAACTGAGTGACTTCTCACGTAAGCATCAATAATTTAGAGATACTGTGTAATATTGTGTGCTACTGTGAAACCACGCATATTACTATATTTTTATCACCGGATATTTTAACAGTTTAACGGTAAAAGTCTTGCCGTTATTTTTATAAAAAGGTTATTTCTGTCGCTTTCTAAATTTAACAGTTATTCCGTTGTGGGGTCCACCAATGATTGTGTCGTCGTATGAATATTCCCCGACAAAAAGAATATTCCCTGAACAAATGAATATTTTATGACAACTTGCTTACTTTATAAAATTTTCATATATCACCCTTAACTTTAACTTTATCAATTTAACCATTTACTAAATAAAATATTAATTATAAGAAAATTGAATTCTTTCATTTCATAAAATTCGGGGTCTTACACCAAGGATATTCGTTATTATCATCAATGGTCATGATCATGCTAACAACTGTCCATCAATGCACTACGGGCCAATGAGGACTTTTACCACATCATTTGTAATATTACAGGTCATTATTATACCGATATATAATTCATGGTCATAATCATACCAATCAACAGTTCATCAATGCACTACGGGCCAAAGATGACTTTCATCACAATATAATTATGAGGATGATGACAATGATATAAGCATCAATCAAATGAAATCAAAGATAAATATTAAAGATTTTTAATTTATCAAGAGTTTAAAAATGTCTAAATTATCAACATGATAACTACTTTGTGGAGTAAAATTCAAGAATAATATTCATGTATAAAAAATAATTTGGACAAAAAAGAAATCAATTTTTATCATGAATAGTACCCCGAGTGAATAGTACTCGAGTGAATAGTACCTCATGAATAGTATCTCGTGAATAGTACCCCGACATGAAAAGATTAAAATTTAACAAGAATGCTCAAAAAAATATTTTCGAGAAAAGATACTCGATGAAGCACAAATTTCAAGGATATTCTACTAATTTCAAGGAGTATAGAAGCAATACTTAACAAAATGACTGTAGAATTAGGAATATGTAATGAAATAATATTACTTACATACTACAGAGTATAGAAGAAAATATTATTTCTTACGAATATTAAACAAAAATAATATCCCTTACCTTAAAAAGAGAGTACTTCTGACTGGTATAGCGGGGATATTCTTGAAGAAAACTTATATTGTTTTCTACACTCAAAACTTCCTCAAACTCAAAATAAATGCGCTCAATATTATAGAAGAAGAATTCTCTGATTCTGGTGTGATTTTCATTTCTAAACTAAGCATCCTATTTATAGGAGAATGGCAGGGCACTATTTGGATGCACAGTAAGAAAATATCACGGGCAAATTTCACGGGTTTTCGACGAATTTTTCTGATTTTACTATGCAGTATTATGCAATAAAATATTCTAATAAAATGAAAATTTAAATAATGTATATATATATATATATTAAATAACACACACGACACTTATATATATATATATATATAGTAATAAAACAAAATTGAGATAACTTTCTATCGAAAATTTTGAAAAATGAGTAAGTGGGGGTCCATGTAATAAGTCAAATTTTGCAACAAATACTTCATAAAAAATTCCCTCTATTATCTCAATTCACTTGGCTTCACTAAACACATTTTTAATAACATTTATTCATCATTAATATTATAACTCACACTATTAACAACCAAATCATTCCCAGGAAAGAGGGGGCTTTCTGATAAGGACTTCTCCTTATTGGCGCACAATTAGGTGACCAAACCTCTTTCCTCGAAAGAACTTTCTAGACATTGTCAATATTGCAAATAATAATATGAATAACTTTGTCGTCTCAATTATTTATTTAATAATATAAAATATTGTACAGATGATACTGTGATAATAATTGAATCAATAATATGAGATACTATGCATCAACTACTATTGAAATAATTGAATAAAACTAAGTGACTTCTTACGTAAGCATCAATAATCAAAGATACTGTACAATACCGTGTGCTACTTTGCAACCATACATATGACTGTACTTTTATCACCGGGTATTTCATCAGTTAACAGTAAAAATTTTGCCGTTAATTTTATAAAAAGTTATTTCTGTCGTTTTCTAACTCTGACAGTAATTCTGTTGTGGGGTCCACCAATGATTGTGTCTTCGTACGAATATTCCTTGATAAAACAAATATTCCTCGACCAAATGAATATTTTATGACAACTTGCTTACTTTGCAAAATTTATAAATATTACCCACAACTATAATATTAGAACAAATCCACACCTTATTACTCAAAATGATATTTAGAGAAGATTAAATTTTTATTCATAAAAGTTGGGGTCTTACATATAATATTTCTTTACCCACTTCAAGTTTAATGGGCTTGAGACAACATCTGATCCCACACGAGATACCTTGCAATACCTTCTTTCGAAGATCTTTCGTACCCTATACGGGCCTTCCCACTTGGGGTAAAATTTGGTGGTTGATGTTCCCCTTATGAATTATGTTGCCATTTTGAGCACCGGGTCTCCCACCAGAATCTGTCGTGGTACCACCGCAATATTATGTTATCGTCGCAGTTTTTTGTGGTACCGTTCAAGCTTTTCTTTAGCTTTGTCTTGGAAGTTAGCTAAGGCCTCTACGACAGCTGGTCTGTTCTCTTCTTCGACTAAGCTTCGAAGTCTCATCCGAGCCGAAGAGATTTCTATTTCTGCGGGCAAGATAGTTTCTTCACCAAAAACCAAAGCGTATGGGGTTTCGCCTATAGGCTTTCTTTTTGTAGTTCGATATGCCCATAACGCTATTGGTAGTTGTTTTACCCATGTCTTCGGATGATCGTCTAGGGTTTTTGATAAGATTTTTATCAAGGTTTTGTTTGTAGCCTCTGCTTGTCCGTTGCCTTTCGAGTAGTTGACTGATGATTTGTAGTGTTTCACCCTGTATCTTTCCATCAGATTTTTGATGTCCCTATTGATGAAGGGAGTTCCATTATCCGACAAAAGGATCTTCGGGATCCCGAAATGGAAAATGATGTGCTCCTTGATAAAATTTTCCACTGCTGGTCCCGTAGCCTTGTTCAAGGGTATTTCTTCTACCCACTTTATGTACATCTCGTTGGCAGTTAAAATCCAGATATTACCCTTGGAATTAGGGTAAATCGAACATATAAGATCCATTCCCCATGTTTGAAAGGGCCATGGTGTTGCTAAGGTATGAAAATCCAGGATGGGAATGAATCAAGTTTCCATGTATTTGACAAATGTGGCAATTTTTAACAAATTCTAGACAATCTTCTTCTATTTTTGGCCAGTAGTAACCATGATCGATAAGCTATTTGTATAACTTGGCTCCCCCTTGGTGTTCATCCTTGTGCATTTGGTAAACCAAATCTTTGGCTTCGCCTAGTTCCAGACACCGTAAGGGCTTGTCATTGAATCCTCTTCTAAACAATTCTCTATTTTGCAAAAAGAATCGTTGTGACTTCTTTTTATTATAATTACGTCCTTTTTTTTGGTCGAAAGATTCCCACTTTGTAAGAACTCCACATAAGGGATTCACCAATCTGCTATGTCATCAATGAAGGCGCATTCCTCCCCCCCCCCCCAGGGTATTCTTGGCATGAAACACATTGGCGTTATAGGGCATCTGCTTCCTTCTTCATTTTGGGCTAATAATACCCTTGGCGTTGCAGCCTACGATACAGGCTTATGTCTTCCAATCCGCAATTCTCGTCATGTACCTGATGCAAGACTCTATTTGCTTCCTGCCTCCCCAAGCATCATGTCAATACACCATCTACTTCTTTTTTATATAAGACTCCTTTGATGGTGACGTACTTCTGTAGCTCCACGATTGGTATTGTTCCTTCCTTTGTTTGCAATGGATGAGAGATGTCATGTCTCCAATCATCTATCATGTCTTTGGGGAACAAGTCTAGCACCGTGGTTGAGAGGGTTCTCTTCATTACCTTCACACCTAAGTTTTCTCCTTGGACATAGACTAGAGACGCTACTGTTGCTAGTGCATCAGGTTGTTTATTTTGTCCTCTTAGCACATATTCAATCACTACCTTCTTGAAAGCCTCCATCACCTTTTGTGCTACAGTTCGATATGGCACCAAGATAGGTTCCTTTACTCCAAATTGGCCTCTTATTTGCTGCACTATAAGGTTTTAATCTCCCTTTACTTTAAGATGTTTGGCTTCCAATTCTTGAGCCGCCAACAATCCTAGTATAAATGCCTCATATTCTGCTTAAATATTTGTACAAGGGAAATCCAATATTCTCTATTTTGAAATTGAATTAGAAGGTCTACCAAGGCTTGACATCGAATCGCCTTCTGTGTCACACACCTGATGTCGTATTCTAAAAGAATCATCATCCATCTAGCAGGTCTTCCTACTAATGCTGGCTTAGTCAATAGATATCTGATCAGATTAGTTCTTGTTGCAAGAATCACTTCATGTGCTAGAAAATAATGCCGCATTTTCTGCGCAATGAACACCAACGCTAAGCAATGCCTTTCCACCTATGAATACCTAGTTTTTGGTCCTCTGATTATCCGGATAATGTAATACACATGTTTCTCTTCTCCATCCACCTCCTGCGTGATCAATCCACCAATAGACTTATTGGTAGACGTTACATACAACTGCAATGGCATTCCTCTTTGTGGAACTATCATCATTTGTACTGAAGCCAAAATTCTTTTCACCCTCTCAAACGCCTGTTGTTGGTCTTGCCCCCAGTCCCATTCTTCCTTTCCTTTTAGTAATTTTCTGAAAGGTTTGGTGACTTCTGCTAATGTTGGCATGAATCTTCTCATGTAAGAAACTTTCCCTAGAAAGCTCTTCAATTTTTTTTGCATTTGTAGTGGGGGCATCTCTATAATTTCTTTCGCCTTGCTTGAGTCCACCTCTAAATCTCTTTTGTGCACCAAGAAGCCCAAGAATTTTCCAGTCCTCATTCCAAAGGCGCATTTCTTCGGATTCATCCTCAACTTGTACCTTCGACATCGCTCAAACACTTTCCTCAGGTCCTCCACATGAGTTGTCACCTTCTTGGATTTCACTACTATGTTATCCACATAGTCCTCCACTATATCATGAATCATGTCATGAAATATATCATGCATTTCCCTTTGATAAGTTGCCCCTGCATTCTTCAACCCGAATGGCATTACTACATAGTAGAAATTCCCAAATGGGGTACAAAAGGTCATTAAATCTGCATCTTGAATGTGGGGATCTGCATCAACTACTGGTGGAAATTACCCATTTCCTCTTGCTTCCTCTGCATCTCCAGCATCATGACCATCATCATCTCTTGTCCTTCTCGTGCTTTGTTTAATGCCTTGAGCATCTCTAGTTGCACAACATTTGCCCGCTCTCCGCTTGCATCCTCGCCTTTCCTTCCTGCATTTGTTTGTTGTTGATTGGCCATATATGGTGATTTTGAACTCCCTTTTGAAGCGTATTCAATAATTGGTTGGTCAAGATCTAGGTTTGCGCCTAGGAAAGCTTGATTTGCTTGCCTTGGAACTGGATTCGGTGAGGTAATGTTATTTGTTGGTGAAGCTCTTCCTGTAGTTCTCCCACTTCGAGTTGTGGGCATACCCTTCAGGAATTATACACCTCCCTAGCAGAGTTGCCAAAGAAATGTGGGCAAGGAAATTGTACCTTGCTACGGTTAGGGTTTCGTTTTTGCTGAGGAGGAGAGAAATCCATGAAAAGTACAGGTGAACGATTACTCCAACAACACGTGGTAGAACTTTTAGAATCCGAGAACCTTGTTAGGGTATCAAGGATTCCGAGAGCCTTCTCGAGTCTTCGGGTTGAAAGAATGTCCAAGTCTTTTAGTCCTCCAAAAGGTCCAAGAGTCAAAAGTCCAAAAGAGAGCCCCCTTCTCAATAGAGTGGAAGGGGTATTTATAGGGTTTTCTAGAGAGTGGTCATATGCTAGGCACATGTCCTCGGAAAAATTCTAGATTTACCCTTAGTCATCAGAGTAATGCCCAGATCATCCTGTCCTTCTAGCCACCAATCCAATCCCTCAATCAATTCCCAAAATGAGTCACCTACACAAGTCTTCTGCCTCGGGATATGTGGAGACTTCTCTCGAGTCTCGCATATTTATTTCTGACTCTTCCGTCTTTTTATTAAATTTTTTAGGTCGTATGTGAACCGTAATTTGTACTTGGGCTCACATGTAAGACCCCAAATTTTATGAATAAATATTAAATTTTCTCGAAATATCTTTTTGAATAATAAGGTGTGGATTTGATATAATGTTATAGGTGTTGGTAATATTACAAATTTTGCAAAGTAAGCAAGTTGTCATAAAATATACGTTTCGTAAGGGAATATTCGTTTTATCAGGGAATATTCGTACGACAACATAATCATTGGTGGACCCCACAACGAAATTACTGTCGAAGTTAAAAAATGATAGAGATAACTTTTTATAAAAATAACGGCAAAAGTTTTACCGTTAACTATTGAAAATCTCGGTGATAAAAGTATAGTAATGCGCATGGTTGCATAGTAGCACACAGTATTGTAAAATATCTTTGATTATTGATGCTTACGTGAGAAGTCACTTAATTTTATTCAATTATTGCCATAGTAATTGCTGCATAGTATCTCACATTATTGATTCAATTATTGTCATAGTATCATCTACACAATATTTTATATTATTAAGTAAATAATTGAGATGAAAAAGTTATTCATATTATTATTTGCATTATTGACGATGTCTAGAATGTTTTATCGAGGAAAAAGGTTTGGTCACCTAATTGCAAGCCAATAAGGAGAAGTCCTTATCGGAAAGCCCCCTCTTTCTTGGGAATGATCTGGTTGTTAATATTGTAACTTATAAATGATGAATAAATGTTATTAAAAATGTGTTTTGTGAAGCCAGATGATTTGTGATAAATAGAGGGGATTTTTATGAGTATTTATTGTAATTTTGGCTTATTATATGGACCCCCACTTACCCATTTTTCAAAATCATCGGTAGAAAGTTATCTCAGTTTTGTTTATATATATATATATATATATATATATATATATATATATATATATATACTAACTCCCCCCATGACTAAATTCTCCCCTCCCCCCGTGACATAATATTAAATTTATATATATATATATAATACTTATATATATATATATATTATAAGTTTTGTTTTTTTTATATAATATAGAATATATTTTATTTTATTTGCATAGTGTTGCATAGTACTGCATAGTGTGTGCGTAGTGCTGCATAATCCTCAGGTAAACAATAACACGACCAAATGATAAATGATGGAATGTTCAGAGGCTTTTTGCAGTTCATGCAACATCAGGCGAGAGAAACTCCTGTTCAAAATGAAGGTGGAAACAATGACAACTCAGGATGGTCACTGCTAAGCAGTTCAAGGAGCTAGGACCACCGGAGTTTTTGGGAAAGCCAGAACCACTTAAGGCAGAGACATGGATAAAGCAGATCACCAAGATATTTGATGTCTTGGGATGCTCCGAGGAGCAAAAGGTTCCTTTTGCCACCTTTATGTTGCAAGGAGAGACATATTATTGGTGGGAATCTGTAAAATGTACTCAACCTGCCGCACTAAGGATGTCTTGGGAGAAGTTCCAAGAATTGTTCAACGACAAGTACTTTCCTAAAAGTATTCGTCACATAAAGGAGGTAGAATTCATCATGTGAGACCCCAAATTTTATGAAATAAAAGTGTTCAATTTTTCTATTTTGGTGAATAGTTAAATTGATAAAAGTTTAAAGTTTAAGATCATATTTGAAAATTTTTCAAAGTAGACAAGTTGTCATAAAATACCCGATTACTATTCACGAGTTACTATTCACGGGTTACTATTCACCGAAATTACTATTCACTCTAGTATTGTTCACTCGAGTATTTGGGACACTTTTTGTGTCAGAGTACTATTCACGAGTTACTATTCACGAATTACTATTTATGAGTTACTATTCACCCGAACAAAATATTTTATGAAAATAACGACGGAGGTTTTACCGTTAAAACTATTGAACTACTCGGTAGTAGTAAAAATGCGATGTAATGGCGTTGTTGCATAGTAGCACACGGTATTGATTATTGATATTTATGTAAGAAGTCGGTCAGTTTGACTCAATTATTGACGATTATTAATATGAATTATTATAGCGATAATGACGTTTTGTTTTAATTATTATAGTGATAATGACATGTTGGTGGGAGGGGAACATCGATAATGACGTTTTGTTTTATTCATAATAAAACAGAAACATCTTTTTATATAAAATAGAATACTTTATTAAAGTTATTTTATAAATAGAATATATTATATTTTATTATGCATAATGTTGCATAGTGTTTTGCATAGTGTTGCATAGTGTTTGCATAGTAAAATATTTTTATATAAATAGAATATATGATATTTTATTTAAAAGATTTTGCTTTAAATATGGACCGTAAGATTAAAGTAAATCAATCTGGACCGTTCATGGATTAATTACTATGCATTCTATTTTCCTATAAATAGAAGCTCATTCCTTCATTATTTTCTTACTAATTCATTTAAAACTACAGAGAGAAACTATAGAGAAAGAAGAAAAGTATTACGCTACTTCACTTTTCCAATATTCCGTTCTTCTAAGGTAAGGGGTATTATTTGTTGTACTAAGTCGTGGGTGTTATTCTTTCTTATTCATGAAGAGAACTTACATTATTCCATTCATTATTATTACATTGGAATAACTTTGTAAAAGTGGTATACCCTATACATAACTTTGTATATACGGCAGATACCCTATACTTGGTGAAATCCTTATGTTATTCCATTCTTATTTATTCATTGGAATAACTTTGATCTGTGGAATCCCCTATACTTGGTGATCTTCTTACATTATTCCATTCTTTATTATTCATTGGAATATCACGTCGTGTGTTTTACAGGACACGGTTCCATTGTTTATTATTCCGCATTTATTATTACATTGGAATATCACGTGCGTGTGTTTTACACCGGACTGGTTCCATTGTTTATTATTCAGCATTTATTATTACATTGGATCATCCTCGATTGTGAATTTCACACGACACGGTTTAGATTATTATTATTACTGTTGAATAACTTTGTCATCGATACCGCATGCATGGTGATTTCTTTTGTTATTCCATTCTTTATTATACCCGGTTAGTTAAAACTTTGACTTCTATACTCCATGAAATTAGTGGAATATCCTTGATATTTGCGCTTCATCCAAAGATATCTTTTCATGGAAATATTCTTCCGATCATTCTTGAATTTTACTCTACAAAGCAGTATCTTGTTGACAATTTGGGACGTTAATAATTCCTAGATAAATTAATTCTTGAACTTGTTTTATTGAATTATTATGTCATTGTCATCATCCTCATGTTATATTATGTTATCTTTGGCTTACGTGCATAGATGAACTTAGTATGATTATGACCGAGGATCATTCGGTATAATCATGGCTTGTTATAAATGATGTGATAAAAGTCCTTAGTGGCCTGTAATGCAGTGATGGATAGTTTTTGGTATGATTATGACCAGGGGTGATTCGGTATAGTCATGACCATTGATAATTTGATGAAAATCCTTTACCGTGGTAGTACGGGGATGATTAGATGTGGTGGTTTATTTATTGTCGAGTCTCAAATGATAAAAAATTGATGAAAACCTTTTAAAACCTAAAAGACAAAGTAGACTTTATTTTCTACTTGACTCTTTTAATGGATTGTATATTCATTTGATTAAACCGGGTTGTCTATTGTATTTTATCGGTTTAACATTGTTGAAGGCTAATGATAATTTATTACGCATTATCTTAGTCATAATATTTCTTCTTGGGCTAGTTGAGCTCACCCTTTCTTTCCTTCGTTCTCTTGTGAAATGAGAACATAAATTTGGGACGAGTCGGGGAACGGAGTAATGGTCCGGAGGATAGCAATAGTAGTCCTCACTATTACGTGAAATAGTGTGATAATAGTTGTAATGAGGACTCCTTTTGAGTTTGTATAATATCTAGTAGACAATATTTGTATTCAAACTCACGGTTTATGTCGATTGTATTGTACGGCGTTATATTAGTAAGTTGTATTTGAATTTATGTACCATGTAAGTGGCGACCCAAGATGGGTGACGTATACCTAATTTTGGGGCATCACGGTTGGTATCGAGCTTAGGATATGATCCTGGCTAAGATGTGAGAATAGTACTAGGAGGGGAGAGACGGGAATACCTTCGCTAGTATAGCGTACTCTAAGTTTATTTGGTATTTGATTGGTCGGTCGGAGTATAGTGATAATATGTTGCATGTCAATTAACCCTTATTTTGTGGCGGTGTTTGAAAATGGCATCCCGAGAATGTTGAGAATAGCAATGCAAGACAGAGACCGTTGATTCTCCACGGATCAATAATCGAGGACAATGTGCAACAGGATGGCGATAATCCTCATGTAAACAACAACACTAATCAATTGATTTAACGACGGTACATTTAAAAGGTTTTAGAATTCATGCAACATCGGTAAAACGACTCTGTCCAAAACGTGGGGTGGAAACACGGAAAACTCTCGGCGGTCACCGCTAAACAATTCAAGGAGCTGGGACCACCGGAGTTTAGGGAGAGCCAAAACCACTTACGCGGAAGCATGGATAAAGCAGATTACCAAGATATTTGATGTCTGGGATGCTCCGAGGAGCAAAAGGTTCCTTTTGCCGCCTTTATGTTGCGTGGAGAGGCAGATTACTGGTGGGAATCAGTAAAACGTACTCAACCTGCTGTACTGAAGATATCTTGGGAGAAGTTCCAGGAGCTGTTCAACGACAAATACTTTCCTGAAAGTATTCGCCACATAAAGGAGGTGGAGTTTATCAAGTTGGAACAAAACAATATGACCGTGTCGCAATACGAGGCAAAATTTGCGGAGTTATCACGGTTTGCATCCCACTTGGTGGATAATGAAGAGAGAATGGCGCGAATGTTTTTAAGAGGTTTGAAGCCAGAGATACGTCAACATCTTATTTCTCATAAACTGTGTTTTTATTCAGATGTTGTAAATAGGGATCAGTTAGTGGAGCGCGATAACGAGTCAATGCAACTAAAAAGAGAAGCGGTAAGCAAAATTATAATACCCGCCGAGAGTAGTCATCAAGCGGTGACAACAAGCGTGGAAGGAATCAAAGGCGGATATGGTAACCACTTCCGGTGGTAATCGGGCCAAAATAATAAGAATGGACATTTCAAGAAAAGGAGATTCAACAATGATGGAAAGACGTCAAAGACCAAAGACTGTTGTTAAGGAAGGAGAAGGACCACCTATTATATGCTTCAAATGCGGAGGAGAGGACACATCAAGATCTAATTGCGCTGCGCCATGCCGTCAAAGCATGTTATAATTGTGGAAGAGAAGGTCACTTAGCTCGATTTTGTCATTTCATCAAGACAAATTCAACTAGGATGGAGGCACCAAAGGTTGTCCTGCATAAACCAAAGCCAGAGTTTAAGAGAGAGCATTTTTTTTTTCTCGTGACGAGGAACCCGAATAAAATTATCACGGGTAAGTTAATCATAAGCTCTTGAGAAGTCTATACCGTGTTAGATACCGGTTCTACCCACTCTTTTATTTCACCTAGTTGTGTTCAATGTTTGAATTTGACTCAAGAAGTTAAACTTTGACTTATTGGTTGAAACTTCGTTAGTAGGAGCCTTCATTCGCTACTATTTTTAAATCTTGTTTAATTCAAATAAACATTTTCACGTTTACCGTCGATCTTATCTTTTTGAAAATATTTGCCTTTAATGTGATTTTAGAATCAATTGGTTAGCTACTCATCATGCTTTTCGTAAGGTTGTTAGCTTTTATATTTATAACAACCTCATTACTAATTCAAAGTAACCAAACCCTAAAGTTAATCATTGTCATATCAAGCCATAAGTAAAGAGCCCCGAACCTTTTGTTGTTGACTTCCTTTGTGTGGAATGCAAAGCCGCATTTTCTTCAGTAGGCAACATCGTGAATGAAGATGGCAAGTTTATAGGTATCATTGTGAGGTGCTATCTAGGTTAGGGATAGAAGTCACACATTGGTATCAATGTGATGTACTATCCAAGTCTTGGATGAGAGTCAGATTTTGAATGATATTTCTATTATTAATAAATTTCTGGCATATTCTTGAAGACTTCTTAGCCTACTTAGAGCGTGAAATCGAATTTTGTATTAACCCCAAAGACAAAAACCCATTTCTTAAACCCTCAAATATTTCTTCAACTAAAAGGATCTCATTTACGTGGATTATGATGAAAGTCATAATAAAAGCATTGGACTAATGAAAATCATGGGTATACGTGGTATTAGTAAGTGTTATAATGAGTTATGTTGGTTAGTATGTGAAAACATGAAAGTTTCTTAGAAATCACAAAGAGTTGAAAATCAGATTTTGGTGAAAAACGTAACATGAAATTCAATTGACCATATCTCCTATTATATTTTGAATTTTTGAATGTGGTCAAGTCCTAGAGTTAGATCTATGAGTTACCTAACTAATCCAAGTGGAATTACTGGAAAAGGTGTTGTAGATTTTTGTGTGGACTGATTTTAGCAAAGGAGTGCAAAGTTGCAAAAACCGAAAAAGCTGCTGCCATGATTTTAGAGGGGTTGTTTCGGCCACTTAAATTATGAGAAAAATTTTGTCCTTTTGGGACATGAAGGTATATGGTATAAAGTACCTGCTGTCCAAAAATGAGCTCATTCTGACTTAAAATGAGCAAGTTATGACTATTTCAATATTTAGGTTTTTCTGACTAAAAACGCTATAACCGGAGTTCTATAACTCCGATGACCATAAATTTAAACTGGAAGCTCACGTTAACATGTGTAAGATTCTGCCAAGATTTGGGAATTTTTGGAGTTAAACTTGAGGTAGCTAATTTCTTAAGGAATTAATTAGAAATTAATTTTTGAAAAATAGTAAATGAATTTTAAAATTCCGAGAAAAATATATTTTCATTATGGGACTATATTATGCTAAATCCCGTAAAAGAAATATTTTTGGGACTAATTTGGTATTTTTCATGAAAATAGTTTAATTCTGAACATATGAGTTAAATATGTTATGTGAAGTAACAAAGTTGAAAATAGGATTTTATGGCTAGAGAATCCTATATAGAGTATATGCATATTTTTGATGAGGATTTGATCATTGATGATGATATCTTATGAGTATGACATTTTGAATGATTAAATGCATTATATGGTAAAGCGTAAACAATTGAAATAAATTGTTTATAAATTTAAGAAGTGATTAAAATATTGTTATAATATTAATGATATTAGATTATGAGATTATTAAGTGATTGATAACATGGGGATATTCTTGAATCTGGATAAATTATATTATAAATGTTTAATATTTATCCTTTATCTCATTTGATTGATTCTTTATATCATTATCCTCATGTTTATATTATGTTGAAAGTCATCGTGGCTCTGTAGTGCATAGATGGACTTGGTATGATTATGACCGAGGATTGTTCGGTATAATCATAACCGTAATTGAAAACACGATTATCTTTGGTAGTAGTGCATGGATAATTTGTGGTCGTGATACTAATAATGAATACACGATTATCTTTGGTAGTAGTGCATGGATAATTTGTGGTCGTGATACTAATGAATATACAATTATCTTTGGTAGTAGTGCATGGATAATTTGTGGTCGTGATACTAATGATTACACGATTATCTTTGGTAGTAGTGCATGGATAATTTGTGGTCGTGATACTAATGAAAACACGATTATCTTTGGTAGTAGTGCATGGATAATTTGTGGTCGTGATACTAATGAATACACGATTATCTTTGGTAGTAGTGCATGGATAATTTGTGGTCGTGATACTAATGAATACACGATTATCTTTGGTAGTAGTGCATGGATAATTTGTGGTCATGATACTAATGAATACACAATTATCTTTGGTAGTAGTGCATGGATAATTTGTGGTCGTGATCTTATTGAATACACAATTATCTTTGGTAGTAGTGCATGGATAATTTGTGGTCGTGATACTAATGAATAATACGATTATCTTTGGCCGTAGTGCATGGATAATTTGTGGTCATGATACTAATGAAAACACGATTATCTTTGGCCGTAGTGCATGGATAATTTGTGGTCGTGATACTAATGAATACACGATTATCTTTGGCCGTAGTGCATGGATAATTTGTTGTCGTGATACTAATGAATACACAATTATCTTTGGCCGTAATGCATGGATAATTTGTGGTCGTGATACTAATGAATACACGATTATCTTTGGCCGTAGTGCATGGATAATTTGTGGTCGTGATACTAATGAATACACGATTATCTTTGGCCATAGTGCATGGAAAATTTGTGGTCGTGATACTAATGAATACACAATTATCTTTGGTCGTAGTGCATGGATAATTTATGGTCGTGATACTAATGAATACACGATTATCTTTGGCCGTAGTGCATGGATAATTTGTGGTCGTGATACTAATGAAAACACGATTATCTTTGGCCGTAGTGCATGGATAATTTGTGGTCGTGATACTAATGAATACACGATTATCTTTGGCCGTAGTGCATGGATAATTTGTGATCGTGATACTAATGAATACCCAATTATCTTTGGCCGTAATGCATGGATAATTTGTGGTCGTGATACTAATGAATACACGATTATCTTTGGCCGTAGTGCATGGATAATTTATGGTCGTGATACTAATGAATACACGATTATCTTTGGCCATAGTGCATGGATAATTTGTGGTCGTGATACTAATGAATACACAATTATCTTCGTCAGAGTAGTGCGGGGATAATTTGTGGTCGTGATACTAATGAATACACGATTATCTTTGGTAGTAGTGCATGGATAATTTGTGGTCGTGATACTTAATGAATACACGATTATCTTTGGTAGTAGTGCTCGGATAATTCGTGGTCGTGATACTAATGAATATCCTTGGCTGTAATGCGACGGGGATGATTCGACGATGTGGATTAATTATTGGTGAGTCTCAAAGAATGAAATATTAATTCATGGATGTGTTCAAAGTCATCCAAACTTACGTGCATAGATGGACTTGGTATGATTATGACCGAGGATTGTTCGGTATAATCATGATCGTGATTGAAAACACAATTATCCTTGGCCCGTAGTGCATGGATAATTCGTGGTCGTCGTGATACTATTAAGTGAGTCTCAACATTATTGGTTTTCTGATTGTATATCTTTGGCTGTAGGTGCAAAGATGAATTGTTAATGAATATCTTTGGCGAGGATTACAAAGATGAATTTAATGTTTTCAACGATAAAGGTATTCAAGGTATCTCCACCTCTTTATCATCATGCAGTCGTACTCTAATTTCGAGGGCGTAAATTCCATAGGGGGGAGATTGTGAGACCCCAAATTTTATGAAATAAAAGTGTTCAATTTTTCTATTTTGGTGAATAGTTAAATTGATAAAAGTTTAAAGTTTAAGATCATATTTGAAAATTTTTCAAAGTAGACAAGTTGTCATAAAATACCCGGTTACTATTCACGAGTTACTATTCACGGGTTACTATTCACCGAAATTACTATTCACTCTAGTATTGTTCACTCGAGTATTTGGGACACT
Organism: Panax quinquefolius; assembly: GCA_020205615.1. Lineage (NCBI taxonomy): Eukaryota > Viridiplantae > Streptophyta > Magnoliopsida > Apiales > Araliaceae > Panax > Panax quinquefolius. The sequence continues at coordinate 66,943,489 of CM035154.1, read as the reverse complement.
TTTTGTGTCAGAGTACTATTCACGAGTTACTATTCACGAATTACTATTTATGAGTTACTATTCACCCGAACAAAATATTTTATGAAAATAACGACGGAGGTTTTACCGTTAAAAGCTGTTGAACTACTTCAGTAGTAAAAAGTACAAAGATGTCTGGCGTTGTTGCATAGTAGCACATGCGGTATTGATTATTGATATTTATGTAAGAAGTCGGTCGGTTTGACTCAATTATTGACGATTATTAATATGAATTATTATAGCGATAATGACGCTTTTTGTTTTAATTATTATAGTGATAATGACATGTTGGTGGGAGGGAACATCGATAATGGCGTTTTGTTTTATTCGTAATAAAAGCGTAAACATTTTTTTATATAAAATAGAATACTTTATTAAAGTTATTTTATAAATAGAATATATTATATTTTATTATGCATAGTGTTGCATAGTGTTTTGCATAGTATTTTGCATAGTGTTGCATAGTATTTGCATAGTAAAATATTTTTATATAAATAGAATATATGATATTTTATTTAAAAGATTTTGCTTTAAATATGGACCGTAAGATTAAAGTAAATCAATCTGGACCGTTCATGGTTTAATTACTATGCATTCTATTTTCCTATAAATAGAAGCTCATTCCTTCATTATTTTCTTACGAATTCATTAAAACTCTAGAGAGAGAAACTTTAGAGAGAAAGAAGAAAAGTATTCTGCTACTTCACTTTTCCAATATTCCGTTCTTCTAAGGTAAGGGGTATTATTTGTTGTACCCGTCAGGGGTGTTATTCTTTCTTATTCATGAAGATTACTTCTGTTATTCCATTCATTATTATTCATTGAATAACTCAGTAAAAGTGGTATACCCTATACATAACTTTGTATATGCGGATACCCTATACTTGGTGAAATCCTTATGTTATTCCATTCTTATTTATTCATCGTTTAATAACTCAGATGTACGCTGAATCCCCTATACTTGGTGATCTTCTTACGTTATTCCATTCTTTATTATTTCGTTGGAATATCACATGCATGTGTTTACACAGGACTGGTTCCATTGTTTATTATTCGCATTTATTATTATGTTGGAATATCATCGTCGTGTGTTTTTACACTGGGACCTGGTTCCATTGTTTATTATTCAGCATTTATTATTACATTGGATCATCCCATGATTGTGAATTTCACGACACTGGTTAAGTTATTATTATTCTCGTTGGAATAACTTTCCGCATCATCTTAAATACCGCATGCATGGTGATTTCTTTTGTTATTCCATTCTTTATTATACCCGGTTAGTTAAAACTTTGACTTTATACTCCATAAAATTAGTGGAATATCCTTGATATTTGCGCTTCATCCAAAGATATCTTTTCATGGAAATATTCTTCTGATCATTCTTGAATTTTACTCTACAAAACAGTATCATGTTGACAATTTGGACGTTAATAATTCCTAGATAAATTAATTCTTGAACTTGTTTTATTGAATTATTATGTCATTGTCATCATCCTCGTGTTATATTATGTTATCTTTGGCTTACGTGCATAGATGAACTTAGTATGATTATGACCAGGGATCATTCGGTATAATCATGGCTTGTTATAAATGATGTGATAAAAGTCCTCAAGTTGGCACTGTAATGCGTTGATGGATAGTTTTGGTATGATTATGACCGGGGGTGATTCGGTATAGTCATGACCATTGATAATTTGATGAAAATCCTCACTAGTGGTACAAGGATGATTAGATGTGGTGGTTTATTTATTAAAAAGTCGAGTCTCAAATGATAAAAAATTGATGAAAACCTTTTAAAACCTAAAAGACAGTGAGACTTTATTTTCTACTTGACTCTTTTAATGGATTGTATATTCCGCTGCAGTTAAACTGGTTGTCTATTGTATTTTATCGGTTTAACAATTGTTGAAGGCTAATGATAATTTATTCGCATTATCTTAGTCATAATATTTCTTCTTGGTCTAGTTGAGCTCACCCTTTCTTTCACTGTACTCTTCAGGAAATGAGAACATAGCTGGGACGAGTCGGGGAACGGAGTAATGGTCCAGAGGATAGCAATAGTAGTCCTCACTATTCTGTGAAATAGTGTGATAATAGTTATAATGAGGACTCCTTTTGAGTTTGTATAATATCTAGTAGACAATATTTGTATTCAAACTCACGGTTTATGTCGTATTGTATAACGGCATGATTATATTAGTAAGTTGTATTTGAATTTATGTACCATGTACGTGGCGACCCAAGATGGGTGACGTATACCTAATTTTGGGGGCGTCACACATCAAGCTGGAGAAAAAAATATGATCGTGTCGCAATATGAGGCTAAATTTGCGGAGTTATCGCGGTTTGCATCTCATTTGGTTGATAATGAGGAGAGAATGATGCAAATGTTTCTACGAGGTTTGAAACCCAAAATATGTCAATACCTCATTTCTCACAAAATTTGCTTGTATTCAGATGTTGTGAATAGGGCTCAGTTATTGGAGCGCGATAATGAGTCAACCCAACCAAAAGTTAGCAGCCGGTAAAACGATAATACCAGTGGTAGCAGTCATCGAAGCGGTGACAACAAACGTGGATGAAATCAATATGCTAGAAATGGTAACCACTTTAGTGGTAATCCTGGCCAAGATAATAGAAGTGGAAGTTTCAAGAAGAGAAGATTCAATAATGATGGAAGGACGTCAGCACCAACACCCGATTTCAAGGAAGGAGAACGACCACCGGTCGTATGCTATAAATGTGGAGGGGAGGGACACATCAGTCCAAACTAAATGCAGAAACCCAAAGCGTGTTACAATTACGGAAGAGAAGGTTACCTAGCTAGATTTTTTCGTGTAGTAAAGTCAAGTCCAGATGGGATAAAGACACCAAAGGCTGTCCTAGACAAGTCAAAGTCGGTAGTTCAAGGGAGAGTGTTTGTCGTGACCTCTCAAAAAGCGAGGAACTCGAACGAAGTTATCACGGGTAAGTTAATCATAAACTCTTGCGAAGTCTATACCTTATTTGATACCGTTTCTACCCATTCTTTTGTTTCTCCTACTTGCGCTCAACGTTTAAATTTAACTCTAGAGAAATTAAAATTTGACTTATATGTTAAAACTCCATTGGGAGAAACCTTCATTACATCCACTGTTTATAAATCTTGTTTGATTCAAATCGGCACCCTCACGTTACCTGTCGATCTTATCTCTTTGCAAATACTTGCATTTGATGTGATTTTAAGGATTTATTGGTTAACTACTCATTATGCTAAAATTGATTGTTTTTGTAAGTTTGTTAGCTTTTATATTCCTAATCAACCTATTATATGAATTCAAGTAACCAAACCACTACAGTCAATCACTGTCATATCAAGTCATAAAGCCATTCATTTATTGAAAAACAAATGCTAAGCTTTCTTAGCCCATGTCACGGATTTAAACAAAAATACGTAAATTTGAATGATATTTCATTTGTTAATAAATTTCCTGATGTATTCCCTGAAGAACTTCCTAGCCTACGCCCAGAGTGTGAAATCGAATTTTGTATTGACCTTGAACCCGGTACAAAACCCATTTCCAAAGCCCCATATCGAATTGCTCCTATTGAACTTCAGGAGTTAAAAACCCAACTACAGAAATTGTTAGACATCAGTTTCATTCATCCTAGTACGTCTCCTTGGGGTGCCCCTGTTCTATTCATAAAGAAGAAAGATGGGAGTATGCGACTTTGTATTGATTATTGGGTGTTGAATCATGTCACCGTAAAAAATAAGTACCCGTTACCTCGCATTGATGACCTATTTGACCTGTTTCAAGGCGCTAAATTCTTTTTAAAGATCGATCTTCGTTCCGGATATCATTAGTTAACAATTAAAACTGATGACATTCCAAAGACTACTTTCAGAACTCGGTACGACATTACGAATTCCTAGTCATGTCTTTTGGATTGACTAACGCTCTTGCTGCTTTCATGGATATGATGAACCGAGTATTCAAGGAATATTTGGGTCATTTTGTGGTTATCTTTATTGATGCCATCCTCATTTACTCCAAAACTCGTGAAAATCATGAGCAACACTTGAGGCTGATACTCCAAAAGCTTCGTGAAAACAAGCTATATGTCAAGTTAAAGAAATGCGAGTTCTGGCTTGAAGAAGTAGTATTCCTTGGGCACGTGATATCAAATCACAGAATATCTATTAACCCAGTGAAGATTGAAGCAATACAAAGATGGGAGCAATCTAAGTTAGTAACTGAAGTACGTAGCTTTTTGGGATTAGCTAGTTATTATCAGAGATTCATGAAGGTTTTTCTTAAATCGCTACTCCATTAACTCAGCTGACTCGAAAAGATATAAAATTTGGTTGGAGCGAGGAATGTGAGAGGAGTTTTCAAGAACTCAAGAGGAGACTCATTTCAGCACCTGTTCTTGACAATACCATCTGGTTCAGAGGGAGTTATCATATACAGTGATGCTTCAGGCAGAGGTTTAGGATATGTTCTCATGCAACATGAGAAAGTCATAGCCTATGCCTCACGGCAACTCAAAAATTATGAGAGGAATTATCCTACTCATAATATTGAGTTCGCAACAGTTGTTTTTGAGCTAAAGATTTGGAGGCATTACCTGTATGGGGAAAAGGTGGAGATCTATACAGATCATAAAAGTCTCAAATATTTCTTCACCCAAAAGGAACTCAGCATGTGGTAATGACGTTGGCTCTAGCTGTTGAAAGATTATGATCATACCATTCAATACCATCCTGGAAAAGTGAACATGGTAGCTGACGCGTTGAGTAGAAGATCATATGCGGGTACGAGTGAGATATTATCAATGCAAATGCCCATTTTGTATGACTTACAAAGGATGGAGATAGAGTAAAGGCTCCAGGGACCCATGTGATGATGTTAAATATACGAGTAGAACTAACTTTAATCGATAAAGTTAAAGTTGCTCAAGCTACAGACCTAGAACTGATGCGTATGAGGAAGAAAGTACATGAAGGTGCTATTCCGGAAGCAAGAATCGATGAAGAAGGAATACTTCAAGTCAACTCCAGACTTTGTGTTCCTAACGACTCTAATTTTAAGTATAAAATCATGATGGAGGCGCACAACACACCGTTTGTAATCCATCCTGGGAGTACCAAAATGTATCGTGATCTTCGATATACATTCTAGTGCAGGAATATAAAGAGAGAGATATCAAAGTTTATCTCAAGGTGTTTAACTTGTCAACGAGTCAAGGCGGAGCATCAAGTACCGAAAGGTTCATTGCAACCACTTGAAATTCCAAAATGGAAGTGGGAGCATAGTACCATGGATTTTGTTACTAGTCTTCCCAAGGTTTCTCAAGGCATATATGTAATTTGGGTCATTGTTGATAGATTAACCAAGTCTGCTCATTTCTTACCTATATGAGAAACTTATTCACTTGAACGTCTTTACTCAGATATACATAAATGAGATTGTAAAGGCGCATGGTGGTATGCCAGTATCCATAGTTTCTGATCGAGACCCAAGATTCACTTCACAATTTTGGGTCAGTTTGCAGAAAGCTATGGGCAAGGATTTACGATTCAGTTCTGCATATCATCCTCAAATGGATGGGCAGTCAGAGAGGACTATTCAAACTCTTGAATATCTATTAAAACTATGTGTCCTTGACTTCAAAGGAAGTTGGGAAAAGTTCTTGCCATTAGTGAAATTCTCTTACAAAAACAATTATCAAGCAAGTATTGATATGGCTCCATTCGAGACGTTGTATGGACGAAAGTGTCATTCTTCAGTATGCTGGGATGAGGTAGGTCAACGTTGTAGGGACCAAAATTAGTATGCATGACAATGGAAAAGATTCAAATGATCTGACAACGTATAAAAACCTCACAAGATCGACAAAAGAGTTATGCTGATCTTCATCGAAGGGACGTGGAATTCAATGTTGGAGATCATGTTTTGTTACGTGTTGCTCCATGGAAAGGAGTTACAAGATTTGGAAAGAGAAGAAAGCTCAATCCCAGATTCATTGGCCCTTTGAAATCCTCGATCGAGTAGGAACTGTGGCCTATAGACTCGCCCTACCGCCAAGTATATCTCGTGTTCATAACGTTTTCACATATCTATGTTATGTAAATATGTGGAAGACCCGAACCACATTATTGATTTAGAACCAGGCGAGATAGCGGAAGATTTAACGTATGAAGAGGTGCCTGTTAAAATCTTGGATAAGAAGGAACATATTCTATGCTCCAAGGTTATACCTCAAGTTAAAGTTTTGTGGAGAAACCACAATGTTGAGGAAATGACCTTCGAGTTAGAATTTGAAATGAAATCAAGGTATCCTCACCTCTTCGTCATACCAGGTACGTACACCAATTTTGAGGACAAAATTTCATAAGAAGGGGAGGTTCTACGACCCTAACTTTTATGAATAAAGATTTAATTTTCTCGAAATATCTTTTTGAATAATAAGGTGTAGATTTGATATAATGTTATAGTTATGGATAATATTTAAAAATTTTGCAAAGTAAGCAAGTTTTCATAAAATATTCGTTTGGTCGGGGAATATTCATTTTATCAGAGAATATTCGTACGACGACACAATCATTGGTGGACCCCACAATGGAATTATTGTCGAAGTTAAAAAATGACAAAGATAACTTTTTATAAAAATAACGGCAAAAGTTTTACCGTTAACTGTTGAAATACTCTGTGATAAAAGTACAGTAATATCCGTGGTTGCATAGTAGAACACGGTATTGTATAGTATCTTTGATTATTGATGCAAGTCAATCAGTTTTATTCAACTATCGCCACAGTAATTGCTACATAGTATCTCACATTATTGATTCAATTATTGTCATAGTATCATCTGCATAATATTTTATATTATTAAATCAATAATTGAGATGACAAAGTTATTCATATTAGTATTTACATTATTGATAATGTCTAGAAAGTTCTATCGAGGAAAGGGGTTTGGTCATCTAATTGTGCGCCAATAAGGAGAAGTCCTTATCAGAAAGCACCCTCTTTCTTGGGAATGATCTGGTTGTAAATATTGTGAGTTATAAATGATAAATAAATGTTAGTAAAAATGTGTTTTGTGAAGCTAAGTGATTTGAGATAAATAGAGGGGATTTTTATGAAGTATTTGTTGTAATTTTGGCTTATTATATGGACCCCCACTTACCCATTTTTTAAAATCGTCGGTAAAAAGTTATCTCAAATTTGTTTTATATATATATATATATATATATATATATATATATTTAGTATTATGTCACCGGGGGGGGAGGGGAGAAATTAGTCATGGGGGGAGTTAGTGTGTGTGTATATATATATATATAATATAAGTTTTGTTTTATTTATATAAAATAGAATATATTTTATTTTATTTGCATAGTACTGCATTGTGTTGCATAGTAATGCATAGTCTGTGCATAGTGTTGTATAGTGCATCATAGTAAATTGAAATTATTTTAAAGATTCAGCCGAAGAAGCGCCCGCGAATTTCCTTACTATTCACCCGTGATTTTCTAAATTCAAATAGTATCCTAGCATTCTCCTATAAATAGGATGCTTAGTTTAGAATTGAAAATCACAGCAGAATCAGAGAATTTTTTTTCTATAATATTGAGCGTATTTCTTATGAGTTTAAAGAAGCTTTAAGTGTAGAAAATAGTGCAAGTTTTCTTCAAAAATATCCCCGCCCTACCAGTCAGAAATACTCTCCTTTTAAGGTAAGGGATATTATTTTTGTTCAATATTCGTAAGAAATAATATTTTCTTCCATACTCTGTAGTATGTAAGTAATATTATTTCGTTTCAGATTCCGAATTCTACATTCATTTTGTTAAGTATTGCTTCTATACTCCTTGAAATTAGTAGAATAACCTTGAAATTTGCGCTTCATCTAGTATCTTTTCACGAAAATATTATTTTGAACATTCTTATTAATTTTTAAAGTTTTTATGCCGGGGTACTATTCACAGGTACTATTCACTCTAATCTTTATTCACTAAGGGTACTATTTACATGGGGTACTATTCTTGACAAAAATTGATTTCTTTTCTGTTCAAATTATTTTTGATACAATATTATTCTTGAATTTTACTCCACAAAGTAGTATCATATTGACAATTTGGACATTCTTGAACTCTGAATAAATTAAATTATAAATCTTTAAAATTTATCCTTGCGTTTACTTAATTGAATTCTTATATCATTGTTATAATCCTCATGCTTATATTGTGATGAAAGTCATCTTTGGCCCGTAGTGCATAGATGGACTGTTGATTGGTATGATTATGACTATGCATTGGTATAATCATGACCTGTAATGTTATAAATAATGTGGTAAAAGTTCTCATTGACCCGTAGTGCATTGATGGACAATTATTGGCATGATCATGACCACTGGTCATACTAACGAATATCCTTGGCCCGTAGTACATTGATAATTCATGGATGTGATAATAATGAATATCCTTGGCCCGTAGTGCATGAATAATTCATGGATGTGATATTAACGAATATTCTTCGCCCGTAGTGCATGGATAATTCGATGATGTTGATTATTTGTTGAGTTGTGTTACAGCGATAAAATATTGATGATGAACTTTTAAATCATATAAGATAGTAGATATTATGCTCTACTTTATTCTTATAATGGATTGCTTGTTGCGCTGTAGTTAGACTTCTTGTCTATTATATTCTATTAGTTTTACACTGTTGAAAGCTAACAATAATTTATTCTACATTATCTTAGTCATAATATTCTTTGCTGGGCTAGTTGAGCTCATCCTTTGCTTTCATTGTTCTCTTCAGGAAATGAGAACATATGTAAGACCCCAACTTTCATAAATAAAGATTAATTTTTCTCGAAATATATTTTTGAATATTAAGTTGTGAATTTGTTATAATGTTATAGTTGTGGGTAATATTTATAAATTTTATAAAGTAAACAAGTTGTTATATTATATTCGATTGGTCGGGGAATATTCGTTTTAACAGGGAATATTTGTACGACGGCTCAATCATTGGTGGACCCCACAACGGAATTATTGTCGGAGTTAGAAAAAGACAAAAATATCTTTTTATAAAAATAACGGCGAAAGTTTTACCATTAATTGTTGGAATACCCGGTGGTAAAAGTACCGTAATATGCGTGGTTGCATAGTAGCACACGGTATTGATTATTGATGCTTATGTGAGAAGTCACTCGGTTTTCTTCAATTATTGCTACACAAGAATCACGCGCAAGTATCTCACGTTATTTGATCAAATTATTGTTGCAATATTTTATATTATTAAATAAATAATTGAGATGACAAGTTATTCATATTATTATTTGCATAATTAACAATGTCTAGAAAGTTTTGTCAAGAAAAGGGAGTCACCTAATTACACGCCAATAGCGAGAAATCATTATCGGAAAGCCCCCTCTTTCCTGAGAACGATTTGGTTGTTAATATTGTGAGTTATAATAATGATGAATAAATGTTGTTAAAAATTTTGAGGGGATTTTTATGAAGTATTTGTTATAAATTTTGCTTATTACATGGACCCCCATTTACCTATTTTTCAAAATAATCGGTAGAAAGTTATTCATTATAAGAGGTGGAGCCTACATGTGATAATGACTTGAGGTGGGGCCCACATAAAGAAAATGAAATAATGGGGGGGGGGGGAGAATTCATGGGTGGTTTTACGGTGATAGTGATGTTTTGTTTTTTTATATAATAAGTTTTGTTTTTTATGGAAAATAGAATATATTATATTTTATTATGCATAGTATTTGCATAGTAAATCCTAAAAAAAATTTCAGCCAATTCGTACGCCCCGTGATTTTTCGACTGTTGGTCCGTGATTCTAAAAATTCAAATAGTATCATTTCCATTCTCTTATAAATAGGATGCTTAGTTAGAATTGAAAATCCCACCAGAATCAGAGAATTTTTCTTCTATAATATTGAGCGTATTTCTTTAGAGTTTTAAGAAGCTTTGAGCGTAGAAAATAGTGAATGTTTTCTTCAAGAATATCCCCGCTATACCAGTTGGAATAGTCTCCTTTTTTAAGGTAAGGGATATTATTTTTGTTCAGTATTCATATGAAATAATATTTTCTTCCATACTCTGTAGTATGTAGGTAATATTATTTCGTTTCAGATTCCGAATTCTACATTCATTTTGTTAAGTATTGCTTCTATACTCCTTGAAATTAGTAGAATAACCTTGAAATTTGCGCTTCATCTAGTATCTTTTCACGAAAATATTATTTTGAACATTCTTATTAATTTTTAAAGTTTTTATGCCGGGGTACTATTCACGAGGTACTATTCACTCTAGTACTATTCACTCAAAGTACTATTTACATGGGTACTATTCTTGACAAAATTGATTTCTTTTCTATCCAAATTATTTTTGATACAATATTATTCTTGAATTTTACTCAACAAAGTAGTATCATATTGACAATTTGGACATTCTTGAACTCTGAATAAATTAAATTATAAATCTTTAAAATTTATCCTTGCGTTTACTTAATTGAATTCTTATATCATTGTTATAATCCTCATGCTATGGACTGTTGATTGGTATGATTATGACTATGCATTGGTATAATCATTACCTGTAATGTTATAAATAATGTGGTAAAAGTTCTCATTGACCCGTAGAGCATTGATGGACAATTATTGGCATGATCATGACCACTGGTCATACTAACGAATATCCTTGGCCCGTAGTACATGGATAATTCATGGATGTGATAATAATGAATATCCTTGGCCCGTAGTGCATGAATAATTCATGGATGTGATATTAACGAATATTCTTCGCCCGTAGTGCATGGATAATTCGATGATGTTGATTATTTGTTGAGTTGTGTTACAGCGATAAAATATTGATGATGAACATTTAAATCATATAAGATAGTAGATATTATGCTCTACTTTACTCTTATAATGGATTGCTTGTTGCGCTGCAGTTAGACTTTTTGTCTATTATATTCTATTAGTTGTACACTGTTGAAAGCTAACAATAATTTATTCTACATTATCTTAGTCATAATATTCTTTGTTGGGCTAGTTGAGCTCATCCTTTGCTTTCATTGTTCTCTTCAGGAAATGAGAACATATGTAAGACCCCAACTTTCATAAATAAAGATTAATTTTTCTCGAAATATATTTTTGAATATTAAGGTGTGAATTTGTTATAATGTTATAGTTGTGGGTAATATTTATAAATTTTACAAAGTAAGCAAGTTGTTATATTATATTCGATTGGTCGGGGAATATTCGTTTTAACAGGGAATATTTGTACGACGGCTCAATCATTAGTGGACCCCACAATGTAATTATTGTTTGAGTTAGAAAAGATAAAATATCTTTTATAAAAATAACTACGAAAGTTTTATCATTAATTGTTGGAATAACCAAGGTGGTAAAAGTACAGTAATATGCGTGGTTGCATAGTAGCAATACGGTATTGATTATTGATGCTTACGTGAGAAGTCACTCGGTTTTTATTCAATTATTGCTACAAGAATTCTTGATACTATCTCACGTTATTTGATTCAATTATTTTTGCAATATTTTATATTATTAAATAAATAATTGAGATGACAAGTTATTCATATTATTATTTGCATAATTAACAATGTCTAGAAAGTTTTGTCAAGAAAAAGGAGTCACCTAATTACACGCTAATAGCGAGAAATCATTATCTAAAGCCCCTCTTTCACGAGAACGATTTGGTTGTTAATATCATGAGTTATAATAATGATGAATAAATGTTGTTAAAAATTTTGAGGGATTTTTATGAAGTATTTGTTATAAATTTTGCTTATTACATGGACCCCATTTACCTATTTTTCAAAATAATCTAGAGAAAGTTATTCATTATAAGAGGTGGAGCCTACATGTGATAATGACTTGAGGTGGGGCCCACATAAAGAAAATGAAATAATGGGGGGGAGAATTCATGGGTGGTTTTACGGTGATAGTGATGTTTTGTTTTTTATATAATAAGTTTTTTTTTTTATATAAAATAGAATATATTATATTTTATTATGCATAGTATTTGCATAGTAAATCCTAAAAAAATTCAAATTAGATTCAGACGCCTCGTGATTTTTCGATTTGTTGGTCCGTGATTCTAAAAAATTCAAATAGTATCATTTCCATTCTCTTATAAATAGGATGCTTAGTTAGAATTGAAAATCCCACCGTAATCGTAGAGAATTTTTCTTCTATAATATTGAGCGTATTTCTTTAGAGTTTTAAGAAGCTTTGAGCGTAGAAAATAGTGAATGTTTTCTTCAAGAATATCCCCGCTTATACCCGCTTGGAATAGTCTCCTTTTTTAAGGTAAGGGATATTATTTTTGTTCAAGATTAAGTATGAAATAATATTTTCTTCCATATACTTCGTAGTATGCAAGTAATATTATTTCGCTTTGAATTCAATTCTACATTCATTTTGTTAAGTATTGCTTCTATACTCCTTGAAATTAGTAGAATAACCTTGAAATTTGCGCTTCATCTAGTATCTTTTCACGAAAATATTATTTTGAACATTCTTATTAATTTTTAAAGTTTTTATGCCGGGGTACTATTCACAAGGTACTATTCACTCTAGTACTATTCACTCGGGTACTATTTACATGGGGTACTATTCTTGACAAAAATTGATTTCTTTTCTGTCTAAATTATTTTTGATACAATATTATTCTTGAATTTTACTCCACAAAGTAGTATCATATTGACAATTTGGACATTCTTGAACTCTGAATAAATTAAATTATAAATCTTTAAAATTTATCCTTGCGTTTACTTAATTGAATTCTTATATCATTGTTATAATCCTCATGCTATGGACTGTTGATTGGTATGATTATGACTATGCATTGGTATAATCATTACCTGTAATGTTACAAATAATGTGGTAAAAGTTCTCATTTACCCGTAGTGCATTGATGGACAATTATTGGCATGATCATGACCACTGGTCATACTAACGAATATCCTTGGCCCGTAGTACATGGATAATTCATGGATGTGATATTAATGAATATCCTTGGCGCGTAATGCATGAATAATTCATGGATGTGATATTAACGAATATTCTTCGCCGTAGTGCATGGATAATTCGATGATGTTGATTATTTGTGAGAAGTTGTGTTACTGGCCGATAAAATATTGATGATGAACTTTTAAATCATATAAGATAGTAGATATTATGCTCTACTTTACTCTTATAATGGATTGCTTGTTTATATTGCAGATTAGACTTCTTTGTCATTATATTCTATTAGTTGATAATTGTTGAAAGCTAACAATAATTTATTCTACATTATCTTAGTCATAATATTCTTTGTTGGGCTAGTTGAGCTCATCCTTTGCTTTCATTGTTTCTCTTGAAATGAGAACATATGTAAGACCCCAACTTTCATAAATAAAGATTAATTTTTCTCAAATATATTTTGAATAATATTAAGGTGTGAATTTGTTATAATGTTATAGTTGTAGGTAATATTTATAAATTTTACAAAGTAAGCAAGTTGTTATATTATATTCGATTGGTCGGGGAATATTCGTTTTAACAGGGAATATTTGTACAACGGCTCAATCATTGGTGGACCCCACAACGGAATTATTGTCGGAGTTAGAAAAAGACAAAAATATCTTTTTATAAAAATAACGGCGAAAGTTTTACCATTAATTGTTGGAATACCCGGTGGTAAAAGTACTAGTAATATGCGTGGTTGCATAGTAGCACACAGTATTGATTTGATGCTTACGTGAGAAGTCACCGGGCTTTTATTCAATTATTGCTACGAAGAATTGTTGCATAAGTATCTCACGTTATTTGATTCAATTATTGTTGCAATATTTTATATTATTAAATAAATAATTGAGATGACAAGTTATTCATATTATTATTTGCATAATTAACAATGTCTAGAAAGTTTTGTCAAGAAAAGGGAGTCACCTAATTACACGCTGAATGAGAAATCATTATCGGAAAGCCCCCTCTTTCCTGAGAACGATTTGGTTCTTAATATTGTGAGTTATAATAATGATGAATAAATGTTGTTAAAAATTTTGAGGGGATTTTTATGAAGTATTTGTTATAAATTTTGCTTATTACATGGACCCCCATTTACCTATTTTTCAAAATAATAGGTAGAAAGTTATTCATTATAAGAGGTGGAGCCTACATGTGATAATGACTTGAGGTGGGGCCCACATAAAGAAAATGAAATAATGGGGGGGGGGAGAATTCATGGGTGGTTTTACGGTGATAGTGATGTTTTGTTTTTTTATATAATAAGTTTTGTTTTTTATGGAAAATAGAATATATTATATTTTATTATGCATAGTATTTGCATAGTAAATCCTAAAAAAATTCAAATTAGATTCAGACGCCTCTGTGATTTTTCGACTGTTGGTCCGTGATTCTAAAAATTCAAATAGTATCATTTCCATTCTCTTATAAATAGGATGCTTAGTTAGAATTGAAAATCCCACCAGAATCAGAGAATTTTTCTTCTATAATATTGAGCGTATTTCTTTAGAGTTTTAAGAAGCTTTGAGCGTAGAAAATAGTGAATGTTTTCTTCAAGAATATCCCCGCTATACCAGTTGGAATAGTCTCCTTTTTTAAGGTAAGGGATATTATTTTTGTTCAGTATTCGTATGAAATAATATTTTCTTCCATACTCTGTAGTATGTAAGTAATATTATTTCATTTCAGATTCCGAATTCTACATTCATTTTGTTAAGTATTGCTTCTATACTCCTTGAAATTAGTAGAATAACCTTGAAATTTGCGCTTCATCTAGTATCTTTTCACGAAAATATTATTTTGAACATTCTTATTAATTTTTAAAGTTTTTATGCCGGGGTACTATTCACGAGGTACTATTCACTCTAGTACTATTCACTCGGGTACTATTTACATGGGGTACTATTCTTGACAAAAATTGATTTCTTTTCTATCCAAATTATTTTTGATACAATATTATTCTTGAATTTTACTCCACAAAGTAGTATCATATTGACAATTTGGACATTCTTGAACTCTGAATAAATTAAATTATAAATCTTTAAAATTTATCCTTGCGTTTACTTAATTGAATTCTTATATCATTGTTATAATCCTCATGCTATGGACTGTTGATTGGTATAATTATGACTATGCATTGGTATAATCATTACCTGTAATGTTACAAATAATGTGGTAAAAGTTCTCATTGACCCGTAGTGCATTGATGGACAATTATTGGCATGATCATGACCACTGGTCATACTAACGAATATCCTTGGCCCGTAGTACATGGATAATTCATGGATGTGATAATAATGAATATCCTTGGCCCGTAGTGCATGAATAATTCATGGATGTGATATTAACGAATATTCTTCGCCCGTAGTGCATGGATAATTCGATGATGTTGATTATTTGTTGAGTTGTGTTACAGCGATAAAATATTGATGATGAACATTTAAATCATATAAGATAGTAGATATTATGCTCTACTTTACTCTTATAATGGATTGCTTGTTATACAAGCATGATTAGATTTTCTTATCATTATATTCTATTAGTCAGACAATCGTTGAAAGCTAACAATAATTTATTCTACATTATCTTAGTCATAATATTCTTTGTTGGGCTAGTTGAGCTCATCCTTTGCTTTCATTGTTCTCTTCAGGAAATGAGAACATATGTAAGACCCCAACTTTCATAAATAAAGATTAATTTTTCTCGAAATATATTTTTGAATATTAAGGTGTGAATTTGTTATAATGTTATAGTTGTGGGTAATATTTATAAATTTTACAAAGTAAGCAAGTTGTTATATTATATTCGATTGGTCGGGGAATATTCGTTTTAACAGGGAATATTTGTACGACGGCTCAATCATTAGTGGACCCCACAACGGAATTATTGTCGGAGTTAGAAAAAGACAAAAATATCTTTTTATAAAAATAACGGCGAAAGTTTTACCATTAATTGTTGGAATACCCGGTGGTAAAAGTACCGTAATATGCGTGGTTGCATAGTAGCACACGGTATTGATTATTGATGCTTACGTGAGAAGTCACTCAGTTTTATTCAATTATTGCTACAGTAATTGTTGCATAGTATCTCACGTTATTTGATTCAATTATTGTTGCAATATTTTATATTATTAAATAAATAATTGAGATGACAAGTTATTCATATTATTATTTGCATAATTAACAATGTCTAGAAAGTTTTGTCAAGAAAAGGGAGTCACCTAATTACACGCCAATAGCGAGAAATCATTATCGGAAAGCCCCCTCTTTTCTGAGAACGATTTGGTTGTTAATATTGTGAGTTATAATAATGATGAATAAATGTTGTTAAAAATTTTGAGGGGATTTTTATGAAGTATTTGTTATAAATTTTGCTTATTACATGGACCCCCATTTATCTATTTTTCAAAATAATCGGTAGAAAGTTATTCATTATAAGAGGTGGAGCCTACATGTGATAATGACTTGAGGTGGGGCCCACATAAAGAAAATGAAATAATGGGGGGGGGGAATTCATGGGTGGTTTTACGGTGATAGTGATGTTTTGTTTTTTATATAATAAGTTTTGTTTTTTATCTAAAATAGAATATATTATATTTTATTATGCATAGTATTTGCATAGTAAATCCTAAAAAAAAATTCAGCCGATTCGTACGCCCCGTGATTTTTCGACTGTTGGTCCGTGATTCTAAAAATTCAAATAGTATCATTTCCATTCTCTTATAAATAGGATGCTTAGTTAGAATTGAAAATCCCACCAGAATCAGAGAATTTTTCTTCTATAATATTGAGCGTATTTCTTTAGAGTTTTAAGAAGCTTTGAGCGTAGAAAATAGTGAATGTTTTCTTCAAGAATATCCCCGCTATACCAGTTGGAATAGTCTTCTTTTTTAAGGTTAGGGATATTATTTTTGTTCAGTATTCGTATGAAATAATATTTTCTTCCATACTCTGTAGTATGTAAGTAATATTATTTCATTTCAGATTTCGAATTCTACACTCATTTTGTTAAGTTTTTGCTTCTATACTCCATGAAATTAGTAGAATATCCTTGATATTTGCGTTTCATCCAGTATCTTTTCATGAAAATATTATACTGAGCATTCTTGATAAGTTTTAACTTTTTTATGCCAGAGTTCTATTCCCGAAGTACTATTTACGGGTTACTATTCACTCGGATACTATTCACCCAGGATACTATTCATGACAAAAATTGATTTCTTTCCTGTCCAAATCATTTTTGATACAATATTATTCTTGAATTTTACTCCACAAAGCAGTATCATGTTGACAATTTGGACATTATTGAATTCTGGATAAATTAAATTATAAATTTTTAAAAATTTATCATTTGCTTTGTTTTAATTGAATTCTTATATCATTGTCATCATCCTCATGCTTATATTGTGATGAAAGTCATATGTGGCTTACGTGCATAGATGAACTATTGATTGGTATGATTATGATCGGGATTATTTGATATAATCACGTATCGTAATATTACAAATGATGTGGTAAAAGTCCTCATCGCCCGTAGTGCATTGATGGATGATGAGTTGGTATGATCATGACCATTGGTGAAAACATCGAATATCTTGGCCCGTAGTGCATGGATAATTCGTGGTCGCGATACTAATGAATATCCTCGCCAGAAAGTAAGTGGGATGATGTGGATTATTTATTGTTCTAGTCTCAAATGATAAAATTGTTGATAAACTTTTAAATCATAGAAGATAGTAGATATCATGCCTACTTGACTCTTCTAATGGATTGCTTTGTTCATTGCAGTTAAACTTCATGTTTATTATATTTTATTAGTTTAACACTGTTGAAGGCTAACGATAATTTATTCTGCATTATCTTAGTCATAATATTTCTTACTAGGCTAGTTGAGCTCACCATTTTGCTTTCATTGTTCTCTTCAGGAAATGAGAACGTAAATTTGGACTAGTCGGAAATGGAGTGATCATTCGAGATGGTGGCTATAGTAGTCCTCACTATTCTATGAAATAGTGTAATAATAAATGTAATGAGGACTCCATTGAGTTTGGATATTGTTTAGAAGATAATATTCATGTAAAAACTCTCAGCTACACTTTTGGTCGTATTGTATAATTAAGTTGTATTTGAATTCTGTACTATGTATTTGGTGACTCAGAATGGGTGATGTATACATATTTTGGGGGCGTCACAACATAGTCGAGACTAGTCGGGGAATGGAGTGACGGTCCGAGATGGTGGCTGTAGTAGTCCTCACTATTTTATAAAATAATGTGATGATAATTGTAATGAGGAGTACATTTGAGTTTGGATATTATCTATGAAACAATATTCATGTTAAAACTCTCAACTACGTTTTTGTCATATTGTATAAATGAAGTTGTATTTAAATTATGTATCATACCAAAGAATTTTCTTTAGTAAAAGATATAAAACCCAGTAGACATTTTTACAAAGTTTACTTGAACTCAATGGGGTAGATAACTTATGCATCATTATGACCCTGTACACACTTTGTATTTTTTTTAGTGTTATGCCCTTTAGTAGAATCTGGGAAAGTTTTTATATTCTTTTCATTTGATGTAAAATTTAAACCTTTTAGAAAAGAAAATATTCCACATTTGCTTAAATGCTAACTAAAGAGAATTAGGTGTATGTACCAACCGGATGCGAATTTATCAACTGAAAGAAATGTGTGGAAACTGGAAAGGGAAAAAAAATTCAAGAAACTCATTAGGAAAAAAGTTTATATCGTCATATGGTTAAACATTATTAGTAAATATCTACGTAATTCCATTGCAGGTAATCCTATTCTGTTCATCACCTAAAATATGAGAAAAAATAATCTTGCCAACAAACATGTCAACTGTGCGCAACATGTTATGAATAATGGGTAAGAAGATTACCTCCAAAATGATGTAAGACGATGGAGGCTATAATAGTGACATTCAAAGAAGCAGCAAGTGTGACAACTAGTTCAAAAATTATTAAATAAGAATTTAATAAATAAAATTCGTATTATGAGATGCATATATTTTGGATTATGTGGTTTGGTGGAAAGAAATTAAATATATATAAGATTTAATAATTGACTAAAAAAAGTGAAGAGAATTAGTTATGTAAAAGAATATGGTGGAAAAAGAAATTAAATGAATAAATATTGGTTAATTTAAATTAAGTTGAAAGTTATATTATAGAATAATATAATTTGATTATTATGCCTTGTTAGCAATGGAATTATTATGAATTAAATTTCATAAATAATGAGAGTAATTCATTAATTTAAATAGTGAATTAACGTAAATATATTTGTTTTAATAAAATGAGAAAGTAATGTGTTACATAAAAATATAATATGTTAATAATGTAATACGATTGTGAATTTCTTATATAAGTTAAAATATTTATAGAATAAAATAAATATTTAACAAGAATTTTTGTGGGATAATTTATTTAAAGTGTGATAATATTGATGAATGAGAAATATTCTAATTTAATTAAATAATTAAATTAGAGGATTAATGATTTGTTGAATAAAATTAAAGTTATATTGGTTAAGTAATTTAATCAAATATAGTGTGACATTTGTGAACCATATGTAAGGGGGATTATTAAAATAAATTAGTAAGAGGTTGTTTGGGTTCTAGCCAAACATGGCCTAGAGACCCTTTGTATTTGCAACTGTCGTGACTCTTTGTATTGGTAACTGGCCAAGCTATGTTTAAGTTGAGCTTCAGTTTATGTTTACACTATATTCTTAAGGCTAAGAGTTAGAAAACAGAGAGGAAGAGAAAACAAAGAAAAGAGCTTAAGAAAGAAATTGAGAGAGAAGAGGGTTTTTGTGTTTTGAAGAAGAGAAATTCTGAGAATTAAGTGGAAGAGGAAGAGTAAACAAAGCTCTCCAATCATCTAACTAGGGCATACAAAAATCAAAGGTAAATTCTAAGGTTTTAGTTCTTATTTTCTAAAATTAGTTCTCTGTAATTAAATTTTTGATGGTTAATTTCTTGAGAAATCTGATATATGTGTTAATGGGGGTATATAATATGTTCTATGTCATCTATAGTTGGATTTGAGTTAAGAAAATTCATGTTGTTGATTTTAAATAAGAGAACTTTGGTTTTTGGCTTAATATGTGTGTTTTGGCATATTTTGAGACTAAAATTGGATAGAAATTCATGGATAGAATCTAAAGTGATGATAAATGTTTTTAGTGTTTTGAGAAACGAAAATAACCCAATTGGAATGAACTAAAACAGAGTTAAATCGAATTCGTAGTGAATGATTATGCTAAACATGTTAAAACATGAAAAACAAAGTATGAACATGAGTTTTGGGTCAAGATTTGATTTAGTTAATATTTCTATAAATTGTTAATTTTCTGGTATGTTTTAGTTTTATGAATTACAAATTCATAGAATCAAAAATGGACATCTTTGGGACTGATGTGTATTCAGAGGCAATCGAAGGGCGTCGGGCGTGCACGTATACAAGTGAAGTGCTTAATTCTAACGATAAAAGATGTTGTTCTATGTTATAAAACTTGAATATTATGAAATATAATGATGCTTAACATTAATCAATTGTGTATTAGACAAGTTGTATAAGCATGCTAAGCATACACAAGAGAGGCGTATCAGGCGTGTAAAGAATGAATGTCGAAACATCGTGCCATGTGTTAATGAACTTAAAAAGTGTTTCAATTCAAATGAAATGAAATTTATAAGATATGGAATGGTGTTTAACATAAACCACTAAGGATTCCTAGCAAGACTTCAACACATAATTGGACATTGTGTGTTAAACCAAAAAGGGAAAGAATTATGAAATGTAAAATAGAGTTACATAATCAATTAACAAAGTGTCATTTTGTGGCTACTTGTGGTATGTATGTACGCTTAATTGTGTAGGATATTTGAAGTATGAGTTATCATAGCTTTGCAAGGAACACTTTAAGGCAAGTCTTTCAGTTCCTTTGTGTTTTGTGATCTTATATCTTGATTTTGTATGAAATGTTCTTAAGTATGCTAAAGTTGTGTTAATTCTTTATGAGTAATGAAAAAGTCAATATATGACTAAGTTGACTGGGATATGGTACCCAATATGTATGTGATACATGATATAAACTAATATTGTTTAGAGTATCAAAGCTTGTATAGGATGAACACTAGAATGATTATGAGATGTATGTTGAGCATGTTATTATGTGCTACGTGATGCATTAAACTGTTAGATTTGTTCGGCTATCGAGCTCAATCTTGCAAATAACCATTTTTGTAGGTTAAGGAGTCAAGGTAACACTATGTGCTATTTGAATTACATGGATCAGATGTAATGCATGAAAATTAAATATTTTAGCTATAGTTGTTATTCTTTTAAACCATGTTTAAGGTTCTGGATATGTACTTGGTGGATTGTGATGTTTAATTCATGTTGAGTTGTATAGTTTGAGTTATCTGAAGTATAAAGGATACTGAATTGGGATGTAAGGTTTTATATAATTACTCTGATGAAGAGAATCATAAATAAATTTGATTTAGAGATGTGTAGATGATAAAGGTTATGATTCAGGGAAATAAATAAGGAAAAACTGAAAAGTTTTAATTATTCCGCACTTTTATTGATTAAATCATTGAATAATGATGTAAAATTAGAAGTTTGATGTATTCTTAACGGCCGAAGATGGACGTTGAATTATTTAAATTTTGGGGTCGTTACAGTTGGTATCAGAGCTGTAGGTTCTGAACCTTAGGTAAGAGTACGTTAGGCGATAACCTTAGAGAAGAAAGGTGAAGATATTAAAGAATAAACTCAAATAGAGTTTGAATAATAAGGGATAAATTTAGGAAATGTATAGAGAAGAGATTGAAATATATTCGAGGAGATTCAAAGAAGAATCTTGAGGTATATAAAAGATGAGAATCAGGAGTTACCTGACTCTAGTAATAAAGATGTTAAATTTTATTAATTAGACGATGTTTATAAAATGAAGATTATAGAAATAATAAGAATAAACTCATATAGAGTTTAGTTGACGATAAATTCAGAGAATGCTTATGAAACAAGTAAGATAATATGAATGGGTTCAAAGAAGAACCTGAAGAGCCAAAAGGATGAGTTGAAGAATCATAAGATAGCATAATTAAAGAGGAAAAAATGAGGATCGTAAAACAAAAACGATCATAAAATAAAAAAAGAATCATAAGGGAGATAATCGTGGAATAGGATCACGACGTGATCTGTTTAAGTTGTAAATGATAGATGATCTGTAATGATTGAATAGTTATAGCTTGATGCTATAAGAAAATGTACTATGATATAGTACGAGATAAACTCACGTGGAGTTATAAATGATGAGATAAGAAAAATTCTTATCGAGCAAAGAGCAAGTTAAGAGCAAGACGACGTTAGGTGGGATTTCAATTAAGGACTCATGTGATGGCTGAGTTATATAAAAGTTTGTATGGGCAAAGGTTTTGTGCTTGTATTCAGCTTATCACATTGATAGTCATTGGAATGTTGGTTTCGCGCTATCGATTTATATATGGCGGAATGGTGATTCTTTTATCATATTTATATTTGATAGTTAGAGACTATTAATAGTAAGTTAGAGAATATTAAAACTAGGTGCGAGTTCTTAAAACTCATGCTTATGGTATGTTTGTGATTTATAATCATATGTATGTTTTTGAACCCCCTAAGAGTATGGACAGTCCCTGATTGGTTCTTGGACTATGTATTTCTAGGACAAGTTCCTAAACTCGTATTATTATGGAAAGTTTCTGAACCTCTAATGTGTTGTAAGTTTGATGAACTATACTGGGGTATAGGAACATTGCCAATTGAGATCTAAGGATATTTATTATAAATAACATAGGTGGTACTAGGGATAGAAAGAATTATTAAATAATGAAGTAGTGAAGAAAAAAGTGAAGTTGATGGAGAAACATGGATTGTTCTAAATCTTCTAGCTATGCTAGATTTTCAAAATTTATTGACTTCATACTGATGTTGTCACTTCTTAGTCTTTTGAAAATATTGGATCAAATGATTGAACCAATGAGTTTTTGAAATAGTGATATTATTCACATGTCTATGTTAATTGCTTTAGCTTAACAAAAATGATTTGAAATTATCAAAATATATTTTATATAATTATATGCATTATTTGATATGGTGTAGAAATAATAATCGAGGAGGTCATTACTGTAGTTGAACCTAGGGTTGGATGTGATCATAGGATCGTCAGCTTATGATGTAAAATGACAAATTCATATAATGATGGAATCCTCAACTAACCATTAAGACGATACGGTATTGTAATATCATAAAAAGGATTTTTGGTTTTTTTAAATGAAAGTTATGCCAATTGAGTTGGTTAATATATATATATATATATATATATATATATATATATATATATATCGATTAATGTCCGAGTTGTTGCTAGAAGTCTATATTATTTGATTCAGCTAGACAAATATTGAAAGATGTTTATGAAATTCAAGCATTCTTTGTCGAACGATGCCAGATAAATTTTTTTTTTGTGCGGATTCAGATGTTGAGAAGCTGAGGTGAACAACCCTATAACAGGAGACATATTATCGGAGACAATTGTTCCGAAAGTAACGCATATAGTCGTTACAATATTACGATGTAATACGTTGTGCACGACGTAGTGGTACAATAGGTGTAATACCCGCGAATTAATTTTAAATAAATAATATTAATATTAAGAATAATGAATATTTATTTAAAAATAAATATATATAGGATGGCATGAGTTGTGGTAATTAATTTAATTGAATAAGCATGTGATAATTGAGCAATGTAGTAGAACTGATGAGAAGCTTAATTTAAGCTTATGAAATTATGCCTAGTGTAGCAAAGTGGTGAAATGAGAAAGTTACTAATTAAATTAATGATGAAATGGATGAAATTAATTAGTACTAGTAGTTAGTGAATAATTATTATATAAAACTATATGATAAAAGTAAGCTTTAAATTATGTAATTTTCTAAGTTATATGGAAGAGCCTTTTGTGACATCATGATGTGCGGTGGAGCAATTAAATGTGTATTTTAAACATATGAGAGAAAATAACTTTGATTAAATAAATATTTATTATTAAATGTTTATTTCAAATATTTAGGTAGAATTGGAATAATAAGTTTATGGAAAATACTGGGGTATTGGTACCCAACTAAATTATATTCTAGTCTACTGTAAATATTCTTTGAATTGACCCAATGAACATGAATTATATGATTATGTGTATTTGTACTCTTAACTTATCACAATGTAATAATATCAACTCATTAAAATTCACTGTGAGCCAAAAGGGAATTAACCTTAGTGCAACTAGTGACCATTTTAACTAATGTAATAAACTAAGAAGCCTTGTCCCATATTGAGTGTCTTCCCTTTTTCTTCATCACGTAATAGGCCATTAGCCTAATCCCTCATTGTCAACGCTCAGAGATAGCAAATAATGAAGGGGGGAGTGGTCTCAATAGTGCTACTCCACCAAATCCCTTATATCCATCATCTTCTTCTTCATTCCATTGGTTTAATTCATTGAGCAAAGCCCAATTTTGGTTACAAGATTCCCTATAAATGGAGTCATTCTCATTCTCAGACTTTTTGCTAAGTTCTCTGTTAAACTTCAAATTAGTGTGTGAGTTTGGTTGGGTGAGTATACACAATCTGGAAATTGAAGCAAGAATTAGCATTTCAACTTCAAGAAGGTAATGTCCACTTACATGTTCTTAAGTTCAAGTTTTACAAGTTCTTAGGAAAATGCTAGAATACTTTTTTTTGAGTTGAAAAATTGATGGTTGAAGCATGATATAATCTATAAATTGATGCTAGAAATTGTTAATATGGTTGAATACAAAATCAACGAAAGTTAAATGGAGTAATTTGGTCAAGAAACGAATCTGTAATGAGGAGAATCGCTAAATATTTTAAACTTTGGAAAAATGACATAAATCTTGAATTTGATTCTTGAATTTGGTTGTTTATGTGGTTTGAGTTGTTAGAATCATGATAGGGATGTTTGGTAATAAGTTTATGGAGTCTATATCAATTGGGTATCCTTAAATTGTTGTTTGGATGAGATTTTGGCATGTTGGTTTGCTGCAGGGGAGTTGGGAGTTCAACTGTAGTAGCCAAGTCTGGGCAGTGCCGCCCCAAAGGGCTTTATTGACGCCTTCTACGGGGTCCCAGTAGATAAAAGATTACCTCTACGTGGGTCAAGCAATGAATTTGATTATTATTTCTATTGTTCAACACAAGGAATCCTAAATTGGCCTAACCTAAATTAACTTAAGGAGCATACATAATCTTTAAACATGTCTCAATACATATTGTAAGATATTTTAGTGGGTTTGGGGTTTGAGTTAAAGTCTTTTGGAAGAAAAGCTAAAAGTCAAAAACCATGTTTGGAAAACCTTACGTCTTTTTGAAATCTAATCTTTTGAGCATATGTTCGCAACTTAGTTAGTTTTATTAATGTGTAAGAAATGTGAATTCAATGTACTTTTCATACTTAGTTGTTTTCCATGAGGTTTTTTTGAAAATTCATATATTTGAAAATCTGAGTTAAAAACTCTATGACTTGTATTGTGAACTTTTGAATAATTATAATAGGATATTTTTTGCCTCTAGAGATAACCGACATGTTCGCACATCTAGCTAGACACGTTATAAACTACGCAAGCATGAACTAAAAGAGTTTCTAAGTAGAGAGCTATACTAACTACATGCAAATAAATCTAATACATGCAAGCATGTGTAGAAAAGGTTGTTTGGCAATGTTGTGAGGTTTAATGAATGCTATGATTAGTAGTTGATAATGAGCTCTTTTAGCTTTGTAAGATGGGAATTTATGAGTAAAACTTAACAATTGATGAAAGTAAATAAAAAGGGACCAAACCTAGCTTAAAAGTTCCTTAACATGTATATGCGAAACAACTTAAACTAGAATGCGTGACTTAAGTAATATTTCACGTATACGAATATGAGATGAGTATAAGGGAGTAAAATTTCTAAAATGTTTCTAAGATTTTCAAGAGTAAGAGAAATGTGAATTATACATCTATGAGTTTTAAGGTGTATGCATACATGGATAGAAATGTGTGATAAATTCATGTTGATATATATGTCAAAGTGTGTGTGACTAATGAATACCTATATGTACATAAATAGGATAATATAGTTCATTGAGGTGATTTTATGCTATAAGTGGTAATCAAAGCTAAAGGCAAGTCTCTCACCTTAAACTTCTTACGTTATTGCAAGTTCCCTAATTCTTACACTGTATATATTGTATAATCTAAATTGTTGCCATATCAACCATATTTATATCGAGCAAATATCTATTACTATTCGGAAATCATTTGTATACCTTGATGTTGTTGCAAGCATTGAACTTATCGTTCTTAAATGCATTATAAAAGTTGTCTAAGCCTTTGATTCGGCTAAACTATTATCATGTGTTAGAAAGATATCCAAACCAATTGACTTGGTGCGAACTCTCGTAAATCTACTGAGATGAACAACCCTCATTGAAGGGGAAATTATATAATTGTCGGGAAACCGACGTGTGCACATATTAACATATTTAAATGTTATGCATAACGTAGGGTACTTTAGGCTGATCACCTGTTGTACTCATTTATATTGGATTTTTAGTAGAATACTGTTAATTCTAGCAAGAGTTCTTAATCCCTAGTGACTGCTCAGTGTTCATTCTTATTGAACCTTGAAATGATTAAACTTTGAAATCTTGTTGATATCCTTCAGTCTATAGCGACACTTATTGAGAACTATTGATACATCTTATTATTCTTGAACTATCATTTTCTGTTATACCTTTGAGATTCAAACTTTATAACTATTTATTCTTATTGCTATATTACGTGTTCGGCAAACTTGTTGCTCATTCTTGCTTTCCTAAAAACATTATAGTTAAGGCAGAGCAAGGCAATACTTCAGGAAAAGACAATTAAGGAAAGGGCAAGGCTACGGAATAGCTTAGTCCTTTGAGTGTAGGAGAATTATTATTATTACTATGATTATAATGATGTATTAAGGGATGATTAAATTATGTTTAAGTCATGTTCAGTTTATATTACTGGAATGTTGTAGTAACGATCACGAGACCTTGGGATGCGAATATTTATATTATATCAATGTAAATTATTCTATTATTATGTTGTTGATGATTTTAGTATGATATTAGAATTAGTACGTGATGCACCAGATTTCAGATACGAGTGTCTAAATTTGGGGGCGTCACAATAGGTTGATCACCTAGAGTACTTGCAGAGAGTGTTTTCAGTCTTTATGATTGATAAACATTCTTTTAGAATGGTTTATGGTCTGAAGTACCGGGGGTGAAGTACTATTAAACCTAGAGATGACCCCTTAGCATGATTTAGAATCTTTTAAATTCCTGAGTATTTTAGACCGGTTCCCAATTATTGAGCAATTATGGAAGATTCTTATTATTCTGAAGGGTGAATGTGGCAAGGAGGATATTACTTAGAAAGAAGTAAGTTATAGAACGCAACGTGTGATGGCGAGTAAATTGATTAACCCGTAATAATTCCAAGAAAGAAATGAGATTTTGAAAAGAGGATGGATGAAGTTGTCAAAGGAAAATGTGAAATTTTTAGAAGAAAGAGGTATAAAGAATATGATGATTATAGGAAAAAAATTCTTAGAGAAGAAATGTGGTCATAAAACCCAATAAATGAATAAAAATTAATGTAAAAATTTATTTTGTTAAATCGAATGAACGAAGATTAGTAAGTTAAAATTTCGGGGACGAAATTCTTAGAAGAAGGGGTGAATGTAATATCCCAGGTGTTTATGAATTGAGTATATGATAATGATTCTTAGAAAATGGTAATGAATGAGATAAAGAATATATAATACTCCTAATATTTCGAGTTGAAATAAAGGTTATGAGAATAAAACCTATAAGAATTTATTGAGGAAGTGGATGGAGGAGATAAAATATAAAATCTATATTAAGGTAATGTGGTGAAGTTAAGATTTTGAAAGAGGTTCAATGAAAGCCGAGAAAGCAAGGTTGCTTTGATTTCGAGGACGAAATCCTTATAAGGAGGGAAGGATGTGATGACCTAGATTTTTAGAAATTCTTAAATAAAAATTTAATAAATAAAATTCTTATTATGTGATGTATATATTTTTGATTATGTGGTTTGGTGGGAAGAAATGAAATATATATAAGATTTAATGGTTAACTAAAGAAATTTAATAGAATTAGTTATGTAAAGGAATATGGTGGGAAAAAAAATTAACGAATAAATATTTTTAATTTAATTAAGTTGAAAATTATATTATGGAATAATATAATTTTATTATTACGCTCTCGTTAGAAATGGAATTATTATGAATTAAATTTCATAAATAATGAGAGTACTTCACTTAATTTAAATAGTGAATTAATGTACGTAAATATATTTGTTTTA
Organism: Panax quinquefolius; assembly: GCA_020205615.1. Taxonomy (NCBI): domain Eukaryota; kingdom Viridiplantae; phylum Streptophyta; class Magnoliopsida; order Apiales; family Araliaceae; genus Panax; species Panax quinquefolius. Next base: position 66,914,913 of record CM035154.1, on the reverse strand, counting down.
ATAAAATGAGAAATCAATGTGTTACATATAAATGTAATATATTAATTTAATACGATTGTGAATTTCAGTATATAATTAAAATATTTATAGAATAAAATAAATATTTGACGAAAATTGTTATGTGATAATTTATTTAAAGTGTGATAATATTGATGGAATGGAAAATATTCTAATTTAATTAAATAATTAAATTAGAGGATTAATAATTTGTTACATAAAATTAGAGTAATATTGGTTAAGTAATTTAATCAAATAAAGTGTGACATTTGTGAACCATATGATAAGGGGGATTATTAAAATAAATTAGTAAGAGGTAGTTTGAGTTCTAGCCAAACATGGTCTAAAGACCCTTTGTATTTGAAACTGCCGTGACTCTTTGTATCGGTAACTGGCCAAGCCGCGTTTAAGTTGAGCTTCAATTTATGTTTACGTTATATTCCTAAGGCTAAGAGTTAGAAAATAGAGAGAAAGAGAGAGCAAATAAGCGAGCTTAAGAAAGAAATTGAGAGAGGAGAGGGTTTTTTTTGCTTTGAAGAAGAGAAATTCTGAGAATCAAGAGGAAGAGGAAGAGTAAACAAAGCTCTCCAATCATCTAACTAAGGCATAGAAGAATCAAAGGTAAATTCTAAGGTTTTAGTTCTTATTTTCCAAAATTAGTTCTCTATAATTGAAGTTTTGATGGTTGATTTCTTGTGAAATCTGATATATGTGTTAATGGGGGTATATAATTTATTCTATGTCATCTATAGTTGGATTTGAGTCAAGCAAATTCATGTTGTTGATGCTAAATAAAAGAAGTTTGGTTTTTGGCTTAATATGTGTGCTTTGGCCTATTTTGAGACTAAAATTGGTTAGGAATTCATGGATAGAATCTGAAATTGATGATAGATGTTGTTAGTGTTTTGAGAAATGAAAAAGACCCAATTGGAATGAACTAAAATGTAGTTAAATCAAATTCATGGCGAATGATTACGCTAAACATGTTAAAACATGAAAAATAGAGTATGAACATGAGTTTTAGGTCAAGATTTGGGTTATTTTAATTTTTTTTTAAATTTTTAATTTTCTGATATGTTATATTTCTATGAATTACGAATCTATAGAATAAAAAACGGACTAATTTAGACGTGTATAGCTTGAGTTACGAAGATTAGAAGGAGAAAGGGTCAAAAATTTGCAAGAACAACCAAATTTGGAAAATAATTGTGTAGAATTATGCTAGTGGGTGCTGCAACGCTGCCCCCAAGGGAATTTGGGTGCCGCGATGCAGGAATAGTGTCAGGTAGGATTGTTTTGACCTCGTGTACTAAAACGGGCATAACGTTTTCATATGAACTCCGATTTAGGAAATTTAGGATGATTAGGAAAGATAAGGAGGAAACCTTCAACTTTTATTCAAAAAGTTTTTAAATTTGAGGTCGTTAGCAGGGTCGAAAATGGACATCTTTGAGACTTCTGTGTATTCGGAGGCAATTGGAAGGCGTCAGACATGCACGTATGCAAGTGAAGTGCTTCTAACGATAAAAGTTGTTGTTCTAAGTTATAAAACTTGAATATTATGAAATATAATGATGATTAATATTAATTAATGATGTATTAGACAAGTTTTATAAGCATGCTAAGCATACATAAGAGAGGCAAATCGTACGTGTAAAGAATGAACGTCGAAACGTCGTGCCAAGTGTTAATGAACTTAAAAAGTGTTTCAATTCAAATGAAATGAACTTTATAAGATATGGAATGGGGTTAATATAAACTAATAAGGAGTCCTAGCAAGACTTAAACACATAATTGGACAATGTATATTAAACCAAAAAGGGAGAGAATTATGAAATTTAAAGTAGAGTTACATAATCAATTAACAAAGTGTCATTATGTGGCTAATTATAGTATGTATGTGCTCTTAATTGTGTAGGATATTTGAAGGGCGAGTTATCATATCTTTGCAAGGAATGCTTTAAGGCAATTCTTTCAGTTCCTTTGTGTTCTGTGATCTTATATCTTGTTGTTGTATGAAATGTTATTAAGTATGCTTAAGTTTTGTTATGATGTATGAGCGATGAAAGTCAATATATGACTAAGTTGATTGGGTTATGGTACCCAATATATAGGTGATGTGACGAATGATTTATTTGAATGAATGGTTTGAGTAGTGATTCTGGGGATTGAATCATTGTAAGGAGGGAATGATGTTGTTAGGTTTGTAATATTCATGTGCGCAATCAAATTGCAAAATTAAGCGAAAGCGAGATAAATCAGAGTTTAAAATTTTTTACAAACCATATACCCGGATCACCCTTTATGCACAATTATTAATTAAACGAAAAGATAAAGAATAAAATCATACCCTTGAAGATCGAGCTTCCTCAGGTACAAGTTCACCTCCAATTCTTTTCGCGTTCAACTTGAATCCACCGGGTTTCGTTCCTTCCTTTGATCAACGTTAGCCACCCTAGTGTTTGGCCTCTAGAGGTGATCCACCAAGGAAAAAGAATTTTCAAGAAGAAGGGGTATTTGGCTCAAACCCTAGTTTTCTATCTCTATAGAAAAGAACGTACTCTCCAACAAATTGGAATTATGTCGTAGTTGTAAAAGTCAACAACCCCCCACCACCCATAATAAGACTCCTCTTATTTATAGATGTGGGCAACCCACCTTAACAATTAAGAAATTGGGTTTTATTTAATTAATTAAATTCTTTTAATTAATTAAGCTCCCTAATCTTATTAGGGATAATTAATTAAACTCTTTTAACTAATTTTCCTTCCTAATCCAATTAGGAATAAATGAGAGTACTTATATTAAATTAATTCCTAAACTCTTTTAGAAATTAAAATAATAATAATTGTAATAATATTAATAAGACTCCTCTTATTAATTTATATTTAATATTTCTAAAATATTAAATAATAAATATTAAGCTATTTAATTTATTCTATCACCATAGATTAAATTAAATATACATAACATATTATTACGATTATGCCATTAACTTCTTAAATAATTATTCTTCCTTTTATGGTGTGACCCTTTAGGTTCTCCATATTAAAAGGTTGTGAATAAATCAATTAGAACAATTCTAATCTTATTTAAATAAATAAATTAAACAATTAATTTATTTAAATAAATAATATTTATTCTACAATAGGGATAAGCCTCACTAGCGATCAACGACTTTCCAGATAATATAGATTTCAACATTAATCATTAAAGAACCTTTGAGTAAATAGTTACCAAGACAATTCAATCCTTCCACCATACAATGACCCAATTAAATATAAGACATGGAATTTTCGCCAAGTCTTATTTTATTTAATTATATGTATTTCGATCCTTAAATGCACAACTCAAATAATACAAATTAGAAACTCCTTTCTAATTTCATTACCATATGGCCAAGGACTCTTCGGGTTGTCATTTATCGAATCACATAGGACATTTTCTCTTTTAATAGAAGTGGTAGATTCTTTATTGATCATACATTATTTCCATGTACAACTTATTATACCCAAGCATACCCTTTGATATACCCTAAGGGTCATAAGGAATAAGTCAAAGTATAACTCATCATACACAAGATACTATGATGATCTCAAGTCCAAGGATCACTTGTACTTACTATCACTACAGAATTCCTATTGACGAGCAAGTAAAACTCCATTAGGTATTCCTTAGCTTGAGCCACGCTCAAAGTGAACTTATTCTCTAATAAGCACCTACATACTTGCTTTAGTGTCTCCACACAAATGATCATGAGATCAATCATCCTCATCCAATGAGCAAGCAACGTATGTACCAATCTATCCAGATTCACTAATCCCCAATTTAGTAATCCAATGATTGGGAACTATTTTAGTTTTATGCTTTCTAAGAATTTAGATCTCATTAGAATGATCATCATCATTATTCTAAAAGCATTGCTTAAAACTATGGGTTTATCACATATTATAAAACAAAGATCATGTAGATAATTAAAAGCCTTTAATAAATTAATACTTTTTATTAACAAATGTATAAGATTGTTACAAAGTATATGTTTTATCATCAAACATGATTGGCTTGTGTGCATACTACTTTCAATCTCCCACTTGCACTAAAGCCAATCGTCATGGTATCTCATACTCTTCTTCTCTAAGTGACGATTATCCCATTGTTGGATAAGCTTTAGTTAATGGATATGTAATGTTGTTCATGAGAGTCCACTATCTCTATAGTGATTTTCCATCTTCAATGATTCTAATAATCAAATGAAAGTGCCACAACACATGTTTAGATCCAAGATGAGACTTAGGAATTATTCCTAGTTCTCAGAATGAACTTATCATCCAAACAATCAACTTGCGACTTCATTTATAGCTATATACTTTGTCTTTATCACTAAACCAAAGAACTCTTTCTTTGTTTGGAACCTTTCCAATTCATCGCACCATTGATTCAAGGTAACACTTTACCTTAAAGTGGATTTTTCGTCGTTTCGTCTGTGTCTCGAAAAACTTGAGTCATTAAGCCCTCTAGTTTTAATTCGGACCCACCATGTATATGATCACATCCTTAGTGTCTTTGGTTAAGAACTTTAAGATGTTTTTCACGACTCACAAAGTGAACTTCTCCGTAATATGATCGATCAACATCGGTCTCGTGATATTTCATTGCATACATGATAGTTACTCATGTGATCTTTCTTTTGGAGTCTTTGGGGACTATTAAGAGAGATACACTCCATAGCTCATCAACCTGAGACAACTCTTGGAGTTTGCCATGCTAAACAACTTTAGCATCAAATGAATATACGTTCCTTGGGTTAAGTCGAGCATCTTTTTAAATCTATCTATATAGATTTGTATCCCCAATTAAGATACTCTTCCCAAATCATTCATGGAAGAATGTTTAGATAACTTTATCTTTACTGATTGTAGCATTGGTATGTAATTCCTTATCCGTAGTATATCAACATATAATACTAGAAATTTCACGACGCTCCCACTGACCCTTTTGTACACACTAGAACTCTTACCTCATCGTATGTAACTGGATCATCATCTTCTATGATACGTACCTCATCATCATCATCCATGATGAATCCATATCTCCCAAGTATCTTTGGTACTATTCCAGATTTACGATTCGGTTGTGTGGTACAATAGGTTACATCTACTGTGTTCCTCTTATTTGACTTATAGTGTTTTGTGGTTCTTGAACTCTTCAAGATCTATTATCCTCCCACTAGCCCTTTCAATGATAAACACCTTTATCTTAGAAGGAAGCGTGTTTCGCAACAAACACCTTTTGCTAAGTAGGATTATAGAACATATGCCCTAAACTTACGTTAGGATGTCCCACAAATTGTACTTGTCAAATCTTGTCCCAAGCTTATCCTTTGAAACCTTTTCACATAAGTTGGACAACCCCTTATCTTAACATACTTAAGATTAGGAATCCTCCCTGTCCATAACTTTTATGGAGTCTTGGGGCCGGATTTTGAGGTTACCATTTTCGTAGATATGCAGCCATTTCTAGGACATTATCCCAGAAAGATACTGGAATGTCGGTAAAATCATTTTGGACCGCACCATGTCCAACAAGGTACAATTTTTCATTTCAGATACATCAATCAATTATTATGTATCAGGAGGTGTCCATTATGAGAAAACCATTTGAGATGATCTAGAAACTTATTGCACAAGTATTTATTCCTTAATCTAATCAAAGAATCTTAATACTTTGTCAATTTGTTTCATTTCTGAATTCTTTGAACCTTTCAAATAATTCACACTTATATTTCAACAAATACATACATTCAACTCTTTGAATGATCATCTCCTTTTCTTATACTAATTTGTTCAATATGCAAAATTATTTTCATGTAAGTCAAGTATACAACATTTATTAAGTAATATTCGATTCTATACAAAACATTATTATTATAAATGTAACAACAATTGTTCTTAATTATAATACCAAAGATTTCATTGTCAACAATAAAATGGAAATAATATTTTTAACAAGAACTGGAATACAATAACAACTTATTGACTTAATAGATTTGCCTGTAGGCATTGTTAAATTATAAGTTTCTATGGATAATGCAGCAACCTTTGCTTCATTTCCCACACATAGGATTACTTATATTTAGTTTTCTACTTCTGTTTGGTCCCTTCATAAATCTATATTTATGATAACCAAAGCCGATATCCAATACCCAAGTAGAACATTGACTTAAAGAAAAATTTATTTCAACCATGAACAAAATAATATTTGTAATCGAAACTTCACTAAGCTTCTTTGGTTAGCCTCTGCAAGATACTTCTCGCAGTTTCTTTCCAGTGTCCAGGCTTATTGCAGTGGAAGCAAGCTCCTTTGCTATCCGTATCAGTTTTGTTCTTATTATCATTTGTTTATGCCTTTCTATTTACCTTCTTTGAATCGTTCTTCTTTTCAGAAGATCATTTGGCCCCTACCAGTAAGACTTGATCTTTCTTGGTTGGAAAGTGACTCTCAACATTTTTCAACATGTTAAGCAAATCAGCAAAGCTGATATCTAGCTTGTTCTTATGAAAAATTCACAACAATTGTGAAAGGAATCCGGGAGTGAGTGCAAGATCAAATCTTGGCTCAACTCTCCATCCATGACAAAACCAGTTGTCCTAATTGATCAATCAAATTGATTATGTTAAGAACTTTTGTCTGTATTTATAGTGCCATTAGCCATTCTAGATCGGAAGAGCTCCTTAGATATCTCGATATCTATCGGCCCTACTTTCCTCACCATCAACTACTTGATGTACAGAATATAGTAGGAGCATCCATAGTTTCATTTCGACGGCAAGCTCGTTTCTCATGGATGCGAGCATGATGCATCGAGCCAATCAGGTGCATCATCTTGCCACTTTCTAAAAGTAGCAATCTCTTCCTCAGAGGCATTATCGCAACCATTGCGAGGATAGGCGTATTAATGACATAAGATAGCTTTTTCACCATGAGAACTATTCTCAATTCCTTAACCAATCCGCTTGGTCCGGTTAAATAACATCTAATATGTTTCGCAGTGATAGTAATTAAGACATTGTAAAATTTTGTAAATGAATTTGTATTTGACAACATTTTAACATACATTCTTTTATTAATTACCAAAATAAATTAGGTCTTGTTTTAAATTGGTATCTCCCACTATTTTCTTCAAACTATATTTCCCTCACTTATATAGTTCGGAAAAATCTAATTAAAGATTTGCTAGTGAGAATAAGGATCCCATTTCAAATGTATATAGCCTTGTGGTGACACAACAAACTATATATAAATAAATAGGTAGACAACTTTTGTCAATTACATCAACTATGCAACTCCTTTTCTTTTGCCTCTTAGATTATTTTGATCAAGTGGTGGCACATCCGAATCAAAATTATCCAAGTTAAGTCCGACCTAGCACTCCATATATTCAAAAAAGAAAAATATCATCCTTGTGGTGACACAACAAAACAATATTGTTCAATTTTCTTTATAAGCATCAAATGTGATAAATTAACATCTTAAATACTTAATACTTGCCTTTGTGGTGACACAACAAACTCATATTAAATATTTAATACTCTATTAATTTTATCATGCTAGAAGGTGACGTTCGATATTCCAAATATCTTTGAACGCTTAGGACTTAATATAAAATTTGAGGGGTTTGTTATTAAAATGTCTCATCTTGTTTAAGCGTACACACATATATATATATAAAATACGCGTTATATTAATTAACATGCAAGCATGTTTGCATAATATATAATATATATAGTATAAGCATGCACATATAGAATACTATATTCTACCCGGATTGATTATGGACTTTTATTCTAGTTTGGTTCACTAGAGCCACCAAGTGAACCAAAAGGTCAAACCTAAGGGTGCAAGAAATAATATTTAAATATAACTATTACATTTAAACCCGGGCTCCATTACAAGCGGGTCTTCAAGCGCTCCTTGCTCCTTGATCTCTAATTCTTCAAAAATTAATTCTAACTATTCCTATTACATAACTATTTTAAAATAAATAGAAACCTTGATCGTGCAAATCGAGGGAAGTACATAGAGGGGAATAGAATTTACATTAAGAAAAATTAGAGAAGACGAGGTCTGTGACCCCATTTAATAAAACTCATACATTCATGCATCCAACTAAAATAAAATCCAATCATATTGGTCACCCATAATCAATCCCATTTATTATTATACACATCACCATACGCATCAATAAATAACATTCATATCATGAATAATAAACATTCAATATATATATTGATATCATTTAATGGGCAAATTTAGTTAGTATAAAATTTAATTTTGAATTAAAATAAACTCCTTTATTTCAATCCAAATTTAAATCAAAATAAAACTATTTTATTTTAATTTATCCAATTTTGAATAAAATAAACTATTTTATTTTAATCAAAATAAACTCCTTTATTTTAATTAATTATGGAATCCAATTCCATGTAAAAAAAAAATTATTAAAGGAAACATGGATTATCTTTCCTATTCACAAATAAACTCCTTTATTTTGAATAATATGAAATCTTATTTCATATCTAAATAAACTCCTTTATTTAAGGAAAGACCGATTCTTTTTCCTATTCACTAATAAACCTTTTTATTTTGAATAATATGAAATCCTATTTCATATCTAAATAAACTCCTTTACTTAAGGAAAAAATAAAATCCAATTTCAACTCCAATTATTTATCATGGAAACCAATTCCAACTCTAATTAGTTAGCATGAAATTCTAATTTTAAAATTAAAATAAACCTTTTTTATTTTAAGATTAAAATAAACCTTTTATTTTAAAATTAAAATAAACTTTATTTTAATTATAAAATAATTAAGGATATATATATATATATATATATATATATATATTAGATTAATATATATATATATATATATATATATATATATATATAAAGTACTAGTAATGTTATATATATATATAATATGAGTAATATATATATATATATATATATATATATATATATATATATATATATATATAAAGTACGTTTAACATATATATATATATAAAAAAGCGTGCAACAATTTACATGGTTGCCCACTGATATGTGGTAGCTTTTTTTAAAAAAAAAACTGTTAAACGTCAAATCTTGGATGAATCACGAAACTCTTTTTAAAAAACCGCAAACTGATTTCGCCGTTTTTTTTTTTAAAATTTTATACAATAAAATTATGCCCAATTAAATTGTTATAAACACATATCAATATACATATCAAATTATAACAATTAATAATTTGCATAAAGGTTTGGCTCTGATGCCACTGTTAGGTTTGTAATATTCATGTGCGCAATCAAATTGCAAAATTAAGCAGAAGCGAGATAAATCAGAGTTTAAAATTTTTTACAAACCATATACCCGGATCACCCTTTATGCACAATTATTAATTAAACGAAAAGATAAAGAATAAAATCATACCCTTGAAGATCGAGCTTCCTCAAGTACAAGTTCACCTCCAATTCTTTTCGCGTTCAACTTGAATCCACTGGGTTTCGTTCCTTCCTTTGATCAACGTTAGCCACCCTAGTGTTTGGCCTCTAGAGGTGATCCACCAAGGAAAAAGAATTTTTAAGAAGAAGGGGTATTTGGCTCAAACCCTAGTTTTCTATCTCTATAGAAAAGAACGTACTCTCCAACAAATTGGAATTATGTCGTAGTTGTAAAAGTCAACAACCCCCCACCACCCATAATAAGACTCCTCTTATTTATAGATGTGGGCAACCCACCTTAACAATTAAGGAATTGGGTTTTATTTAATTAATTAAATTCTTTTAATTAATTAAGCTCCCTAATCTTATTAGGGATAATTAATTAAACTCTTTTAACTAATTTTCCTTCCTAATCCAATTAGGAATAAATGAGAGTACTTATATTAAATTAATTCCTAAACTCTTTTATAAATTAAAATAATAATAATTGTAGTAATATTAATAAGACTCCTCTTATTAATTTATATTTAATATTTCTAAAATATTAAATAATAAATATTAAGCTATTTAATTTATTCTATCACCATAGATTAAATTAAATATACATAACATATTATTACGATTATGCCATTAACTTCTTAAATAATTATTCTTCATTTTATGGTGTGACCCTTTAGGTTCTCCATATTAAACCAGGTTGTGAATAAATCAATTAGAACAATTCTAATCTTATTTAAATAAATAAATTAAACAATTAATTTATTTAAATAAATAATATTTATTCTACAAATAGGATAAGCCTCCTAGCGATCAACGACTTTCCGGATAATATAGATTTCAACATTAATCATTAAAGAACCTTTGAGTAAATAGTTACCGAAACAATTCAATCCTTCCACCATACAATGTCCCAATTAAATATAAGACATGGAATTTGTCAAGTCTTATTTTATTTAATTATATGTATTTCGATCCTTAAATGCACAACTCAAATAATGCAAATTAGAAACTCCTTTCTAATTTCATTTCGCCTTGGCCAAGGACTCTTTGGGTTGTCATTTATCGAATCACATAGACATTTCTCTTCTTTTAATAGAAGTGGTAGATTCTTTATTGATCATACATTATCTCCATGTACAACTTATTATACCCAAGCATACCCTTTGATATACCCTAAGGGTCTTAAGGAATAAGTCAAAGTATAACTCATCATACACAAGATACTATGATGATCTCAAGTCCAAGGATCACTTCACTACTACTATCACTACAGAATTCCTATTGACGAGCAAGTAAAACTCCATTAGGTATTCCTTAGCGAGCCGCGTTCGATGAACTTATTCTCTAATAAGCACCTACATACTTGCTTTAGTGTCTCCACACAAATGATCGTGAGATCAATCATCCTCATCCAATGAGCAGAAGCAACGATGTACGAATCTATCCGGATTCACTAATCCCCAATTTAGTAATCCAATGATTGGGAACTATTTTAGTTTTAAGCTTTCTAAGAATTTAGATCTCATTAGAATGATCATCATCATTATTCTAAAAGCATTGCTTAAAACTATGGGTTTATCACATATTATAAAAACGACATCATGTAGATAATTAAAAGCCTTTAATAAATTAATACTTTTTATTAATAAATGTATAAGATTGTTACAAAGTATATATTTTATCATCAAACATGATTAGCTTGTGTGCATACTACTTTCGGATGTAACAATCCGAATTTTAAATTGTAATTTCAAATATTTATTAAATTATATAAATATTTTAATTGATTTGTTTATGTAGAATAAATATTTGTTTAATTTGATTTGATTATTTATTTGTTAAATAAATAATTAATGAGTTAAGGAAATTAATTATTATGAGATAATATTCTAATTTAATTTAATAATTAAGTTAGAGAGTTGATAGGGATTAAATGGATTATTATAATATTCTTAATTTAATTTGGTAATAAAAGTGTGACAATAAACTATGCTATAAATGAGTTATTAAAATAAATTAAAGGAGTTTAATTCAGTTTTGCCAAATAAGGCTTAATGAATGTTAAGTATTTAATTTAAATAGGTTTTAGCAAATAAGGCATAAGGATTTTAAGTTATTAAGTTTTAAAATGGTTTAGCCAAACAAGCCTTATGGCTTTTGATTTTCAAAAAGATGTAACTGATATCAGTTACATACATATTTATATTATATAATTTATATCTATTATATTATACGTTATATGTTTCTAAGTACGTAAGTTAGAGAAGGGAGAAAGAACAGAGAAGAAGAAAAAGAAGAGAAAAGAAAGAAAGAAAAGTGAGAAGGGAGAAGAAAAAATTCTCTGTGAATTGAGAATTTAGAAGAAGAAGTTGTTGTAATCATCTTCTAGCAAAGGTGTAACCCTACCTTTCTATTTTTCAATGTTTTAGTTTTATCTTATTCAAAAGTTCTCTGTAAAATTGGTGTGAAGGATTAATTGTTTATTATGTGATTTTGTATGATGATTGTTGATATAAATTATTTTCATGTGGTTTATAGATGATTTAGAGTAAATTGATTCATGTAATATATTTTATTATAGAGGAAATCATATTACAGTAAGTTTACATTGACATATGTTGAATATGGCTTAAATTAGAATTAAAATTGGTACTCAATTCATAGTATAAGTATAAATTGTCTATTGATTGTGAAAGTACATGAAGAAACGAAAACAATGTAATTAAAACCAACTGTTTTGGTTGTAAAACGAATTCACATTGAAGAATTTCGCTATGAATTTCAAAACAAGAGGAAATAAGAGAAATAATGAAATTAAAGGTTGTAATCTTGATGTTTATGTTGTTAAAAATGTGTTAGAAACAATAGTTTATGTTTCTGTAAACATATTACTCCTTGGGTAGGTTAGTATGGTTGTTAGAAAGGAGTTTGTAGGCCTAATTTGGCTTTCATACGAGCTCCGATTGATGCGATTCAAGATGATTCAAAATGAGGACGAATAGGCCTATAACTTTTATTCTTTAAGTTTTTAAATTTGATGTCGTTATGAAAGGTCAAAATGGCCATCCGTAGGACTGTTGTGCATTTGGAGACAATCGGAGGGCGTCGGGATGCGCGAATGCAAGTTCAATCCTTTGTGTATTATTATAACCTAATCTAAAGAGAATGATAACATGTTGGACGTGTAATAGGATGTTGTATCAAGTTATTAATGTGTATATGATGTAATGACATGATCACTTAATTAGTTGTAATAAAGCTAAAATGTGATGCTCATGAATAGATGTGATGTTGTTTAAACTTAAACTTAGTTAGTGAGCTATAATAAAAGTGGGAAAGAAACTCATGAAGCTAATATTATTGTAACTAATGTGTATTGTCAATACATATAGTATATGTAGGACTTGTGGTAAACGTGAGTAGTGATTGTTTAACCTATGCACCAAGCAAGTTCTCTAACTCTACTTTTATGATACTTTTATGATTGTGCAAGTGTTTAAACCTTATTGATGCATTGAGCAAGTTCCTAAACCTACTTATATATCTGTTCTAACTTGATTATGTTCATGCAAACTCTTCAACCTAACTCTTACTTTGAGAAGGGTTCCTATCTTTAATTTTGTTTCTTATTACGCAAGTTCCTAAAATATGTTATTCTCATGTTGAACAAGTTTTATTCCTCAACTTGTTATTAATCATGCACGTTCATTAACTCACTTCTTTTATTGAGTAAGATTAATAGCCTTAACTTATTATTGTCTAATCAAGGTTTGTTATAATATTCAAATGCCTATTCTTCCTAGTTCATTTCTAAACCATAATTTCGATGTATAATGTTGATTCACTTATAATTAATGACTATTTCATATCATATTGCTATCGAGCACTTGAAGTGATATTAAACTATATTGATTCAACTAATCCTTAGTTGATGTTCGTTAAACTCTAAATTACCTTAAAACTTATCCAAACCAAACTTCCTTTGGTGCAGACTCGTATATTAAAATTGAGATGAACAACCCTATTACAGGGGGATTATTTATGTGTAAGCGTTTAGATGTTTATGCACAATACATTGTACGAAGGGCTGACCCCCCTAAGTACAAGAAGTCCCTACAGTCTTATGACTGTTTAGATTTAAGTTGAAAGAATACTTAAAACATTGGACATAGTTCGTGGTCTTGTGACCCTTAGATATATATATTTCAAATTCTGTTCCTGATTATCATTGATAGAGAATATTATTCAGTTCTATTGAGCCTATTCATTTGGCAGTGGTTATTATATTGTTATTCGTTGTCACTTCCAATGAGCATTTGTTTGCTCACTCTTGCTTATATAACTGTTACAACTAAAGTTGAGAAGGTCGATGAACCTACCACCAGTAAAGGAAAAGGAAAGATGAACAAGTGTTGAAGACTTGTAAATCTGTTGATTTCTATATTGTCAAACTTTGTTTGAATTGTTGAGATGTAATTATTTTATTTTTCACACTTGATGTTTGTATTTAAAAGTTAGATAACCTGAGAGATTTTATTGAACTTATTGATGTAATCCTTTAATGGGAAGGTTTATTGTTAAACTTTATTATATTTGGGTAGTTAAAAATGAATGTTTAGACAGTGAACACCAAATCTTGTGGAAATGAAGTAACCCAGATTTGGGGGTGTCACAGGTGATAGATGATATAAACTAATATTGTTTAGAGTATCAAAGCTTGTATAGCATGAACATTAGAATGATTATGAGATGTATGTTGAGCGTGTTATTATGTGCTACGTGATGCATGAAAACTGTTAGATTTGCTGGGCTGTCAAGCTCAATCTTGCAAATAACCATTTTTGCAGGTTAAGGATTCAAGGTAACGTTATGTGCTACTTGAATGACATGGATCAGATGTAATGCATGATAATTAAATATTTTAGCTATAGTTGTTATTCATTTAAACCATGTTTAAGGTTCTGGAAATGTACTTGGTGGTTTATGATGTTTAATTCATGTTGTGTTGTATAGTTTGAGTTATCTGAAGTATAAAGGATACTGAATTGGGATTGGGATGTAAGGTTTTATATAATAACTCTGATGAAGCGAATCATAAAATAAATTTGATTCGGAGATGTGTAGATGATAAAGGTTATGATTCAGGAAAATAAATAAGGAAAAACTGAAAAGTTTTAATTATTCCGCACTTTTATTGATTAAATCATTAAATAATGATGTAAAATTAAAAGTTTGATTTATTGTTAACAGGTGAAGACGAATGTTGAATTATTTAAATTTTGGGATCATTATAGTAACACACCCATATTGCAGAATATAAACAAAAAGTCATAAATCTCACATTCTTTAGAAGAAAGCCCTGTCCCCTAAAAGATAATAGCATCAAATACAACTTGGTACTTCTCTCTGCATTTTTGGTTCTCTATATTGAGATACTTTTAAAATGATTTGATCTATATATCTAAGCATATCTTTTTGTGCAGGTTCTAGGGTGAGCATCATATCAAGTATAATAATTTCTATACATTTTCATTGATGATTCCCAAAAAAATTCATTTCATAGTTTGCAGTATAAAAACTAAAGCGAACATGTGGCTAAGGCTAATAGTCTGCCCTTTGTTAAGGAGTGACACGCAAATGTCATTTCATGCAGTCTTATCAAATGATCTAGCGCTATCTTATCCATTTCATCTCTATTTCTTATCTTTTTTCAACAAAAAAGGAATCATGCCTCTTATGCTTTTCTTATTAAGCGAGAGATAGAGATACCTTATAAGGAACTAAACAACATGCAGCCCACTCCAGCATTTTTGCCCTAAGATTTACTATTTTATTATGTTTCACATTTACATCTACATTTTTCTGTCTCTGACTCTACCAACATAATAATTCATATTCGTAGACAGATGAAAGCAAAAGAATGCATTTCGAGCTGCACACGAACATTATTGACTGGAAAAAAAAAGTTACTAGATTAAGATCTTAAGAAAGCACAACAAAAAAGATATAAAAAATGTACTCAAACAGCAATTGCATAAAAAAGAACTCAATACGTAGGGATCAAATTACCTGCTCAAGATCAAGCCTTGAATCAATCTCAAACATTGGAAGCGACTCAAGCCGACGTATCCTCCCACAAATCAGTCTAGCACATATAAATACAATAAAAGTAGCACTCATTGCAAACCCAATAACTGTAGTAATCAAATTCATATCTGAGCCTAGCATCAATAATTCCCACTAAATCAATAATTAAGTTCTTCCACTAGGTAAATGAAGAGTTAAAATTACTAAAGCCAGAGCAAAAGATAAAATGTGAATTTTCTAATTCTGGATTGTGAAAACATAATTACAGAACCAACAACCCAATTAAAGAAGAAAATTGCTAACAGAGACATAAATGGGTCCCAGATTATAATTCACCAAGATAGGTAAATGATGGGTTATGAAAAATAAAAGTAGCTAAAATAGAGAAGAGTAGGGAAAATTAACAAATGCCCATAAGTTAACACACATAAATATACGGACATCAGAGAGAGAGTAGAAGTGACAGAAGCGGACGTGGGAGGTGGAACTGTGGCTGTCGAAGGAGTTGAAATCGCGACGGCCGACGAGGAGAGCGGTGGCCCTGTGCTCGGAGAAGACATACTAAACCTAGGGTTCTTCGTTTAGTGATAACATTGAAGCAGCACTGACTGAAATTGAAGCAACACCAAAATTGCTAAACCTAGGGTTCTTCGTTTAGCTTTCTTCGCTTTCTGATTTGGGAGGATGAAGCCATTATATGCGATTTGGGGGCAGAGAAGCCTTATACGGACGTCAGAGAGAAGCCATTTTTTTTAATACAAATAAGCCAAAACAAAGTCTTTTTGGCTAACTGTGTAAAAAAATTACAAGGCTGTGTATATCCATTTCCCCCATTTCTAATTATATATATTATGATGATTATATAAATTGTTAACAAGTTACAAAAAACTCGTTTGCCTAAATTATATAAAGAAAACTTAGAAAACTTATGGAAAACAAGTCCAAAATGGGCCCTAGGCCGAGTTATCCGCTCGTTACAACTTACGGGACTCGATTCAGAGTTCTGGTGGCCAAGTTATCCGCTCGTTAGCTTAACTTGTATAAAGAAAACTTTGAAAAATTTAGGAAAAAGTAGACCAAAAACTCTCCCTGGGTGTCGAAACGATGTAAAACCATAGGCAAAATACCTCTTAGATATTATGAAAATGTTACAACTTATGGGACTCGATTTTGAGCTCCAGTGGCTGAGTTATCTGCTCATTTACCTAATATGCATATATAAAAGAATATTTAGTAACATATAGATAAAACTCACCCCGGGAGTTAAAAATGAAATAAAATCATAGACATAACACCTCATAGATATTTGAAACATGTTACAACTTACGGGACTCGATTTCGAGATCCGGAGGCAGAAGCTCATTTATCGAACTTGCATATATTAAAGAACACTTAGCAACATATAGACCAAAACTAGACCTGGGTGTCGAAACGACACGAAACCATATACATAGTACCTCATAGATATTTGGAACATGTTATAACTTATGAGACTCGATTCCGAGATCCGAAGGCCAAGTTAGCAACTCATTTATCGAACTTGTGTAAATTAAACTTAGAAAAATAGTCGAAAAAGAAACCAAAACCCGCCTCGGCAATTAAAATGATACGAAACTATATATATCAACTTATAGATATTTGGAATACGTTACAACTTAAAGAACTCGATTCCGAGATTCGGAGGTCGAGTTATCAGCTACTTTGTTGAAATTGGATATATTAATGAACAATTAGCAACATATAGACCAAAATCCGCCCCGGGCATCTAAACGACACGCAACCATAGACATAGCACCTGATAAATATTTGAAACACATTAAAACTTACGGGACTCAATTATGATATCCAAAGGCCGAGTTAGAAGCTCATTTTCCTAACTTGTATAAATTAAAGAAAACTTAGAAAAATATACAAAAAAGATACCAAAACCCGCCCCAAGTGTCGAAACGACACGTAAAAATAGACATAGAACCTATAGATATTTAGAACACGTTACAACTTACAAGACTCAATTCTGATATCCGGAGGCCGAGTTATCAGTTCGTTTTCCTAACTTGTATAAATTAAATAAAACTTAGCACATTATAGACCAAAATCCGCTCCAGGCGTCAAAAAGACACACAACCATAAACGTATCACCCAAAGATATTTGGAATACGTTATAACTTATGGGACTCAATTCCGATATCTGGAGGCCGAGTTATCAACTCGTTTGCCTAACTTACATAACTTAAAGAAAACTTAGAAAAATATGCAAAAATTAGACCAATACCCGCCCCGGGTGTCGAAACGACATGCAACCATAGACAAAGCACCTTATAGATATTTGGAACACGTTACGACTTACGGGACTCGATTTCGATTTCTGGAGGTCGAGTTATCCGCTCGTTTGTTGAACTTACATAACTTAAAGAACACTTAAAAAAATTATTTAAATATACTCTCTTTTGAAATTCGTTATTAATATTTTAATTTTGTAAGGTCTAGTTGATAAGCCTCGTGGGGGTGGAGGCAGCGGTGCAAGGGATGACCGTAGAGGAGCTGGCTAGGGCCCCAAAGGAGATGGTAAGGACAGCCGAGCTGATGCTGATGATGCTACGGAGGGTGGGACTTGCTGTGGGACTATCTGTGGCATGATAGATGGCGATGATGATGATGGTACTCTTAATTTTGGGATATAGTTAGTTTATCTTTATATTTTGACTTTCATGTATGTACTTATACTGTTTTTGGGTAGTATAAACTAGAGTTTTATATCTAGTTAGGTTGATGATTTATGTATCTAACTGAATTAATGAAAGTTTTCTGATGATTATATTTTGTATCTACTAACATTATATATTTTATCTATGTGATTACATGGTCTACTTATTTAATGGTTGATAGCAAAAGATTTGATACTTATTGATATGCATTCTTGAAGAATTATTTATTTTTCTTTAGTTTATAATAGGTACAATTATGTATATGTAAATGAACAGGGGAAATTTGCAGTTTTTTAAATTAAAAATGGACAATCTCATTAGTATTGTGGTCATTAGCTTATTTACATGCCCAAGCATTAATGGCCTTAGTGACAGATCTTTGTTTATGGTAATAATATAATTAAAACCCATTGGCGACAGACCAGCAGTCATTGGCCACGGCCAGCCCGTCGCTAATGACTATTTTAATAAATAATTTTTAATAGTCATGGCGATTTAATTCGGTCGTCGCCTCGTCGTCGCTTAACGACCCCACCCCATCACCAATGACCTTAAATCTTGTGGCGGTCAACGGGAGTGAGGTTTGATGACCCCTGGGGCGACAGGAGTGGCACCGAGCATTTCCGTCTCCAATAACCTCATTACCAACGGCAAGGGGTCATTGACGACGACAATGCCCATCGACAACTTTAAGACCCCAAATTTTTATGAATAAAAATTTAATTTTCTCTAAATATTATTTTGAATAATAAGGTGTAATTTGATATAATGTTATAGTTATGGGTGATATGTGCAAATTTTTCAAGTAAACAAGTTGTCATAAAATATTCGTTTGGTCGGGGAATATTCTTTTTGTCAAGAAATATTTGTACAATGGCACAATCATTAGTGGACCCCATAATGGAATGACTGTCAGATATAAGAAGCGACAGAAATAACATTTTTTTAAAAAATGACGGCAAAACTTTTTACCGTTAACTATTAAAATACCAGTGATAAAAGAATAGTAATATGCGTGGTTGCACAGTAGCACACGGTATTGTATAATATCTTTGATTATTGATGCTTATGTAAGAAGTCACTCAGTTCAATTAATAATTGTTACAACAGTTGCTGCATAGTATCTCATATTATTGATTCAATTATTGTTACAGTATCATCTGTACAATATTTTATATTATTAAGTCAATAATTGAGACGACACAGTTATTCATATTATTATTTGCATTATTGACAATGTCTAGAAAGTTCTGTCAAGGAAATGAGTTAGGTTATTTAATTGTGCACCAATAAGAAGAAATCCTTATCGAAAAGCCCCATCTTTGCTGTGAATGATCTGGTTGTCAATATTATGAGCTATAATATTAATGTTGAAGAATTGTTGAAAGATTAAAAATGTGTTGATTGAAGATAAGTGATTTATGGTAAATATTTATTCAATTTTTGATGTAAATAGAGGGGTTGTCATGAAGTATTTGTTGTAAGTTTTACTTATTACATGGACCTCCACTTACTCATTTTTCAAAATCGCCGGTAGAAAGTTGTCTCAGTTTTGTTTTATTATTATTACAATAGTAATAATACAGAAAAACTTTTTTATAAAACAAAAATTTAGATTAGGCACACTTTGAAGAGGGGTTGAATAAGTGTGGGAACAATCTATGACCAATTTTTAAAATTTAAACCAAACTATTGAATTCAGCCTACTATATTGATGAATGCAGCTTGTTGAATTAATATGGCCTACCGAATTGACTGTTTGTTTTTAAGAAAATATCTTGCTGAATTTATAACTTAGGGAAAATACTTGGTGTTAAAGAATTATCTTAAGATAATGCAAATATTCAAATTTTAATTATTAAGACAATTAACTAGCTTTTATGAGTAATTAAAGTAAAGCAAGTAATAAAATCAACACTAAGATTTTTTACGTGATTCATCTATTACTCACTATAATAATAGCCTAGTCCACGTCCAATACCAACTAGTATTGGAGACTCACTTTATCTCTTTAAATTGACTCTTGTTACAAAACATAATCTATCAAATTTGAATTACAATAATTCACTTGAGCACTCTTGCTCTTTGTGCACCAATGCATCCCTTAAGTACCTATGCTTCCCCTTGAACCTATTTGTAAACAAACCTTAATCCACCTGGATTAAATTCCTTTAGACAACACTTAGTCTAAAAATATAAGATTACAAATATAGAGGTCTAATGATCAAAGCAAATAAACAATTTAACAATGCAAGGCCCAACTAATGAATGCAATGATCAAATAGTAAAAGAGATGTCACCAATATGAAGCTCACGAAAATTAGCTGAGAAATAATCTGAATATTAATTGCACAGCAGCTGAGAATTTGCACCCGGAATAATAAAATAGCTTTTCAAGTATATAACTGCAAAGATTAATTCAAGTGTTGTGTATAACACTAATTTTTCAGTTCTCTTTATAGCCCAAAAATATTACCGTTGCATATAAAGTTCCGTTGCATAACAAATTATTTACATTGCCAACAAAATTCTTAAGAAGATAAGTAACGTTCCAAAAATATTTCCGTTAAGAGCTAAGGAATAACAAATCCAAGTATATCTTCAGTTAAAACAAACCAGATACTTGTTAGACTTTTTAATAGATAATCCACTAAAAATGTTTTGTGTATATCTCAGTATCCGCCGCCTCATATTTCATTGAAGATATAACAAGTGATAAAGGTTTAAGAGAGATATCGCTGCCTTATTTAACCAAACTTATAAGATATAATGGAGTGTTAGTTCCATTAATATCAACAAGTGTATCATAAGCCAACTATTCCAAGATAATGATTATCTTAGAGTTCCAAGAATTGTGCAGTATATTGACTCCGAATAACATTCTCCACTTAAAAATTACAGAGTAATCATAACTCTTAAATAACTACCGCCACAAATATATTATACTGCCTTTTGAGTAACCCAACATAATAGATATGTCAATTCCGTAAAACATGTAAAAGGTTAATCAAAATTATGATAGCTATTTTCAAGGATTAGCATGCATGGAAATATATAACTACTAACCACTTAAAAATTTGGGCAATAAAATCAGTTAAGCATGCAAAAAATATTAATCATTTTTAATGCATAAATAAAATGTCTTAGAGCCTTGTATTGAAAAATCGAATATTTGCAATGACCTTACATAATTTTCTTAGGACACAAATCTTCAAAGTCTTTCAACAATGATCTTTTCATCAACTTCCTAAAATTTCATAATAAACAAATTAGTACAAAATATCACGTCATCATCAAAACAATAAGGTTAGAATATTAACAAGTCAACATTTTCCCCTTTTTTGATGATGACAACACCAAAAATTATAACTCCCCCTAAATTCATGCATATTTAAAATTTTAGAAAGAATAAAAAATATTCAATAATCCAAACAGATTATCATCATGCCTTTTGTTTAGGCATTATTCAACCTGTAAAATTGTAAACCTTAACAAATATTAGACAAACAAAAACTTTTTTAATAGCAACAAAATATCAAATTATCTAATATTGGTGTCAACCAATCGTTCAAAAATAACCCATTCAAGAACAAACCAGAAATAGAAACATAACAAGTATCGATGCCAACCAATCTCATTTTAAACAAAACCATATTTTAAATAACATAAAATTTCAACAGAAAATCAACAAAAAATCCTTCCAAGCAACAACAACAACCTCTTCTAGCGTCCATTGTCTCCCCCTTTGTCATCAGGTAAAAAGGTCTTCAGTTAATGTCGTCAACATGTACCACGGGTAGAGGATGAGAAGTAAAATAGGGATGACGTAGAAGATAATGAAGCTTTTCTTCCAAAGAAAAATTATGAGCAAATCGAGGGGGACGAGGAATAAAGGTAGCATTTGCCAGAGGAAGGTCTAAAAAATCTCCAACATACTCGGCCATCCAATTGCATCGAGGCCGTTCAGGAATTGTAGAGTACATCCTGTCAAAATGCAACTTCCGACCAACATCATTCAGACGTACAGCTATAAAATCAGCAAATTCCCCAATTTGATAACTAACAAACTTAAGCTCTTGACTCAACTGACAAGAGTTCCTGTTAATCTTTTGTTAAAGATATTCAACCATTTCTACTGTATGCAACTCAAAACTAGCCTATAGATCGATAAACTCATCTTCTATTTGAGAAAAACATTATTTTAAATCATCAGCCCGAATGGGCAATTTTCCTTTCTCTAAAACCAAAACCTTTGTTTAACATCAATGATATCATTATGCATAGACTCTTGGGTTTTTAAGAATTTAAGATAATAAATTGACTACTTCATGAGATGAGACTGATGAACTGGGAAGAGTGGACGAAGTAGGAGTATCAAATGCCAAATCGGATGAAACAGAACTTGGTGGAATAAGGGAAGGATCAGGAACAATCCGGACAAACAGACCATCAACAAACGATATATGAGACTATTTTAGATTTGTAGAATTAATGAACTCATTATGTGAAACCACAATTTCATCATCAAGAAAAATTTTAAAATGTTGGAACATTTTTGTAAGAAATAACCCATAAGGAAGACATTTCTTAACCTGCCGAATGCAATTGAGCATATGGGACAACATCATGAGAGAATAATTAAAAGTAACACCTTCTAAAATCACAGCAACAACCACAAGATCTTGATAAGTAAAATCTGCTCCACCACCAACTCGTGGAAATAGATTGTAACGAATCAACTTATGCAAAAAACACGCAGTTGGACACACATCAATAGTTTTGGGAGTGAACATAGTAGATAAGGACGGATCATTTATAATAGTGCGAAGTTGCTCAAGGGGAGGAAAGGGAATATTAGCAACACCCTTTAAAGTAAAAGGGCAAAGACCAGAAGATGGAATACCAAAAATACTTAAGAAATCAACAACCGTGAAAAATAGAGATTTTCCCTTCACAAAAGACGTGTAACAATCCCCATTACATTCTAGATTTGTATAAAATTTTTGTACCAACCAAGGATACGCTCTAGTGGGGGGAAAAGCATAGCAGACTTAACACAAGAAGTGAAAAGATTTTCTAAAGAGGAATTTTTAAAATAGAATAAATCCATGATCTTCTCATAGAAAAACTATTTTGTGGCTTCTCTTTTTGACTAGATGCTGAAAACTTTAGGAATGAAAAACTTGAATCGGACCCATAGGACAGAGTAGCGTCGTTGGACGAGACATGCACGGATGCTTGACGATTCTGTCGTTTGGACTTCTTTGGCGATCTCACAGTGTAAGAACATCGAGACTTTTGCCTTCTTTAATGGTGATACCATATAATCTCTTGTTGGCTCAAGTCTTAATTTTTACAGAAACTAGAGATCACAATAATAATGAGAAGAGAAAAAGTTTCCAAGTTTTGTTCAATAAGATATAAGTACATGGTTTAATAGAGTAGAGATAGGAAATCGAAAAGACTTCTCGGGCAGATGGACACTCTTCAGCACTTATCTCTTTAATGTTTAAAACTCATAATTTTATCTAGGAAATCGTTCAGAAGATATCATACAGTAAATTATGCCATAAAAACTAGATACGTCTCCCAAAGCCGTCGGTTATCATCAGATACATGAACAGATAATGTATATCAACCAGATATATTTAAATTGATAACATGTAGATATACTGTAGATTCAAAATATTTTAGTACGTGAACATGATTTATACCATGCACATTCCAAGTTCTCTCCTTAGCATGAAAAACCTTTCTTCACTTAAGGGTTTGGTAAAAATATCAGCCAATTGTTTTTCTGTTGGAATAAAAATTAATTTAATTAAACCCTTTGAAACATTATCCCTTAGAAAATGATGTCGAACCTCTACATGTTTTGTACGCGAATGCAAAACAGGATTTTTTGATATGTCAATAGTGCTAGAATTATCATAGTAAATAGGCACATTATCATATAAAACATCAAAGTCACATAGAGTTTGTTTTAACTATAATATTTGAGAGAAACAATTGCCTGCAACTAGATATTCACCCTTAGTGGTTGATAAAGCAACTGAAGTTTTCTTTTTACTATGTCATGTAACAAGACTGTAACCTAAAAATGTGCAAGCACCACTGTTACTTTTTCTCTCAATTTGACATCCTGCATAGTTAGCATCTGAATAGCCCATTAGTTCAAAATAATTGCAAATTGGATAAAATAATCCCAAATTGTAGTACCACTTAAATATTTAAAAATCCTTTTAACAGCTTGTAAGTGGGATTCTTTAGGTTTTTCTTGAAAATGTGCACATAGACATACACTGTACATAATTTCTGGTCTAGATGCAGTTAAATATAATAGACATCCAATCATACCTTGATATTTAGTTACCTCCACATCTATACCTTTTTCATCAGACGTAAGCTTTATTGAAGTGCTCATTGGTGTAGCCTTTGAATTTAATCCCTCAAAACCAAACCTTTTAAGTAGCTCTTTTGTATATTTGGTTTGATGGATATAGATGCCTTCTTTTGTTTGCTTGAGTTGGAGTCCCAAAAAGTAATTAAGTTCTCTCAGTAAACTCATATCGAACTCCTTATGCATACACTTGGAAAACCACTCACAAAGAAAATCATTAGTAGCACCAAAAATTATATCATCTACATATATTTGTATAATAATAATATCTTTATTTTCATGCCTAATAAATAATATAGAATCAATTTTTCCTCTAATAAAACTATTTAAAAGTAAATACTTACTTAACCTCTCATACCAAGCCCTTGGAGCTTGCTTTAGTCCATATAGAGCTTTCTTTAACTTATAGACATGTTTTGGATACCTCTTATGTTCAAATCCAGGAGGCTATTTTACATATACCTCTTCATTGATGTATCCATTGAGGAAGGTGCTCATTACGTCCATTTGATAAAGCTTGAACAACTTATAACAAGAAAATGCTAACAAGATTCAGATAGACTCTAGTCTTGCAACTGGGGCGTAAGTTTCTTCGTAGTCGATCCCTTCTTGTTTATTGTATCCCTTAGCTACTGGCCTTGCTTTGTTATGCGTGATTGTGCCATGCTCATCAAGCTTATTCTTGAATACCCATTTTGTTCTAATGATAGAAACATCTTTAGGAGGGGGTGTAAGTTCCCAGACTTAGCATCGTTCAAATTGCTGAAGTTCCTATTGCATTGCCATTAGCCAACTTTCATCTAAAATAGCTTCCTTAGCATTCTTTGGCTCAATTTGTGATAGAAATGCAGAAAATGCACATTAATTTTGCAATCCTCTCCTTGTAGTGATTCCTTTATTTATATCTCCAATGATATTTTCTGGTGGATAATTCTTGAGATATCTCACAGTCTTTGGCATTTTTACATCATGTATTACTTCTTCTTATTGGGGGAAATCTACTTCAAGCTCTTGTGTTGTTCCTTGTTATACTCCTTGCGAGTTTTCCAAATCAACTTGTTGGATTTGTCCATTCGGCTTGTTGAATAGATTATTCTGGTTTGTTGGATTCACTGAGATCTCCAAATTTCTTGCATCCTCATCTCTTTCTTTTGGAAGATCATTTTGAGTTTCATTAAATGTAATATGAACAGATTCTTCAACACATAGCTTGTTAATATTAAATACATGATCTGCCTTACTATTTTGTGAATAACCAATGAAAATTCCTTCATAAGATTTAGCATCAAATTTTCACAAGTTATCACTAGTATTTAGAATAAAACATTTAGACCCAAAAACTTTGAAATAACTTATATTAGGAATCTTGTTATTTAAAAGTTCATAAGGAGTTTTCAAAATAATTGGACAAATAAGTACTCTATTCAAAGCATAACAAGAGGTGTTTACAGCTTCGGCCCAAAACTTTTTAGGAAGTTTACTTTCTTGTAACAAAGTTCTGGCTGTTTTTTCAATGTCCTAATCTTTCTTTCCACAACTCCATTTTGTTGAGGGGTTCTAGGGGCTGAAAATTCATGACTAATTCCTTTTTGATCACAAAATATTATAAAGTCTTTTTGAAATTCAGTACCATGATCACTTCTTATCTTTACAAGTTTGAGACTATAATTTGTTTCCAAATTTCTTATTAATTTCTCAAATTCTTTAAATGCTTCATCTTTAGTTCTCAAAAATAATACCCATGTATATCTAGAGAAATCATCTACTATCACAAATGCTTAAAACTTACCATTTATACTAGCATGTCTTTCTGGTCCAAATAAATTAAGATGAAGTAGTTGTAAAGGAATAGAAGTTGATACCATGTTCTTTGCCGTAAACGCTGTTCTTACTTCTTTCCCGAGTTGACAAGGAACACATATTACCTTCTTTTCATACTTTATTTTTGGCAACCCTTTGACAAGATTCTTTGAGGATAATTTCTTAATTAAATCCATGTGAACATGTCCCATCCTTTTATGCCATAAATTAGCCTCATCTTGTACAGATGCACGACATAGTTCTTTATCCTGTTGCTCAAAATCAATAGTATATATATTTCCTTCTCTTTGTACAACTAGAGTAATATTGTTAGTACCAAGAGAAATAGTGCATTTTTCTTTTTCAAAACTAACTTGATGACCATTATCCATTAATTGACTAATACTTATAAGATTAAATTCAAGTCCACTAACAAGATGTACATTATCAATATCGACCTTACCATTCCTTATTTTACCTTTTTTGATTATTTCGCAGGTTCGATTATCTCCAAATGTAATTGTACCATTTTTCTTCTTGACTTTTAGTTCCACGAACTTTAATTTGTCACTAGTCATGTGACGAGAGCATCCACTATCAAGAATCCATTTTTAAGATGGAACCCTTGCCTTGAGACATACCTGTTAAGAAAAGATAATTCATCCTTTTAGTACCCACATCTTTTTGGGTCCTTTAATGTTAGTTGCACATAAATCACTCTTTTTAACCCATACCTTTTTAATCTTATTTTTCTTAAAGTAGTTTATGTCCAAGTGACCTTTAATACCACAATTTCTACACGTTGTGAAAAGAGAGCAGTAATTTAATCTAAAACGTGATTTTGATTTTAGCATTTTCATATTACCCTTTTTATGCATAGAATTATAACCAATTCCTTATCTTTCAAAACTATGTCTTTGTTTACCCAATATGACATTTAAATTTTCTTCTCCTTGAACAAATTTAGCAAGAGATAATTTTAGTGAATTTATTTCTTTTTGAAGTTCATTATTAGGAAAGGTTTTAACAAGAGATTTATCACTAAATGCATCAATACACACATCTCTCATTTTTAGTTCATTAGTCAACTTTTGGACTTCATTATACAAAAAATTTACCTTATTGAATAGTATTTTGTTATAATTATCTAAATAATCAATCTTAGCAATCAAAACCTTTTCTTCTTTACATGTAGATTCCTTTTTTATATCTTTCTTTTCATCTATTAAAGAATCAACCTCACTCATTAATGTATTTACCAAGTCTTTCAAATATGCATTCTTTTCTTTTAATTTTTCATTTTCTTGTTTCAAAGAATTAAACTCCAAACTAAATACCTTATTTGATTCACCTTCTATTCCCATGAAGCATACTTGAGCTATTTCATCCTTGGCATCGACCTTAACTTCGGACTCCTCTTCATCACTTCAAGTGACAAGTGCCTTGTTTCTTTTATTATCCTTGAAGCCTGTTTTTCCTTTGTTCTTTAGTTGAAAGCAGTCCTTCTTGAAGTGCCCTGGACGTCCGCATTCAAAACATGTCTCCTCGGTTTGCTTTCCTTTGGTTTTATTTGAGTTAAAGATATTTTTCCGTTTATTCTTCCTTTATAGTAGTCCTTTGAGTCTCCTTGACATCATGACTATCTCTTCATCCGAACCATCATCAAGCTCTTCTTTATTTCCTGTATTAAGAGCTAAAACCTTTCTTCGAGGAGTTTTCTCCTCATCATCATATCTCTTTAATTGATGTTCATATTCCTCAATTTCACCAAAAAAGAGTTATTGCATCCATAATAGAAATAGTAGAGGAATCTTGAAGATTAGTAATTTTGGAAGCAAACCTCTTGGGCATAGCCTGAAGTAACTTAAGGTTAATCTCACTTTGTGGAATGGATTTGTCAAGTAGCTTTTAAAAGAGTTCAGAAGAACAAGGAACCTTGCTTGAGCCATCTTTATAGTTTAATCTTTCTCGAGTTTGAACATTTCATAATCGTACATGAGCATGCTTAGTTTGACTTCTCGAACTTTAGGTGTTCATTCATGACTCACCACTATAGTTTCCCAAATTTCCTTAGCTGTGTTGCATGAGGAAACTTTATCGATCTCGGATTGTACCATGCTGCTAAGTAATGTGTTCATAGCCCTTGAATCATAGGAAACCATGAAAGTCTTAGTTGGGTCCATCTCTAACAAAGTCTTTGGAGTACCGTCATCTTTCCTTGGAATAATTGGTCCATTATCCATAACCCACCATTCCCAAGGATCTCTTTTAAGGTAGATCCTCATTCGGAATTTCCAGAAGTTATACTTTTCTGTTCTATACAGTAGAGGAGGTCTATTGGTTGATTGACCTTCTTGATTGTTATTCCTGAATTGGGCCATGTTAAAATCTTTCCCTACAAGTAACCTTTAAGACCAAGATAAGTAGAGCCAAGCTCTGATACCAAATGAAATTCAGATAAGGCACACTTAGAAGGGGAGGGGGGGGGGGGGGTTGAATAAGTGTGGGAACAATCTATGACCAATTTTTAAACTTTAAACCAAACTATTGAATTTAGCCTACTATATTGATGAATGCAGCTTGCTGAATTAATACGGCCTACCGAATTGACTGTTTGTTTTTACGAAAATATCCTGTTGAATTTATAACTTAGGGAAAATATTTGTTGTCAAAGAATTATCTTAAATAATGCAAATATTCAAATTTTAATTATTAAGATAATTAACTAGCTTTTGTGAGTAATTAAAGTAAAGCAAGTAATAAAATCAACACCAAGATTTTTTATGTGGTTCATCTATTACCCTCTGTAATAATAGCCTAGTTCACGTCCAATACCAACTAGTATTGGAGACTCACTTTGTTTCTTTAAATTAACTCTTGTTACAAAACAAATTATATCAAATTTGAATTATATTCACTTGAGCACTCTTGCTCCTTGTGCACTAATGCACCCCTTAAGCACCCATGCTTCCTTGAACCTGTTTGTAAACAAACCTTAATCCACCTGGATTTAATTCCTTTATACAACACTTAGTCTAAAAATATAAGATTACAAATATAGAGGTCTAATGATCAAAGCAAATAAGCAATTTAACAATGCAAGGCCCAACTAATGAATGCAATGATCAAATAGTAAAAGATATATCACCAATATGAAGTTCACAAAAATTAACTGAGAAATAATCTGAATATTAATTAGACATCAGCTGAGAATCTGCACCCAGAATAATAGAATAGCTTTTCAAGTATATAAGTACAAAGATTAATTCAAGTGTTGTGTATAACACTGATATTTCAGTTCTCTTTATAGCCCAAAAATATTACTGTTGCACATAAAGTTCAGTTGCATAAAAAATTATTTACGTTACCAACAGAATTCTTAAGAAGATAAGTAACGTTCCAAAAATATTTTCGTTAAGAGCTAAGGAATAACAAATCCAAGTATATCTTAAGTTAAAACAAACCAGATACTAGTTAGACTTCTTAAAATATAATCCATTAAAAATGTTCCGTGTATATCTCAGTATCCGCCGCCTCATATTTCATTGAAGATATAACAAGTGATAAATGTTTAAGAGAGATAGCACTGCCTTATTTAACCGAACATATAAGATATAATGGAGTGTTAGTTCGTAAATATCAACAAGTGTATCATAAGCCAACTTTTCCAAGATAATGATTATCTTAAAATTCCAAGAATTGTGCAGTATATTGACTCCTAATAACATGCTCCACTTTAAGTAAATACAGAGTGTCGACGTCGGGATTTTTGAGTGTCCCTTTTCATTACTTGTTCTTTGGTGTTCTCATGTTAATGTGAGATTTGTTTAAAAAAACAAGTGAAAAAGGTCCGACATGTATAATGTCGACGATTTAACTTTAAGAGTCGCCAGTTGGTGTATTTAATTGGTTGCACCAACGCAACCGAAAAGGTTTGCACATTGACCCAGTGATTTGACACAGCTAGACGGGTCTGTGAAATCGAGATTCATTTTGGGTTCGGGGGCTTGATTATGCGGAGGGAAGGTGTTAGGCACCCCCCCGACATCCGTGTTACCACGGTGATCGCCACTTTTCAAAGAAATTGTTATATGAATGTGTGTGTGTGTGTATGTGTGGATCAATGTGCAATTATTTAAAAGTAGTACGAGGCTTCGTTCGCACCTATATACACAAGGTTTGAATTTTATAGAAAAATTCAATTTTAACCAAGATATATCAATGAAGTTTTGTAAAAGAGGTTTTTCAAACCCCGTGCTTAATAGGAATTGAGACCATTTCATACTTCCATTTTATTATTAAATGTTCAGCTTGTTTGCTTTTATTTTCGAGATGCGAAGCATTCTTGAGAAAATAATATAAGCGATCTTGAACTCCTCATGGGCATGATGACCATCCAAGGAAATTGAGACATTTGTAAAAAATAATGTACAAGCTACTTTAATTTGAAAAATATGTCCATCATGGGAGCAGAATCTAGATTGATGGACTGATTCTGCGATCACATGATTCCTGAAGCTCACATGATCATTGCAATTTGTATGGAAAGCGATAGCGATTATATATATAAAAAAGTAAATATATATATATCTGATACATGATCAACCACCACAAAGCAACTCCATGGGGATCGGAAATGTAAATATATAAAAGAGTTAAAATATATATATATATATATATATATATATATGGATATGATCAACCACCACCAAGTAAACTCGGTGAGACGAAATGTAAATAAAGTCAAAAGCGATCAAGCGCCATGAAGTAAACTCGAGGCAGGGCGAAATGTAATTAAAGTCGTAAAAGGCCACAAAGTAAACTCTCAGAACGATGAAATATATATATATATATATATATGTACAAATATATATATAAAATCAAGAACGCATAGGATGTGAATCTGGGCTCATCGGATATGTAAAACAATAATTATATATATAAGTATATATATATATATAAAGTTTAGTAAATGCTCTAGGATGTAAATCCAAGGCTCATCGGATATATCCGACAACAATTATATATATAAATATATATATATATATATATATATATATAAAAGCAATAAACGCCAAGACAAAGTCTAAGCTCAATTGAGGCATAACTCGATAATGTTAGTCTATATCCTAAAATATATATATATATATATATATATATATAAGTATATATCTGATTGTGAATGAAAACCACTTGATCAAGTTCGAGGCAAACACACTCACACGACTCTCAACGTGTACAACAGTGTATGCTAATATAAGAAGAAGACTTTATATAATGTGAGAAGGCTTACAGTGGGCTGCCAAAGTAGACTTCTATGACTTTAAATGGATAAACACTCAGCTCCCGCTAGATAAAAGATAGCTATATGTGAGCTAACAAGTGTTTAAAAGTGAGGAAACACTCAAAAGATGTGTGCGTAGAGTAAAATGGACAGGGCTTCCTTGCCTTTCTCTCTCTCCTCTTCTTCAAATGGCTGACCCCAAGGCTTGTATATATATAGGCGGATGGTCATAGGTACACTGCTGGCACCATGCATTGTACTTGGGTTGGTCTCGGTGCATTCGACCTCTCGAGGTCTCGTCGTCTCGTCAGAAGACGTGCACTGCGTGCAATCGTAATATCCGCTCGAACTTGCAAAACTTCAATCTGAGCATCCGAATGAGGTATATCTGACCTTCTTCGGACCGCTTGTGTCGAGAATTACGCAATGACATGGATTAGAGGTTGTACGAAGTCAGGAAGAGGGGTGTATGCCCATGGTCTTCAAGCTTCAAATTCTATCCAAAGTACTGCCACGCGTAATAGTCACTCGGGATTGTTACTCCTTGGTTCTTGTGGGACATTGTTGTATATATGTATGTATGAAGTGTCGAGATGACACGCAGGTGTTGAAGAGACAAGATGATGTTTGACTCCTCACCGGGGTTATTACCGGTTTGAGTTGAAAGTAGATGTTGCTCAGGGTTACATCTGAGATTGGACTACTTATTGGTATGCCGCGATATCATCTTGATGAGAAATCTGAGATTGGACTGCTGCAAGTGTTTGAATACCGCAAGGTCATCTTGTGGATGTACCTGTTTGCCCATTGTTAGCTCCGGGTCTGAGGTATGAGTGCTTCGGCAGGAGGTCTAAGCTTGAAGCTGATCGCATGTGTTTGAGACAAACAATTCCGGAGTTATTGCCAGAACTAAAAAAGCATCCCTTGGGGCTATCACCAAGGATGGAATTGCTACTCCCAGTGTTGTTTCTGGGACTAGAACTGATCGTCGCGGTGTTATCACCGAGACAAAACTGTCCTCTCCGGTGTTGTTGCTGGTCTTTTGATCTGCAAACCTCAGGGTTATCTCTGAGATTGGAAATGACATTCTTGGTGTGTGTTCCAGGTTTGAGATGAAGTTCCCGGTTTGTGTTCCGGGTTGGAACTGCACTTCCGATAGTATCCGGAATGGATGTAAGCTGGCTTATAGGGTTATCTCCAAAAGACGAATCTGCCCTCCTGTAATGTTAGTAACAGGCATGCAGAAAATTTCGAGTGTTTACAGATGCCCCTCTTTATGATATTCATGCAATGCAAGGCATGTATAGGATAAAGAATCCTAGACACTTGAAATGCAAGCAAGATAAACATGATGCTATATGCAGCAACATGATGCATGATTGTCAGGTAATCCTATTGGGATGACAATAAGTGATGGCTTGGACATGCGATCCAAGTCTCCAAGGATGTTGATGTTGGGGCTATCACCAAAGTCTTGAATCCTAGACACTAGCCTATATTCCATAGAGGTACCTCTTGTGTGTAAGAGATCTGTGGGGATAAAGCTCTGTCTGTTTGAGGATGTGTATAACATATTCCCTCATTCTGTCGGAGTTACTGCCAACAGTTTGTCATCGTCAGGGTTTCCCGACCTTCGTTGAT
Source organism: Panax quinquefolius (assembly GCA_020205615.1). Classification (NCBI taxonomy): domain Eukaryota; kingdom Viridiplantae; phylum Streptophyta; class Magnoliopsida; order Apiales; family Araliaceae; genus Panax; species Panax quinquefolius. Next base: position 66,881,513 of record CM035154.1, on the reverse strand, counting down.
GTGTGTATCATCGGATAAATCCCTGCTAGGTGTATTGTCAAGGTTGCTAGACCTTCATTGATGTATGTGTCAATGGTAGCATTGTGTTGTAGCCCTTGTTGGGGAAGGTTGCTTCGATGGGTTTACTTGCCATCGGCTGACATGATGTCAAGGCTGCTTGACCTTCATTGATGTGTGTATCAATGGTTACCTTGTGTTGTAACCCCCTCCGGGGATACGTAGATGCTTGAAAGATGTGCGTTGTGACCCCCGCCGGGGATACATAGATGCTTGATAGATGTGCGTTGTGACCCACGCCGGGGATATGTAGATGCTTGATAGATGTGCGTTGTGACCCCCGCCGGGGATACGTAGATGTTTGATAACTTCAGCGTTGTAACCCCCGCCGGGGAGGTTTAGGGTTGTGACCCTGCAAATGACGGCATCAGACCTTTGTGGGGAATTGTCGAACATGATCTATGAAAGCTGAGCTCATTGGTATAGTATACTCTGCATTTAGGTGAATACCGTTGAGACGACGGGAGTTTAACTCTGACCAACGAGAAACCAGGATTTCAGGCTATTCCGCTCAATCGTGTAGCACTTTTATTCCTGATTTGGCCTTTTTAGCTTGTGAGACCTCCTTTACAACTCTAACTGGAGCGAGCCAGAGGTGTGGGATCCATGTAGGAGTGCTGCAGGTACACTTGCAGGAGCCGTAGGTGAGCCTGCGGCCAACCGTGCCTATGTATAGGCAAATGGTTGCATTCATAAGTCATTTTTAAGTTGCACTGCGAAGGAAATCTGAGAGTTCTTCTTCAGATCTGCTGAGTTTGGGTAACTTTCTGCATATTCTGCCATTGTACAAGCGTTCTTCACTGTCCTGGTAACACATACATGTATTTTTTCCAATTTCTGTTCGTTGGAAAATGACTTATCACATGAAATGCATTTAGACACGTAGTAGTGAATATGCATGCTGATATGACTTGATAAAAAATATTCAACATAGTAAATGTTAGTATTAAACCATGCTGAACATAACGATGTGAAAAAATTTGACTTTTGAAGTAGTCAAATTGGCACCTTTTACTGTAATTTCTTATCCTATATGAGGACAAATGAGTAAAGGCATAAAAGTAAAATAATCCTGGTAATTAGACTACACTTACGAATTTTTACTATGATGTGATTAATGCATGTAGGATGTATATGACTGTGTATAGGTGTGCTACTGAATGGCCACCTAGTCATGCCTATGTGCATGTGGATAGTCCCATTTACAAAGGGCTATGGAAATTTTTTTCCCAAAATGTAGCTATTGGGTAGTCATGCATTTTAAACTCTACTATAGATGTATGTTAAAGCAATGCATTTTGAAAAGCTCCAGGTAAGAAATTACCACACCCTTTCTGAGGTGATTTGGAGACTTGCTGTCCAGATATTATGGATCCTGATCAGCCAAGTAGTTCCCGTAGGACCACTTTTGGTGTACGGAGGAGAGCTTCTAAAGAGCCTCACCGTCGTTCTGTTAGATAGCCTCGTCATTTGGTGGAGGCGGTGATACGTCCTATTCGGGTTGAAGTGCCAAATGTCGAGGACGAGGAGGAGGATGCATCGATCGAGGTTTCTGCTCCTGCTATTCGTGTTCCCCGTAGGGAATTACCAGGTTTTTAAGTGGCGAACCCAGATCTTCTAGGTGACTTGAGTAGGCATCCTTTAGTATACCTGCACGCAAACGAGGTATGAAGTTAGATCTTTAATCTTCCTTATTTCCTATTGATGAGGAGTCAAGGATTCTGATGTTGATCTGCATTTGATGTAGGTTCCTGACTTCACACAGCCTTGAGGGAACGGTTTAGCATCCACTCTATGTATCAGTCTTTGCATGATGACTACAGAGCGATCGTCCATGGCTGGGGATTTGGGATGTTTTTCTCCATTCTACCCCATCGCTGTCCCTGGGGTTACCTTAGGGCATTGTCTGAGCGGTGGTTTCACCAGACTCAGTCATTCCATTTGCTAGACTATGAGGTGATGATGACGCTGATGGATTGGCGATTTATCACAGGTATGGAGTTTGGAGGGGGGCCAGTGCCTTGCACGGCGGATATCGCCCCTACTACCGTAAGATCCTTGTTGGGAGTTCCGGCGGAGGCGCTCAAGGGCAGGACTATTCGTACAGGTCCTCTGAGCGTAGATGCTATGAGCGGGCTTTTGAGTGAGCCTATACCCGATGATGTGAGACTCAGGGATTGCATTCTCTGACGATTGTTCCTGATGATCATTAGGGACTGCTTTATAGCAGATAATTCCTCTACGGTGTCCTTCACTTTGATCAGTACCGCTCGACACGTGGACCGTATAGGAGAGTATGATTGGGGTTCCTACACCTTTTCCTACTTCCTCAGGGGAATACGCATGCGATCGCAAGGCTTGACCAAGGCGTGGTTAGGATTCTACCTGTTTCTGCTGGTAAGTGTTTCTCTTGTCTTTTCCCATGTATAAGTTAAGAGTGTTGACTAACAGCAGATGTTTGCCTTTGTGTTGGCAGTTTTGGGCCCATGAGAGGCTTCCTTGTTTGCGTCCTATGAGTGAGTTAGGTTTAGACACCTATCCACGAGGACGGAGATGGCATCATTCCATACTGGTAGAGGTCCCGGTTGCTGAGGGTTTCACTCATTGTCGCCTACAGTTGGAGTTGTTGACAGCCGATGTCACCACATGGATTCCCTACTCTAGAGAGCATTTGGGAGTTGGTTTTGAGGATGGGTACCCGACTGGAGTAGAGTACGTTATTTCTACCCGCAGGATTCCTCTCTTCATAGATGGAGGATGGGAGCTCTATTTAGGAGAGCATGCTATTAGGAGAACTACAGAAGAGATACGTATGCCGATCTTGCCTCCTGCTAGTCGTTATTGGCCTATTTCGTAGTCACTCGTCATTGACATCCCATTGATGGGGATTAACGGTTTTACATTATCAGAGGGCCCCTGGTCTCAAGAGATGTTCCAGCATTGGTGGATCCCTCGTACGATTGGAGCTCAGACCCGCGCCACACAGTTTATGGTGGATATGGTTCCAGGATCTGTGATGATGACGGATTGGCTAGCCTGTGTTAGAGATCCAACTCATGTGACATAGATTGACCTGACAAATGGACTGAACACATCTTTTCATTCGGCATTTGGGCAGAGATCCTTCAGAGGTAGATACTTTTGATCCTTCCAGCTCTGGCGCTGGCCCCTCGGATGACCCATATGGCTTTGTAGATACTTTTCCTCCCTTGTATCGGCTTGACATCCCTGTAGATAGAGATCCAATTACTTAGGAGGAGTTACATTAGGTTGACAGTATCGATGATGTAAACATTGACACTCTTGACATTTTCTGATGTATTTCTCGCTATTTCTTTTGATAGGCCTCTGTTAGCATCTGGGTAGCTTCGCCCCATTCTCACTATATCTTTTGATAGGCCTCTGTTGTATGTTGGGTAGCTTCGCCCCATTTCCCTGTATTTTAGCTGCGCAGAGATGTATTAGATGATGATATACTTAGGAATGTATGCACAGTTTTCCATTCCCTATATCATATTGCCATCTATTGTATCATGCATGCTATTATGTTATGCATATATATGTATGTCCAGAGATATTCAGCATTAACCCCTGGATGGTCTTATATGACACGTACCGTCTGAGATGTCTTCTTGACGGTTAGTCGTATTGATCATACCCCACCATTTTTGGTGGTATCAGTATCGCTTGTTCATGGTATGATAGTATATCACCATCGACATGGTGATAAGAGATGATTTGTTGCGACATACTATGACCTATTGATGTTTTGAGTTCCCTGAGATTTGTAGAGGGCATGCTAGAAACCTTTGGGTATCGGAGAGGTAGGTTTTCTGATTTGGGACCCAGGAGTTGACTCTTACTTTGGAGGAGTATGAATGGTTGGCGATCTTGGCGCCACCGGGCGGACCTTGCGTGTATATATGGCTATTGGAGACATGAGTAGACAGTTCATGACCCTCATCAGATTGAGACGTAGAGTGGTCCAGGACGAGATTACATCCGGCCACGTGATATCCTAGCGTTTCATATTTGACACGTTTGGCTCTGAGGACAGCTATGCACGGCATTCCGGGGATTTCACTACACCGAAGGACCATTGGCATTCAGCTAGAGTAGATGTACTGCTTCTATGCGTATTTTCATACGTCTTCATGCCGCGGTACATGGATGAGCTGGATATCAGCGTCATTATGGCAACGAGAGCTCTCAGGGAGGGTCATACCATTGTACCGATGATCATCGCAGAGACTCTGAGGTCAGCTACATACTGCTGAACTTATCTGGCAGGAGTATTTACAGGTAGCTCGGTCATGCTGTATGTGTGGTTTATGTCACACTTGAGATCGATTGGCACATTTAGACGGCAGGGGTTTTGTTTCACCCAGGAGATAACCCTGTCATACTCCTTTCAGCCTACAGAGTGCACAGATGTTGCATCGTGGTCAGCTTTCCTGGCAGGGATTAGGGATCTGTTTGCCATATTGCCATATTCAGGGCTTAGTTCACTCTACAGCTTCATTACTCATGCTCCGGGCATGGATTATCTCCCTCTGGCTGGATTGAGGGGCATGATTACTTACCAGCCACTGGCCATGATGTGTCAGTTTGACAAATTTCAGGATTTTCATCCTTATGAGGGGGCAGTGAGTCAACGCTTCGCTTCACACCGTTTATCAGCGGAGGACGGATCCAGTTGTATGCTGTTGGGATGGCCGAGAGTCATTTGAGCCGAAGTCAATCATCCAGTTGTTCTGCGAGTATTCCGCATAGATGGAGACAGAGATCGATTGGCTACTGACGAGAATCCACAAGGTAAGAGACCGATTACGACGATGAGGAGCCTATAGAGGAGGTCGTTATTCCCACCGATGACTTGATCATTGGTCGCCAAACATTTATGATGGATTCTCCCACCCCGAAAGTGCCATCTGTTACTCAAGATTCAAGACAACATTTGGAGCAGAGCTTACATCGATGACCTATGATAGAGATCGGGGCTAGGGCCAAGATGTTGTGACTCTTGATGAGAGAGATCTGGCTCTGTTAGAGAGGGATGAGGCTAGATCGACTGGGATGCATTGATTGGGGAGCGGGATGCCGCCTTATCTGCTAGGGATGTGGCCATTGTAGATAGTACTTCCGTTAGATCCCAGATGATTGTCAGTCTTGCCGACATGAGTGCTTACATTGATGAGCACTATGCCACCATGCAGTTAGCCTCTGATCTGCTAGCTCATGTAGATACCCTTGGGCAGGAGCCTGCAGTGCTTCCTCCGTCGTTAGAGAGGGATACTATGTTAGATCTGATAGTCCGCATACACATATATCTGTAGATAGCTTTGTATTTTCCTGCACAGACTAGCTTAGCCATTCTGTCATGTACAACACAGATGTATATATCAAACAGTATTATGTATGGCAGGGAAATATATTTTGATTCACTTCCCTTTTAGTTATGCCTTGATACTTGCTTAATGTTTGCCTATTTCTCCAGGGCCTTGTGATCTTGATACATTCTGAACTTATCCTTGATAGATGGACATTGAGACGTCGCAAGATCTCTCAAAACGAATCATTGACTTCTGTAAATCCCTACCATCTTTGGTGTCTTGGGACTGGTATCTGTATGGAAAAGTGGAGAGGAGGGTGGTTTCTTCCTCTCTGAGATTGACCGCACCACAGATGGTCGCCAGTACTTCTATTTGTGAGAAGCCTAGTTAATTCCATCTCTTATGGGTTGGTATTTCTCTTTGAGGCACGATCACAGCTTAGATGGTCACCGAATCTTCTATTTGTGAGAAGAGGTTGGGTAATTCCATCCCTTTGATCTGAAACCGATGAAATGTGGCGAATTGAAGGTTGATCCATGCACTGAGTGTGACAAGAATTTTTGTTCGGTAGGGGTTAGACCGAACCATAAATGGTCGCCACTACGTACTCTATGAAGAGGAGATCAAGTCTGTGTAGCTCGAACCTAGTGTAGGAGGTTCAACGCTGATTGTGAAAGGTAGATAGGTGTAGAGATGTTTTTGTTGTGAAGAAAGGGCAGAAATGTTTTTGTTGTTTTTGTTGTTGCGACCGGGCAATATAACATATGGTTGTCTACGTACTCCTATTAAAGAGGAAATCAGGTCGACGTAGTTCGCCTCTCAAGACGAATCGCAGCTGAAGAGAAACGTGAATCCCATGTGCAGGCTATACTGCGGGGAGAGGAAAGTTTAATCCCATAATGGGGATAAACTGCAGGTGTGCAAAAAGTTTTATCCCGTCCTCAAGAAAAACTGCAAGCGTAGAAAAGTTTAATCCCGTCTTTAGGATAAACTGCAAGTGTGAAAGGTTCAATCCCGTCTTCAGGATAACCAAAATTGTGAAAGGTTAAATCCCATCTTCAGGAAAACCGAGATTGTATGGAAGGTTTGAATTGAGGTAAAACTAGGCTGGTGGCTTGAAGTGTATGTGTCCCTGAGGGGCAGAAGAGTATGTAGAAAAGAAAGGGTTCAAAATCGAAATGACTGGTGATTTGATGATCAAAACCAAGATGTTTGTTTGATGGTAACTTCAGACATAGTACCGTTTCATGATGTCTGAGTTGATAAGCTGTGGAAATTCATCGCCATCCATTTCCTACAATCTGAGAGCACCTCCTGTCAATACTTCCTTGACAACAAATGGGCCTTCCCAGTTAGGAGCGAATTTTCCCTTAGATTGATCTTGGTTGTCAATGATCTTCTTCAAAACCAATTCATGTTGTTTGAATTGTTGTAGTCGGACTTTTCTGTTGTAGGATCGTGCGATCCTTTGCTGATATAAATGACCATGGAAGATAGCCGCGGATCGCTTTTCGTCTATTAGAGATAATTGGTGATACCTGTCTTGTACCCATTGGTCTTCACCCAACTGAGCGTCCATCAATACTCTGAGGGATTCCATTTCTACCTCTATGGGGAGCACTACTTCCATCTCATAGACTAATGAGTAGGGGGTTGCCCCAGTGGAATTTTACATGGAAGTTTTGTAGGCTAATAAAGTCAGAAGCAAGAGGTCAGGCCATCCTTTGTGATTGGCGGACATTTTCTGAATGATCTTTTTGATGTTTTTATTAGCCGCTTCAACAGAACCATTTATCTTTCGACGGTAGATGACGGAGTTGAGGTGTTTGATGTGGAATTTTCTGCATAACTCCTCCATCATTTTGTTGTTGAGGTTCTTAGCATTGTCTGACACAATGACCTCTTGTTGTCCATATCGACACACGACATTATTTCTGATGAAAGAAATGATAACTTCTTTAGTAACCCTGGGGAAAGATGTTGCTTCTACCCATTTGGTGAAGTAGTCGATCATGGTGAATATGAATTGATGTCCATTACTGGCTTTGGGCTCAATGGGCCCGATCACGTCCATTCCCCACATTGAGAAGGGTCATGATGAACTCATATTGTGGAGTTCCCTTGGAGGGGCGTGGATAGCATTCCCATGAATCTGGAATTGATAGCACCTCTTGACGTGATCATCACAGTCAGCTTTGAGTGTAAGCCAATAATGCCCCGTTCTGAGGATCTTCTTGACAAGTAGGGGTCCGCTCATGTGAGGGCCACATACTTCACCATGGATCTCATCCATGAGTCTCTGAGCTTGGTCTTTATCCAGACATCTGAGGAGACCTAATCCAATATCTCTTTTGTAGAGTGCATCTCCGCTCAGGTAGAATTTCATAACAAGTCGATGAATCCGCCTCTTCTCAGTTAGGTTCGCCTTAGCGGGTGTAGATCCATCTCGTAGATACTCCTTGAGGCTTTGATACCAAGGACTGTGGATGGGAGGTAGCTCATCCGATACTTCTCCAATGTAATTCCCATAGACTGGGGCTCTTTGCATAGTAAACGTGATGCTTGGCATTTTTTCCTTGTCCGGTATGTAAACCAAGGAGGCCAGCGTTGCTAATGCATTTGCAAAATCATTCCTATTACGAGGAATGTGTAGAAAGGAGATTTCTTCGAACTCTAATGCCATCTATAAAACTTGCCGATGGAAAGGCAACAAATATAATTCTTTGGTTTGATAGATTCCTGTGGATTGCTTGATTACCAATTCAGAATTCCCAAAGACAGTTAACCGCCTGATGACCATTGAACGGGCAAGTTTTAGCCCCATGATCATACCTTCATACTCGGTTGTGTTGTTACAGTGCGGATAAAGCGCAATTTGATGGCGACGGATATCGCTCCCGCATGGGATATTAGAAGCGCTCCGACTCGAGAGCCTTACGTGTTAACAGCTCCATCAAAATACATTCTCCACGTACGACATGTATTGTACTGATGTTGTTACTGAATTATCATTACCCCTTCATCGGGAAAGTATGTTTCCAAGGGTTTGTAGTCCCCTGCAGGTGCGGTAGCAAGTTGATCCGCAATTCCCTGACCTTTGACAGACTTTTGCATCACATAGACGATGTCAAATTGTTGTAGGATCAACTACCATCTGGACAGTCGATAATTCAGTATGGGCTTACTAAACACATACTTGAGAGGATCCATTCGGGATATGAGATGGGTTGTGTGACCATGGAGGTAATGCTGTAACCTCATGGCAGCCCATGCTAAAGCGCAACAAGTCTTATCAATCAGAGTGTACTTGTGTTCACTGATGCTGAATCTTTTGCTGAGGTAATTGATAGCTCGTTCTTGGCCTCTATTGTCTTTTTGTCTCAGCATACAGCCCATGTCATTGTCATTTATGGACAGGTACATGAACATGGGAACATCATCCTTGGCACTCATCGTTCCATTTCATGGAGGAGTTCTTCCTTAACAACTTGAAGATTGTCTCACAGGTTGTTGTGAGTTGAGAAATGAATCTGCTAATGAAGTTGATTCTTCCCAAAAATCCCTGTATTTCCTTCTCTGTCTGAGGAATGGGAATTTCCTCGATGGCCTGGATTTTGGTAGGATCCAGTTCAATCCCTTTGTGGCTGACTAAGAAACCTAGCAACTTGCCTGACTTAACACCAAAGGCACACTTGGCGGGATTCAACTTTAAGTTGTACTTACGCAACCTGTTGAAAATCTTTGTGAGATGGTCTAAGTGGTCCTCCTCCTTCTGGGATTTGACAATGATGTCATCCACGTAGATCTCTCTCTCTCTTTGTGCATTAAATCATGGAAAAGAGCCATCATAGCTCGCTGATAGGTTGCCCCGGCATTGAAGAGGCCGAATGACAACCATCTGTAGCAAAAGGTTCCCCAAGGCGTGATGAAAGCAATTTTCTCACGATCTTCCTCAGCGACCATAATTTGATGGTACCCCGCAAAGAAATCAGCAAAGGAGTACATGCCGTATTAAGCAGTATTGTCAATAAGAATGTGGATAAATGGTACGGGAAAGCTATCTTTAAGGCAATCTTTGTTCAAATCCCGGTAATCCATGCAGACTCACACCTTTCCCCCTAGTTTAGGTACGGGAACAATGTTGGATATCCACTCCGGATATGTAGCCACCATGATGATGCCAGCTTGAAATTGTTTCACAATTTCTTCTTTGACCTTTAAACTCCACTCAGGTTTCAATCGCCTGAGTTTTTGCCTGACTGGCTTGAATCCTTCTTTGATGGGAAGGCGATGAAGAACAATGTCAGTGGAAAAACCCACCATATCTTCATTAAACCATGCAAACACATCCTGGAATTGGGTTAATAGTGTAACCATGTCATTCAGTTGATTTTTGGTAAGGTCTGAACCAATTTGGATTAGCTTAGGGTTGTCTAAGGTTCCAAGATTGAAAGAAGTGGTTTGATCAAGATTGGGTTGGGGTTTGTCTGCGACCCATTCCTTAATCTCCTGAGGTGTCTCAATGTCCTCTTGGATGTCCATCAAGTCTGAGTCCAACTTTGCATCAAAGTTACAGTCCTCGTGGAGAGAAGGCACTTCATCAGCAAGTACAGGCACATCTAAATTCAGAGTCCTAAAACAAAATATGCTTTCACTTAATATATGCAACTGTTCGATCATACAAAAGTGTTAGCATGTACTTGATAAAATAACTGCTAGTACTATAAAGGAAAGAAAGCAATTAAAGTTATCTACAGAGCAGAGAGATTTTTCTGCCCATTTTACCCTCGTCGACCAATGCATGGAGTGCTGCTCCAATTGTTGAGGCAAAGTCACGATGGATCGCAGTGATGGAAGGATGCTATCATTGTCCTTCTTTTCCCGAATGATAACCATGACATCTGGGCAATCATCGTCTGGGGTGTATCTGTTTGTATGTTCATCATGAACAATGACGTGTAGGCCTGCCATCATCAAGGCAATGCCATGCTTATGTTTTCGTTCCTTTCCTTCCACTTCGGGATCAGGAATCAGCACCTCTTTAGCTTTGATTGGCACTGGTTTAGGAAATAGCATGGCCACAACATGGGCTAGCACCTTTACTGGAGACTGTATTAGCTCATAAGGTAAAGGTATAGAAAATCGCCGTGCGGCGGAAGCTTGAGGAACCTGCTTGTGCTTATGAGGATTCCTGTGAGTGGAATTAGCAGAATAGCCTAGTCCGGCTGTTCCAATTTGATTGGACATTTGAATAGGGTGCTTAATACACTGCTTATCTTTACCAAGCCCTTGTCTAGGTTGATGACCCAATGACATCATTTCTTGAGTGGCTGACATAACCTCGGCAGAAACCTTGGGTATGGGAAGTGGCGCTCCAATAGAGTGGTATTGTGTGCTACTCACTTCCAAAGTATGAAAACTGACCGGTTCAACTTCTGAATTGAAGCTGAGATTGGTAGAGTTCCTTGTTTAGGACAATCCAGCTCAGCGTTGACAGTGACTAGACTACTATTGATAATGTATTTGAGCTGTTGATGTAGTGTGGAGGGAACGGATCCAGCCATGTGTATCCATGGTCTCCCCAATATCAGGTTGTATCCTAAGTCTATCTTGAGGATGTGGAAGGATACATTGAATTTATTTGGACCAATCTTAATTGGCAATTCAATCTTTCTGACGGCATTTCGCCGGGATCCATCAAAAGCTCTGATGACCATATGGCTGCTTTGGATCCACCTGAGATTGACATTCATCTTCACCAAGGTGGCATAAGGACAGATATTTAGAAATGAGCCTCCATCTATAAAAACTCCAGCTAGCATGTACCTGAAAGAAAAAAACTGTAATATGCAATGGCTTGCAATGACCGGTCCCTTCGAGAGGTATGTCGTCATCAGTGAACGATATCACATTGTTGTTGAAAATGTGATCAACCAAATGTTGAAATTTTTCTACGTCCACTGATTTTGGCAAATAGGCTTCTTCTAAAACCTTCAGTAAGATCTTCCGATGATCCTCGGAAGAAAACCAAGTCCGAGATTGAAATCTGGTGTGGAGCTTCTCGCAAGCTTAAAACCACTTTGGCTTCATTGTGGCCCATAGTGTGGAGGAATTTTTCAATCTTCTCCAAGGGCAACTTCCCCTTTGCTTCGCAAGTAGTTTTAATAACCCGTTGATGAAGATATAGTGGATTTTCCTTCGATACTGTAGCAGTAGTATGAGACGTGGATCCTTCAGCTTCTCCATAATTCCATAGAACGTTGTGTAAGCTGACAACAGGATATTATGGTCTGCAAGATAAAGAAATTGGCTCTGGTGCGACCACTTTCAAAGGATTATCAGCTCCTATGAGTTGAATTTGTTGTATGGGAAATACTTTAACAGTCTCATCATCCACTTCAGATATAACTGCTACTGATCCCTTCCATTTGGTAGGATATGCATTCCGACCCTTGAGTTGTACAGTGTAATCATCTGCTATTTGCAGGACACCGCTATCAATAAGAATCTGAATGAGATGGCGGAGTGCCCAGCATTCTTCTGTGCTATGACCGCGAGAATGTTAATGATATTTACACATTTCATCAGGAGAAGGAAGGTAATTCTTCCTTCGTTGATCAACATCTGTAGTATCTCCTCCATATATTGGCCCAAATAGGTGAATTCCCTCTGATTGGCAAAATCCCGACGGGCTTTAGCATTTGCTCTCTTTGCAACCTTATCCTCCATAGCTTCACTTTCTGAAGGTGATGAGGAGGCATTCATAACAAAAGGAAGGAGATAGGCATGCTCCTGTCTGATTAATTAGAGTGTGACTTGATGCTGGTGGGTCACCAGTTCTGCCAGTTGCTCAATTTGTTTACAAAAAGCTTTCATCTTTCGTTCCATGGTAAACTGGAACTTTGCATAATCCCATTTGTTAACATCGTCTTTGATGGTTTGGGATGATTCGTCGTTAGAATTAGAACCTTGTACAGTGCTCCAACTGATCATGTTAACCTCTTCTTCTTTGTGTTGAGGAAGAGGGTTGTCTTGCACATGAGGTTGACCTGGTTTGGTGACCACGATCTCACCATTACCTATTAGATCTTGAATCTTATGCTTCAAGGCCCAACAATCTTGAGTATCATGTCCAGTGCTCGGCATGATGATAGGCACACTCAAAGTAGCATTAAAACCCCTCCCATTAGGGTTGGCCGGTGGAAGAAGATGTGTAATTTTCTTCTGAGCAGTCAGAAGAGCAATAACATTCTCGAGCGAGTCCCCTAAAGGTGTGAACGTTCGAGGCCGCTTTACTTCTCCACTTTTAGACAATGGAGGGTTTGAAGATTGTGCTAAAAAAGGGGAGTAGTTTCTCCTCTGCATAGGCATGCTTTGGTTGCCTTTTTGTCCTTGTAGTATCAAGGAAACATCCTCCTCTTTCTTTTTATGGACCCTCCGGGGGTTGTTTCCATAAGATCCAGACTAGATGTTCTCAGCAATAGCTTTAAGAGCGGTTAGGTCTTGAATTTTACAGGACTTCAATCCTATCTCAGACATTTCTCCGTGCTTGATCATTTTAGAGAATGGTTTGCCAATACCAGCTAGAACTCTTTCATAGAAAGGAGCTTCCTGTACATCTATAAAATTAATGACCATTTCTGATTCCGTCATGGAAGGAATAACTTGAGCAGCAAGGCGCCTCCACCTTTGAGCGTATTCTCTAAATGACTCATTAGACTGTTTCTTAACCTTGTTAATTTGGTACCGGTCAGGAGCCATCTGAGATTGATAACTGTATTGAGTAAGGAAGGCATGAGCCAGCTCTTCCCAGCTATGGATCTTTGAGTTGTCTAATCTGGTATACCATGAACGAGCTTCTCTAGTCAGACTTTTCTGAAACAGCTGCATTCTGAGCTTTTCATTTTCTGCGTAAGACCCAAGTTCTCCAATGAACACTTTTAAATGTATATAAGGATTCCCTAATCCGTTATATTTCTCAAAATTAGGGGTCTTAAATTTCTCTGGATAATGAACACCAGGAAATATGCAAAGGTCTGTATATAAAACACTGCCATGTGTTCCAATCCCTTTGAGAACACGAATAGTTTCCTCCATTTGAAGGACCTTCTTCCTGATATCACCATTGTTTGGATATCCTTTGAGATGGGTGTTTTCAGGGTCTTTGTTGATTGTATCCAACTGAGGTTCTGGAATTGTTTTTTTCCAGACCTTGAACTCCTCCTTGTGTAGGGGATTTTGTATGTGTAGGTATCTTGGTACCCTGAGTGGACTGGTGCAATTCTTTCAGTACAACGGCCAAGTCTGCAATTTGTTTACTCAATCCGTCAAATTCTTCTCAGGAGACAGCATTAGACTGGTCAGAAGAAGACATGATTGGTTGTAGACTCGTGGCCTTTTTATATTTTGAGCGGGTAACAGGCCCAATTGCTTCCCTACAAAAGACTTATGTAGTTTAGTCTTAGGGTAATGTAAATGTTATCATAACATGTCTGTTTAGGAATTTTGTCCTGCAAAACCGGTTGTTAATTGATAACATGTCATGCATGCACAAATATTCTTCATATTTTCCATTACATATGGATGAACATGGAATAAAATTACAAGTAAATGCTTTTCCAAGTAATTGAAAAATGGAAAGTATGAAGAGACTTTCCTCCGCGTTTGGTTTATCAGAGGCTGACCTATCTTAGGGTTACTCTTGCGGCTTTTGGCATAAAGGTTCCCAGATCATCGCAATCTACTTGACGGGAAGTTAATCTGGTCGTTCAACTGGAACAAATCTGAGTGGTGCCTTTCCTGAGCCCCGGGGAATTATTCTTCCCACGAGTCCAGTAATCAAACACCGACAGGATAGCCTCCTGGTGGAGGGACCACATAACATACATTCACATACAACGTGTCTCACCGTTTATGCAAAATGATGACATGTGAAAGCACTAATATCTGAGATAGATATTTAGCGGTGCGAAGAATTAAGATGCATTCGTACACATTCATCATAAATGTAAATGCAACATTCACACACAAGCATATAACAATTTTGAAAAGCTTGTAATAGTGGCTTAAGCCCTCTTACTGGAGTCCCTAGCAGAGTCGCCACCTGTCGACGTCGGGATTTTTGAGTGTCCCTTTTCGTTACTTGTTCTTTGGTGTTCTCATGTTAATGTAAGATTTGTTTGAAAAAAATAAGTGAAAAAGGTCCGACATGTATAATGTCGACGATTTGACTTTAAGAGTTGCCAGTTGGTATATTTAATTGGTTACACCAACGCAACCGAAAAGGTGTGCACATTGACCCAGTGATTTGACACTACTAGACGGGTCTGTGAAACCGAGATTCATTTTGGGTCCGGGGGCTTGATTATGCGGAGGGAAGGTGTTAGGCACCCCCTTGACATCCGTGTTACCACGGTGACCGCCACATTTCAAAGAAATTATTATATGAATGTGTGTGTGTGTGTATGTGTGGATCAATGTGCAATTACTTGAAAGTAGTGCGAGGCCTCGTTTGCACCTATATACACAAGGTTTGAATTTTATAGAAAAATTTAGTTTTAACCAAGATATATCAATAAAGTTTTGTAAAAGAGGTTTTTCAAACCCTGTGCTCAATAGAATTGAGACCTGTTCATACTTCTATTTTATTATTAATTGTTCAGCTTGTTTGCTTTTATTTTGAGATCTGAAGCATTCTCGAGAAAATAATATCTGTGATGTAGAACTCCTCGTAGGCATAATGACCATCAAGGAAATTCGAGACAATGTAAATAATGTACAAGTTGCATACAAATTGAAAAATATGTCCATCATGGGGGCGAATCTAGATTGATGAGATGAATCTGTGATCGCATTATGATTCCTAGGCTCACATGATATCTGCAATTTGTATGGAAAGCGGTAAGCAATTATATATATAAAGTTGTAAATATATATATCTGAGACATGATCAACCACCACGAAAGCAACTCCATGGGGATCGAAATGTAAATATATAAAAGCGGTAAATATATATATATATATATATATATATATATATATATATATATATATATATATATGGACATGATCAACCACCACGAAGTAAACTCCGTGTCGGATGAAATGTAAATAAAGTCAGTAAAATCGATCAACTTCCACGAAGTAAACTCCATGCGAGGACAAAATGTAAATAAAAATTTGTAAAAGGCCACGTAAGTAAACTCGAAGCCTATGAAGAAATGTAAATATATATATATATATATATGTAGAAATATATATATAAAAGCGAGAACGCATATAGGATGTTAATCCAGGCTCATCGAGATATGATAAAACAACAATTATATATATAAGTATATATATATATATATATATAAAAGCGAGTAAATGCTAGGATATAAAATCCGGGCTCATCGAGATGTAATCTCGACAACAATTATATATATAAGTGTATATATATATATATATATATATATATATATATATATAAAAGTAATAAACGCTCTAATCAAGTTCAGGCTCAATCGAGGCATAACTCGATAATGTTAGTCCATATATGAAATATATATATATATATATATATATATATAAGTATATATACATACATGAATGAAAACCACGGACCGAAGTCTGGGCAAACACACTCACACGACTCTCAACGTGTACAACAGTGTGTGCTAATATGAGAAGAAGACTTTATATAATGTGAGAAGGCTTACAGTGGGCTGCCAAAGTAGACTTCTATGACTTTAAATGGATAAACACTCAGCTCCCGCCGGATAAAAGATAGCTATATGTGAGCTAACAAGTGTTTAAAAGTGAGGAAACACTCAAAAGATGTGTATGCAGAGAAAAATAGACAGGGCTTCCTCGCCTTTTCTCTCTCTCCACTTCTTCAAATGGCTAACCCCAAGGCTTGTATATATAGATGGATGGCCGCAGGTACACCTACGGCAGCCGTTGTTGTACCTGCGATTGGTCGTGGTGCATCCGAGCCTCGTGGGTCCCGTTATCTCGTAGTACGTGCACTTGTTCACTGTAATGTCCGCTCGAACTTGCAGAACTTCAATTCGAGCATCCGAACGAGGTATATCTGGCCTTCTTCGAACCGCTTGTGTCGAGAGTTACGCAATAACATGGATTAGAGGTTGTACGAAGTCAGGAAGAGGGGTCTATGCTCATGCTCATGGCCTTCTTTGTATGTATGTATGCATGAAGTGTCGAGACGACGCGCATGTGTTGAAGAGACAAGATGATGTTTGACTCCTTACTGGGGTTATCGCCTGTTTGAGTTGAAAGTAGACGTTGTTCAGGGTTACATCTGAGATTGGACTACTTGTTGGTATGCCGCGATATCATCTTGATGAGATGGTAAGATGACCTTTTTGACTCCTCACCGGGGTTATCGTTGGTTTGAGCGAAAATCAGACGTTGCTTAGGGTTACATTTGAGATTGGACTGCTGTAAGTGTTTGAATACCGCAAGGTCATCTTGTGGATGTACCTGTTTGCCCGTTGTTAGCTCTGGGTCTGAGGTATGAGTGCCTCGGTAGGAGGTCTGAGCTTGAAGCTGATCGCATGTGTTTGAAACAAAAAATTTCGGAGTTATTGCTAGAACTAAAAAAGCATCCCTTGGGGCTATCACCAAGGATAGAATTGCTACTCCCAGTGTTGTTTCAAGAATTTGGATCGGGCTCAACATCGCGGCAGTGTTATCACAGAGAAGAATCGCCCTCTCTCCGGTGTTGTTACCGGTCTATTGATCTGCAAACCTCGGGGTTATCTCCGAGATTGGAAATGACATTCCTGGTGTGTGTTCCAGGTTTGAGATGAAGTTCCCAGTTTTTGTTCCGGGTTGGAACTGCACTTCCGGTAGTATCCGGAATGGATGTAAGCTGTCTTCTAAGGTTATCTCCAAAAGATGAATTTGCCCTCCTACAATGTTAGTAACAGGCATGCAGAAAATTTCGAGTGTCTATAGATGCCCCTCTTTATGATATTCATGCAATGCAAGGCATGTATAGGATAAAGAATCCTAGACACTTGAAATGCAAGCAAGATAAACATGATGCTATATGCAGCAAAATGATGCAAATATATGATGCATGATTGTCAGGTAATCCTATTGGGATGACAATCAGTGATGGCTTGGACATGCGATCCAAGACTCTAAGGATGTTGACGTTGGGGCTATCACCAAAGTCTTGAATCCTAGACACTGGCCTATATTCCATAGAGTTACCTCTTGTGTGTAAGAGATCTGTGGGGATAAAGCTCATTGCATTTGAGGATGTGTATAACATATTCCCTCATTACAGCCGAAATTGCTTGACGATTTTGTCGTCGTCAGGGTGGCCCGACCTTTGTTGATATGTGTATCACCAAGGATGGGATTGCTACTCCCAGTGTTGTTTCTGGGACTGGAACTGAACGTCGCGGTGTTATCGCCGAGACAGAACTATCATCTCCGGTGTTGTTACCGGTCTTTTGATCTGTAAACCTCGGGGTTATCTCCGAGATTGGAAATGACATTCCTGGTGTTTGTTCCAAGTTTGAGATGAAGTTTCGAGTTTGTGTTTCGGGTTGGAACTGATGTTCCCGGTTTGTATTCCGGGTTGGAACTGCACTTCCGGTAGTATCCGAAATGGATGTAAGCTGTCTTTCAAGATATCTCCGAAAGACGAATCTGCCCTCCTGCAATGTTGGTAACAGGCATGCAGAAAATTTTGAGTGTCTACACAGAGTAATCATGACTTAAATAACTACTGCCACAAATATATTATACGGCCTTTTGAGTAACCCAACATAATAGATATGTTAATTCCGTAAAACATTTATAAGATTAATCAAAATTATGATAGCTATTTTCAAGGATTAGCATGCACGGCAATATATAACTACTAACCACTTAAAAATTTGGACAATAAAATCAGCTAAGCATGCTGTAAGACCCCAACTTTTTATAAATGAAATTGTATTTCCTCTATTTATTATTTTGAAATAGTAAGGGTTGATTTGAATAATGTGATTAGTTATGGGTAAAATGCGCAAATATCTTAAATAAGCAAGTGGTTATAAAATATTCATTGTTGTCGGGGAATATTCGTTTGGTTGTGGAATATTCTTACTATCGGGGAATATTCGTACGACGGTGCAGCCTTGTGTGGGACCCATAACGAGAAGCGATTGGATGAAGAAAACGACAAGTATGAGTTTTTTATAAATAACGGCGTAGTTGTTATCGTTAACACTGTTGGAATACCCGGTGGTTAAAACACAGTAATACGCGATTTTGCACAGTAGCACACGGTATTGCACCAATTATTGATTCTTACGTAAGAAGACACTACTCAATAATTGTTACAGTAATTACAGTTTAATATTTTATTTTATTGATTCAATAATTGCTACGTTGATATTTTATATTATTGTTGTTTCAATAATTGTCACTGCACATTATTTCTCATTATTAGATCAATAATTCATATTATTTGAATAATATTATTAGATAACATTATTGGCAATGTCTAAGGAATTTTACATCAGGAAAGTGGTTTGGTCACCTAATTACTTGCTAGTAAGGAGAAATCCTTATCTAAAGCCCCTCTTTCCTAGAAAGCGAATTCGGTTGTCATTATTGTGATTTTGTAATATTATTTATGAATAATTAATTATTGATTTATATAATAAGAAAAATATTTATTTATGTGGATATAAATGGAGGAATTTTAGAAAAGTGACAATTGTTAAAATTAAAATTTTATATATATTATTATATTACATTTTAAGTGTATAATGTGATAATATAATAATAGTGATATTTTTACAATAAATGTGTGATATATGAGTAATTGAGGAGGAAGAGTATTTTTGTTACAAGAAATGCTAAAAACATGTTAAACATATTGGTGGACCCCATTTTTGACTGAAATTTGATTATAGCCTGCAAAATCGATGCGTATGTGGATTTGATTCGATTTCGCTTAGAATTTGGAAAAACTTATAGTTATAAAGTTATAGAGAATTGAATTTCCTATGGAATGGACATAAGATTCGAATTTTTCTGATAAAAGGGCTATGTATTATGAATTATTGAAGTTCTAGAATATTGGTTCGAATTGAATTTGTTACAAAAAACATTTAAAACATGTTTTTCATGTTGGTGGGCCTTACTTGATGTTGCAAAAATTCAAATCGATTTCTAAAGGTGCGTAGTAGAATTTTTATTAAAATAATAATATTTTATTAAATTTTACGCTTTGGTGTTCTAAACATTTTCCTATAAATAGGATGTTTAAGTTAGAATTGAAAATCACACCAAAACTCGATGTTTTCTCTCTCTATATTATCGAAGCGTATTTTTGTGAGTATTTCGATACTTTGAATGTTGTTATTAGATTGCAAAGTTTTCTTGATTGTTATATCCGATATTCCAAATGTAAGTCTTGTTCTTTTGAGGTAAGGGATGTTATTTTCTTCCTAAATAATATTATTTCTTTCAATATCATTATCTTAGAAATATTAGTATAATTTTTCTTGTGAAATTTCTACCTCTTTGGTTTGGAGTTACTTATTCACGTATCTCAAGACTATTCACGATAATGATATTATTCACGAATACGGACTTATTCACAAAAAATTTAAATTTTGTTCTTTGTCCAAGATGTACTATTATGGGTACTTATCTTTGATTGTATCCATGTTTTGATCTTCATTCTTGAATTTTACTCCATTTGTGGTTTATTATGAAGTATTATTGAACTTGGATTATTTAAAGTACGAATCCCTAATCTTTGTCCTTTTATTTCATTGGATTCGTTTCTTTAAAAATATTTTTCATCATCCTTAGTGCTAAATGATGATATTACTGAATATCTTTAGCCTGAAGTGCAAGATAAATGGTTTCATGATGAATATCTTTGGCCCATAGTGCAAAGATTAACAGGTGTTCAGATAAACATGACCAACTGATGAATATCTTTGGCCTGTACTGCAAAGATGAATATTTGATTCAAGATGTATATTGATTGATGTTACATGGATAAAATATTGATGATGGACTTTTAAATCATAGAAGATAGTAGATTTCATTCTCTACTTAACTCTTCTAATGAATTGTTATTTCCACTGCCAATATTGATCTAAAACTTGTTGTTGTCATTATATTCTATCGATTTTTCCATGTTGAGGAGTAACAATAATTTGTTCTATATTATCTTAGTCATAATATTCTTTATTGGGCTAGTTGAGCTCACCCTTTTCCTTTTTGTTCCATTTTTCTTCTTAGGAAGCGAGAATATAACGGGAAGTAGTCGGGGTGTGGAATGATGGTTCTAGATAGTTGTTTAGTAGTCCTCACTATTTTATAAAATAGTGTATCAATAATTCTAATGAGGACTTATTTGAGTGTGGATATTGTCTAGAAGACAATATTTGTATTTAAACTCACGTTTATGTGTTGTCATATTTTGCACGACAATTGTATTAATAAAGTTGTAGTTGTTTCTGTACCATGTATTTGGCAACTCAGAATGGGTGATGTATACCTATTTGGGGGGCATCATAGTTGGTATCAGAGCTTAGGGATATGGTCTCTGGCGGAGATCGGGGAATAGAACTAGGAGGGAGAGCAGCAGTAAATCCTTTGCTAGTGTGCCCTACTAAGCTTATTTGTTGGTTGGTCAAAATATAGGGATGTTATGTGTGTGAGACCACGAATTTTATGAAATGAAAGTATTCAATTTTCTTATAATTATTCTATTTAGTAAATGGTTAAATTGATAAAAGTTTAAAGTTAAGGGTGATATTTGAAAATTTTCAAAGTAAGCAAGTTTGTCATAAAATAATCGATAGTAATAATCTGATGTCTGGCATTGGTTGCGTAAGAGTAGCACGGTATTGGTTATTGATGCTTACATGAGAAGTCACTCGGTTATACTCAATTATTGCTACTGAGAATTGTTGCATCATATCTCTCATATTATCGATTCAATTATTATCAGCAATATCATCTCGTATAATATGTTATATTATTAAATCAATAATTGAGACGACAAAGTTATTTATATTATTAAATTGCAATATTTATAATGTCTAGAAGTTCTGTCAATGAGAGGTTTGGTCATCTAATTGCGCGCCAATAAGAAGAAATCCTTATCGAAAAGCCTCCTCTTTCTTGGGAATGACTTGGTTGTTAAATATTGTGAGTTATAATATTAGTGAATGTTATTAAAAATTGAATTTGAGTTGAGTTGAATTTGGAGATCTTGGGACGTGATATTTGAGTCAGGAACGATGAAATTAGTTGAAATAGACTATAAACACAAAATTTGTTGGGGTTGACTTTTTGGTCAAAAAGTCGAACTTCGAAATTTCAAAAAATGAAATTTTGAGAAAAATATTTCATTGTGTTGGGATTGTTAGTGTTAGTGAAAATCGATATTTATTTCGATAATAATTGATGTCCGGAGGTTGTATTGACCAATCGGGATAATTAATTAGTATAAATGAGCAATTAATTACTCTTGATTCACATGATTATAATTATTTGTTTTACGTGTGTA
Source organism: Panax quinquefolius (assembly GCA_020205615.1). NCBI lineage: Eukaryota > Viridiplantae > Streptophyta > Magnoliopsida > Apiales > Araliaceae > Panax > Panax quinquefolius. The sequence continues at coordinate 66,859,580 of CM035154.1, read as the reverse complement.
CTAGTGATTCACATTCATGTACTATTAGGGGAGGTGGTGCAAGATTGATAATACTTGCATTTACTAAGACAAAAATGAAGGTATAGATGGAGGTACTATCTCGTAATTAGTATTTTCACATGATTATAACTATTAAGTCCTATGAATGAACTATTAATTCACATGATTTACTATTAGGGAGGTGGTGAAAGTTTGATAATACTTTCGGGACTAAATTAAAAATGAAAGAAAAGTTGAAGGTATTGACTATAATATTTCGAGAGCCCCAAAGCGTGCAATTATCAAAAACTATATTTTCCTATAAATAGAAGCTCATTCTTCCGTCATTTCTCACCAATTCACTAAAGCTATAGAGCAATTATTATAGAGAGAAATTATAGAGAGAAATAAGAAGAGAAGTCTGCTACCTCACTATTCTAGTATCCAGTTTCTTCTAAGGTAAGGGATATTATTATTATAGTAAGGGGTATTATTTCTTTCATTTTTATGAAGAGAGCAATTGTTATTCCATTCCTTATTATTATGTTGGAATAACCTATCTATGCGAAGTACTGCATACATGGTGAAATTCTTCTATTATTCCATTCTTTATTATTCATTGGAATGTCACATACGTCGCGCCAGTATTACGCATATGACAAGTTTCATTATTTATTATACATTAGAATAACACATGCATGCGATTCCATCGTATCCTCGATAAATTCTATTGTTATTCCATTCTTTATTATTACGTTGGAATATATCACATGCATGCGGATTACGCATGACACACATTTCATTTATATTATTTCGTGGGAATAACACATGCATGCGGTCTATCGTATGCATGGTGAATTCTTACATTATTCCATTCTTTATTATTACGTTGGAATAACTTGTCTATGTGGATTATCGCATGCATGGTGAATGATCCTTTGTATTCATTCCTTATTAAATTGTAGAAATGATGCATCTACGTGGATTACCGCATGGCGGTGAAAATCCATTTGCGGTTTCATAATTTTTTCGACCCTCAAAATTTTGGAAAAATTTGAAATGATAATTTGATGAGTTTTCTATATTGTGTCCAAAGATGGCGATTTTGGATATATAGATTAAGAGTTATGGATTTTATGAGAAAAGACTATTTTAAAAGTAAACCCTTATAACTCCTTGTGGTTAACTCAAAATTGGTGAAATTTTTATTGGGAGTACATGTATATAACAAGAGTATACCTGTCAATTTGAATTTTTGGATAAAAATACAATTTATGATAAATGTTTAAATATTAGGAAGTTTTGGCCGTATGAAAAATAGTAAATGAATTTTAAAATTCGAGAAAAATATATGTTCAATATGGGACTATATTACTCGCTAAATCCCGGAAAAAGAAATATTTTTGGGGACCGATTTGGTATTTTTCATGAAATGATGAGTAAATGAATTAAATATGTTATGTGATGTAGCTATCGGTGACGTCGGGATTTTTGAGTGTCCTTTCACTTGTTCTTTGGTGTTCTCATGTTAATGTGAGATTTGTTCGAAAAGACAAGTGAGAAAGGTCTGACATGTATAATGTCGACGATTTAACTTTAAGAGTTGCTAGTTGGTGTATTTAACTGGTTGCACCAATGCAACCGAAAAGGTGTGCACATTGATTGTTGTTGTGACACGCTAAGCGGGTTTGTGAAACCGAGATTCATTTAGGTTTGGGGCTTGATTATCTAGGGGAAGGTGTTAGCACCCCAGCATCGTGTTACCTATTTTACGACCGCCACTTTCCAAAGAAAGCTGTTATATGAATGTGTGTGTGTGTGTGTGTAGATCAATGTGCAATTATTTGGAAGTAGTGTTGTACTCGTTTGCACCTATATACATAGGGTTTGAATTTATATAGAAAAATCAGGTTTTAAAACAAGATATAGCAATGACGTTTTGTAAAAGAGGTTTTTTCAAACCCTGTGCTCAATAGTAATTGAGGCCTTTGATACTTTCATTTTATTATTAAATGTTCGGCTTGTTTGCTTTTATTTTCGGGATGCGAAACATTCTCGAGAAAATAATATACAGCAGTACCGAACTCCTCATGGGCATGACAACCCACCCAAGGAAATTGAGACATCAGTAAATAATGTACAAGCCGCTTTCACAAATTGAAAAATGTCCATCATGGGAATCGAATCTAGATTCAAGAGATCAATCATGATCACATGATTCCTAAGCTCATATGATACTGCAGTTTGTATGGAAAGTAGTAAGCAGTTATATATATAAAAGCTGTAAATATATATATACATACATGATCAACCACCATGAAGCAACTCCATGGGGGATCGGAAATGTAAATATATAAAAGTAGTACATATATATATATATATATATATATATATATATATATATATAAGAACATGATCAACCACCACTAAGTAAACTCGGTGTGGGACGAAATGTAAATAAAGCTATAAAAGCGATTAAGCGCCACGAAGTAAACTCAATGTGATTTAAATGTAAATAAAAAGTAAAAGCGATCAAGCGCCATGAAGTAAACTCTAAAGCGGATTTAAATATAAATAAAGTCAGTAAAAGGCCACAAGTAAACTCCTGTATTTGATAGAAATGTAAATATATATATATAAGAAAGTAAATGCTTCGGATGTAAAATCCAGGCTCATCAGATATGTCTGACAATAATTATATATATAAGTATATATTTATATATATATAAAAGCAATAAACGCTCCAGACCAAAGTCTAGGCTCAATCGAGGCATAACTTGATAATGTTAGTCCATATATGAAATATATACATATATAAGTATATATATATACAGATAGAAATGAAAACCATGGATCGAAGTCTGGGAAAATGCACACAACACGGCTCTCAATGTGTATAACAGTGTAAAATGGGCTGCCAATGTAGACCTCTATGACTTTAAATGGATAAACACTCAGCTCTCGCTGGATAAAAGATAGCTATATGTGAGCTAACAAGTGTTTAAAGATGAGGAAATACTCAAAAGATGTGTGTACAGAGTAAAATGGACAGGGCTTCCTCGCATTTTCCTCTCCTTCTCTCCTTCAAATGGTTGACCCCAAGGCTCATATTTATAGACGGATGGTCGCATGTACACCTGCGGCAGCCACGATTGTACTTGCGGCTGGTCGTGGTGCATCCGAGCCTCGCGAGTCCTGTCGTCTCAAAGTACGTGCACTCATGCACTGTAATGTCCGCTCGAACCTGCAGAACTTCAATCCGAGCATCCGAACGAGGTATATCTGGCCTTTTTCGGACCGATTGTGTCGAGAGTTACGCAATGACATGGATTAGAGATTGTACGAAGTCAGGAAGAGGGGTCTATGCCCATGGTCTTCAAGCTTCAAATTCTATCCAAAGTACTGCCACGCGTAATAGTCACTCGGGATTGTTACTCCTCGATTCTTGTGGGACATTATTGTATGTATGTATGAAGTGTTGAGATGACGCGCAGGTGTTGAAGAGACAAGATGACGTTTGACTCTTCGCCGGGGTTATCGCCGGTTTGAGTTGAAAGTAGACGTTACTCAGGGTTACATCTGAGCTTGGACTACTAGTTGGTATGCTATGATATCATCTTGTGAGAGAAAACGTTGAGGCGGTAAGACGACGTTTTGACTCCTCACCGGGGTTATCTCCGGTTTGAACGAAAAGCAGACGTTTCTTAGGGTTACATATGAGATTGGACTGCTTGTTTGTATGCTTCACTATCATCTGTGGATGTACCTGTTTGCCCGTTGTTAGCTCCGGGTCTGAGGTATGAGTGCCTCGGCAGGAGGTCTAAGCTTGAAGCTGATCGCATGTGTTTGAAACAAGCATTTCCGGAGTTATCGCTGGAACTGCAAAAGCATCCGTTGGGGCTATCACCAAGGATGGAGTCGCTACTCCCAGTGTTGGTTTTGGGACTAGAACTAAATGTCACGGTGTTATCACTGAGACAAAACTGTCCTCTCCGGTGTTGTTGCCGGTCTTTTGATCTGCATACCTCGGGGTTATCTCCGAGATTGGAAATGACATTCCCGATTTATGTTCCGGGTTGGATGTCGGCCGTCTTCCAGGGTTATCTCTGAAAGATGAATCTGCCCTCTTGCAATGTTAGTAATAGGCGTGCAAAAAATTTTGAGTGTCTACAGATGCCCCTCTTTATCTTATTCATGCAATGCAAGGCATGGATAGGATAAAGAATCCTAGACACTTAAAATGCAAGAAAGATAAACATGATGTTATATGCAGCAACATGATGCAAATGTATGATGCATGATTGTCAGGTAATCCTATTGGGATGACAATCAGTGATGGCTTGGACATGCGATCCAAGTCTCCAAGGATGTTGACGTTGGGGCTATCACCAAAGTCTTGAATCCTGCAATAATCGGCTTATATTCCATAGAAGGTACCTCTCTTGGTTTAATAGATCCGTGGGGATAAAGCTTTGTCTGATTAAGGATATGTATAACATATTTCCTCATTCTGTCGGAGTTACTGCCAACAGTTTATCGTCGTTAGGGTTACCCGACCTTCGTTGATGTGTGTATCACCGGATAAATCCTCATTGGGTGCATTATGAAGGTTGATTGACCTTCATTGATGTATGTGTCAATGGTAGCATCAGATTGTAACCCCGCAGGGATACGTAAATGAGTTGCTTCGATGGGTTTACTTGCCATCGACTGACATGACGTCAAGGTTGCTTGACCTTCATTGATGTGTGTATTAATGGTTGCATTGTGTTGTAACCCCCACCAAGGATACATAGATGATTAAAAGATGTGCGTTGTGACCCCCGCCAAGGATACTTTATCAGTTTGTAACTTCAGTGTTGTAACCCCCACCGGGGATACTTTATTAGTTTGTAACTTCGATGTTGTAACCCCCGCCAGGGAGGTTTGGTATTTCGTGGTTTTGCATTCAGAACCCCACCTGTGGAGGTTTAGGGTTGCGACCTGCAGATGATGAAGATCGGACCTTTGTGGGGTATTTCGAGCATGATCCGTGAAAGCTAAGCTCATTGGTATAGTATACCGCATTAAGGCGTAATACCATTGAGACGACGGAGTTTAACTCGACCGACAAGAAACCAGATTTCAAAGTTATTCCGCTTAATCGCGAAAGCATTTTATTCTCGATTTGGCCTTTTCAATTTGGTGAGACCTCCTTTGCAACTCTAACTGGAGCCACCAAGGTGTGGGACCCATGTAGAAGTCTTTGCAGTATATTCTACAAGAGCCGCAGTGAGCTCGCGACTAACCGTGCTTCATGTATAAAGCCAATGGTTGCTTTCATAAGTCATTTTCAAGTTGCTCAACGATGGAAATCTGAGAGCTCTTCTTCAGATCTGCTAAGGTCGGGTTACTTTCTGCATATTCTGCCACCGTACAAGCGTTCTTCACTGTCCTGGTAACGTATGCATGTATTTTTTCCAGTTTCTATCCGTTAGAAAATGACTTATTACATGAAATGCATTTAGACACATAGTAGTGAATATGCATGCTGATATGACTTGATAAAAAATATTCAACATAGCAAATGTTAATATTAAACCATGTTGAACATAATGATGTGAAAAAATTTAACTTTTGAAACAGTCAAATTGGCACCTTTTACTGTCATTTCTTATCCTATTCGAGGACAACTGAGTAAAGGCATAAAAGTAAAATAATCATGGTAATTAGACTACACTTACAGATTTTTTTACTGTGATGTGATAATGCATGTAGGATGTATATATTTGTGTATGGGTGTATTTCTTGAATGGCCACCTAGTCCTGCCTATGTGCATGTGGATGGTCCCATTTACAAAGGGGGCTATGGAAAAATTTTCTCAAAATGTAGGTATTGGGTAGTCATGCATTTTTAACTCTACTGTAGATGTATGTTAAAATAATGCATTTTGAAAAGCTCCATGTAAGAAATTACAACACCCTTTCTGAGGTAATTTCGAGACTTGTTGTCCAGATATTATGGATCCGGATCAGCCGAGTAATTCCCGCAGGACCACTTCTGGTGTATGGAGGAGAGCTTCTGAAGAGCCTCAATGTCGTTCTGTCAGACAGCCTCGTCGTTTAGTGGAGGCGATGATACGTCCTATTCGGGTTGAAGTGCCAAATATTGAGGACGAGGAGGAGGATGTACCGATTGAGGTTCCTGCTCTTGCTGTACATGTTCCCTGTAAGGAATTGCCAGGTATTCAAGTGGCGAACCCAGATCTTCTAGTGACTTGAGTAGGCATCCTTTAATATACCTGCACACAAACGAGGTATAAAGTTAGATCTTTAATCTTCCTTATTTCCTATTGATGAGGAGTCAAGGATTATGATATTGATCTGCATTTGTTATAGGTTCCGGCTTCACGACCTCGAGGGAACTAGTTTAGCATCCACTATATGTATCGGGCTTTACATGATGACTATAGAGTGATCATCCATGGTCAGATTTGGGATGTTCTTCTCCATTCTACCCCGTCGCTGTCCCTGGGGTTACCTCAGGGCATTATCTGAGCGGTGGTTTCACCAAACTTAGTCACTCCATTTGTTGGACTGTGAGGTGATGATGACACCGATGGATTGGCGGTTTATCACAGGTATGGAGTTTGGAGGGGATCCAGTGCCTTGCAAGGCGGATATTACCCCTACTGCCGTCATATCCTTGTTAGGAGTTCCGGTGGAGGCACTCAAGGGTAGGACTATTCGTACGAGTCCTTTGAGCGTAGATGCTATGAGCGGGCTGTTGAGTGAGCCCATACCTGATGATGTGAGAGTCAGGGATCACATTCTTCGGCGATTGTTCCTGATGATCATTAGGGGCTACTTCATAGCAGAAAACTCTTCTACGGTGTCCTTCGCTTTGATCAGTGCCACTCGACACGTGGACCATATAGGAGAGTATGATTGGGGTTCCTACACCTACGCCTATTTCCTCAGGGGAATGCGCATGCGATCACAGGGCTTGACCAAGACGTGTTTAGGATTCTACCGATTTCTGCTGGTGAGTGTTTCTCTTATCTTTTCCCATGTATAGGTTAAGAGTGTTGACTCTCAGCAGATGTTTGCCTTTGTGTTGGCAGTTTTGGGCCTATGAGAGGCTTCCCTGTTTGCGTCCTGTGAGCGTGTTAGGTTTAGATACCTATCCACGAGGACGAAGATGGCATCATTCCATACTGGCGGAGGTCCACGTTGCTGAGGGTTTCACTCATTGTCGCCTATAGCTGGAGTTGTTGACAGTCAATGTCATCACATGGATTCCCTACTCTGGAGAGCATTTGGGAGTTGGTTTTGAGGATGGGTACCATCGGAGTAAGTACGTCATTTCCACCGCGGATTCCTCTCTTCACGAGATAGAGGATGGGAGCTCTATTTAGGAGAGCATGCTATTAGGAGCACTACTGAGAGAGATCCATATGCCGATCTTGCCTCTCCCGCCAGGCGTTATTCACTGTTCGCAATCACCCGTCATCGACATCCCATTGATGGGGATTGACGGTTTTACATTGTCGAGGGCCCTGGTCTCGTGGAGATGTTCCAAGATTGGTGGATCCTCAGACTATTGGAGCTCAGACCCGTGCCACACAGTTTATGGGGGATATGGTTCCAGGATCCATGATGATGATGGATTGGCTAGCCTATGTCAAAGATCCGACTCATGTGACACAGATTGATAGATTGACCCAGAAGTTGGACCGGACACATCTTTTTATTTGACATTTGGGCAAAGATCCTTCAGAGGCAGATACTTTTGATCCTTCCAGCTCTGGCGCCGCCCCTCGTGTGACCCATATGGCTTTACCGATGCGCATCCTCCTCAGACGGCCCCGACATCCCTATAGATAGAGATCCGGTGACTTCGGGAGGAGTTACATCGATGGACGAGATCGATGATGTAGAAAAGCGACACCATTGACTTTTTCTCGATGTATTTCTCGCTATCTCTTTTAATAGGCCTCTGTTGGTCACTGGGTAGCTTCGCCCATTTCCTATATATTTTCTTTGTCTGACAGATGTATTAGATGATGATATACTTAGGGAATGTATATACGCTTTTCCATTCCCTATATCATATTGCCATCTATTGTATCATTCATGTTATTATGTTATGCATATGTATGTCCGAGATATTGAGATTGACCTGGATGGTCTTATACGACGGCTCGCATGACAGATGTCTTCTTGACGATTAAGCCGTATTGATCATACCCCACCATTTTGGTGGTATCCGGTATGTGCTCATGGTATTATATCATCATCGACATGGTGATCGTAGATGATTTCTTTGCAAAGATACTATAACCTTGTTGATGTTTCAGGTTCCCACAGGATTTGTAGAGGGTATGCTAGAGCACTAGGTATCGGAGAGGCAGGTTTTCCGATTTGGGACCCAAGAGTTGACTCCTACCTTGGAGGAGTATGTACGGTTGATGATGTCTTTGGGCCGATGATTCTTGCGTGCATATGGCTATCGAGACACGAAAGCGAGCGAGTTCATGACCCTCACCTGATTGAGACGTAGAGTGGTCCAGGACGAGATTACATCCGGCCACGTGATATCCCAGTGTTTCCTGTTTGACAGGTTTGGCTCTGAGGATAGTTATACAAGGCATTCCGGGGATTTCACCAAACCGGAGGATCATCGGCGTTCAGCCAGAGTAGATGTACTGCTTCTATGCGTATTATCATACGTCTTCATGCCGCGGTACATGGATGAGCTGGATATCGGCGTCATTATTGCAGTGAGAGCTCTCAGGGAGGGTTATACCATTGTACCGATGATCATTGCAGAGAGACTCGAGGTCGACTACATCTTCGCCGCACTTATCCTAGTAGGAGTGTTTACAGTAGCTTCGCTTATCTTTGTATGTGTGGTTTATGTCACACTTGAGACCGATAGCACATTTAGATCAAGTAGGGTTTTGTTTCACCCATGATATAGCCATGTCGTACTCCTTCCATTGTAGTAGTGTCTGAATCTTTGATCGTGGTCGACTTTCCGGTAGGGATTAGGGATCCATTTGCCATATTACCGTGTTCAGGGCTTAGCTCACCCTACACCTTCATTACTCATGCTTCGGGCATAGATTATCTCCCTCTAGCTGGTTTGAGGGCAATGATCACTTACCACACATTGGCCATGATGTGTCAGTTTGACCAGTTTTAGGATTTTCATCCGTATGAGGGTGCAGTGAGTTAGCGCATCACTTCACAATCGCTTATGTCGTGGAGGATGAGATCCAGTTCAGACTGCTTTGGGATCAACGAGGATGTTGAGTTTTCGTTAGTCATCCAAATTGTTGTGCAGTAGTATCCTCATGGATGGAGACAGAGCGAGATCAACACCGGGCAAGATCCACAAGACAGGGATTGATTTCGATGATGAGGAGCCTATAGAAGAGGCTATTATTCCCATCGAGGATTTGGATCACTGGCCGCCAAAGATTTGTGATGGATTTTCCTATACCGAAAGTGCCATGTTACTTAGTATTTAAGACAAAGATTTGGAGCAGAACTTACATCCGATGACCTATGAGAGAGATCAAAGGCTAGGGTAGTGATGTTGTGACTCTTGATGAGAGAGACATCGCCTATTAGAGAGGGATGAGGCTATATCACCATGGATGCATTGATTGGGGATCGGGATGCCGCCTTATCTACTAGGGATGTGGCCATTGCAGATAGTACTTCCGTTAGATCCCAGATGACTGTCAGTCTTGCCGACATGAGTGCTTACATTAATGAACATTATGCCACCATGCAGTTAGCCTCTGATCTGCTAGCTCGTGTAGATACCCTTGGGCTGGAGCTTGCAGCGCTACCTCCGTCTTCAGAGAGGGATGCTATGTTAGATCTAATAGTCCGCATACATACAGATCTATAGATAGCTTTGTATTTTCCTGCATAGACTAGCTTTGCCATTTTGTAATGTACAACACATATGTATATATCAATCAGTATTATGTATGGTAGGGAAATATATTTTGATTCACTTCCCTTTTAGTTATGTCTTGATACTTGCTTGATATTTACCTCTTTCTTCAGGGCCTTGTGATCTTGATGCATTCTGAACTTATCCTTGATAGATGGGCATTGAGACGTCGCAAGATCTCTCAGAACAGATCATTGATTTCTATAAATCCCTACCATCTTTGGTGTCTTGGGACTGGTATCTATATGGAAAAGTGGAGAGGAGGGTAGTTTCTTCTCTCTCGAGATCGACCGCACTACGATGGTCGCCAAGATTTCTATTTATGAGAAGCCTAGTTAATTCCATCTCTTATGGGTTGGTATTGCTCTTTGAGGCACGATGGCAGCTTAGATGGTCACCGAATCATCTATTTGTGAGAAGAGGTTGGGTAATTCCATCCCTTTGATAAAAACCGATGAAATGTGGTGAATCAAGGTTGATCCCGATCTAGTGTGACAAGAATTTTTGTTCTAGTAGGATTAGATTGAACTATAAATGGCTACCCTACGTACTCCTATTTGAAGAGGAGATCAAGTTTGCGTAGTTCGAACCTGGTGTAAGAGGTTCAACGCTGAATGTGAAAGGCAGATGGGTGTAGAAATGTTTTTGTTGTTTTTGTATAGAAAGGGCAGAAATATTTTTGTTGTTTTTCTTTATTCATGTCGGGCCATTTAGAATATGGTTGCCTACGTTCCCCCGGGTATCAGGGAGATCAGGTTGACGTAGTTCACCCCTCAGGACGAATCACATCTAAAGAAAAAGCGTGAATCCCATGTGCAGGATATACTGCTGGGAGAAGAAAGTTTGATCCCATAATGGGGATAAACTATAAGTGTGGAAAAAGTTTGATCCCGTTCTCAGGATAAACTGCAAGCATAGAAAAGTTTAATCCCGTCTTCAGGATAAACTGCAGGCGTAGAAAAGTTTAATCCCATCTTCAGAATAAACTGCAAGTGTGAAAGGTTCAATCCCATCTTCAGGATAACCAAAATTTTGAAAGGTTAAATCCCGTCTTCAAGATAACCGAAATTGTATGGAAGGTTTGAAATGAAGTGATACCAGGCTGCTGGTTTGAAGTGTATGTTTCCCTGAGGGGCAGATGAGTATGCAAAAAGGAGAGGGTTCAAAACCGGAATGACTTGTGATTTGATGATCAAAACCAGGATGTTTATTTGATGATAACTTCAGACATAGTACCGTTTCACGGTGTCCGAGTTGATAAGCTGTGGAAATTCATCGCCATCCATTTCCTGCAATCTGAGAGCACCTCCTGTCAATACCTCCTTGACAACAAATGGGCCTTCCTGGTTAGGAGCGGATTTTCCCTTAGATTGATCTTGGTCGTCAATGATCTTCTTCAAAACCAAGTCATGTTGTTTGAATTGCCTTAGTCGGACTTTTCTGTTGTAGGATTGTGCGATCCTTTGCTGATATAACTGACCATGGAAAATAGCCACGGATCGCCTTTCGTCTATTAGAGACAATTAGTGATACCTGTCTTGTACCCATTGGTCTTCGCCCAACTGAGCATCCATCAATACTCTGAGGGATTCCATTTCCACCTCTATGGGGAGCACTACTTCCATACCATAGACTAATGAGTAGGGGGTTGCCTCAGTGGAGGCACACATGGAAGTTCTGTAGGCTAATAAAATCAGAGGAAAGAGGTCAGGCCATCATTTTTTAGTGGCAGACATTTTCTGCATGATCTTTTTGATGTTTTTATTAGTCGCTTCAATAGCACCATTCATCTTTGGACGGTAGATGACGGAATTGAGGTGTTTGATGTGAAATTTTCTGTATAACTCCTCCATCATTTTGTTGTTTAGGTTCTTATCATTGTCTGACACAATGACCTCTGGTTGTCCATATCGACAAACAACATTGTTTCTAATGAAAGCAATGATGACTTCTTTAGTAACCACGGGAAGGAGGCCGCTTCTTCCCATTTGGTGAAGTAATCGATCATGGTGAATATAAATTGATATCCATTCTCGGCTTTGGGCTCGATGGGCCCGATCACGTCCATTCCCCACATTGAGAAGGGCCATGGCGAACTCATATTGTGGAGTTCCTCGAGGGCGTGGATAGCATTCCCATGAATCGACATTGATAACACCTCTTGACGTGATCATCACAAGCCAACTTTGAGATGAAGCTGATAATGCCCCATTTCGAGGATCTTCTTGACAAGTAAGGGGTCCGCTCATGGGAGGGCCACATACTCCACCATGGATCTCATCCATGAGTCTTTGAAAGCTTGGTCTTTATCTAGACATCCGAGGAGATTCTAATATGACGCCCCCAAAAACAGTGTATACATCACCTATCTTGAGTCGCCAAATACATGGTATAAAAATCAAATACAACTTAATTATATAAGCGTAGGTGGTACAATACGACAAAACATAAACCGAGAGTTTAATCAAGAATATTGCCTTATGTATAATATCCACTCTCAATGGAGTCCTCATAGGCGAAGATACAAACTCAAATTCAGGTCCTCATTACATTTATTATCACACTATTTAACAGAATAGTGAGGACTACTAATGTTATCATCTGGACTATCACTCCGTTTCCCGACTCGTCCCAGCTATATTCTCATTTCCTGAAGAGAACAGTGAAAGAAAGGGTGAGCTCAACTAGCCCAGTAAGAAATATTATGACTAAGATAATACAGAATAAATTATCATTAATCTTCAACAATGTTAAACTGATAAAATACAATAGACATCAAGTTTAACTGCAGCGGAATAAGCAATCCATTAGAAGAGTCAAGTAGAGCATGATATCTACTAACTTCTATGATTTAAAATATTTTCATCGGCTTTTATCACGAGACTCAAATTTTAATAAATAAACCACATCATCGAATCATCCTCGCACTATGGGCCAAGGATATTCATTAAATCATCAATGGTCATGACTATACCGAATAATCCCTGGTCATAATCATACCAAAAACTGTCCATCAATGCACTACAGGCCACTGAGGATTTTTACCACATCATTTGTCACATTACGGTTCTGATTACACCGAATAATCCCTAGTCATAATCATGCCGAGTCCATTATGCACGTAAGCCAAAGATGACTTTCATCAAAATATAAGCATGAGAATGATGGCAATGATATAAGCATTCATCAATCGAAAACAAGGATAAATATTAAAGACTTTAAATTTATCCAAATTCATAATCTAATATTATTAATATTATAACAATATTTTAATCACTTCTTAAACTTATAAACAATTTATTTCAATTGTTTACACTTTACCAAATAATGCATTTAATCATTCAAAAATGCCATACTCATAAGATTTCATCACCAATGATCAAATCCCTTATCAAAAATCTGCATATACCCTATATAGGATTCTCAAGCCATAAAATCCTATTTTCTAATTTTGTTACTTCACATAACATATTTAACTCATTTACTCATAACTAGATTATTTTCATGACAAATACCAAATCAGTCCCAAAAATATTTCTTTTCTGGGATTTAGCAGAATTAGTCCCATATTGAACATATATTTTTCTCGGAATTTTTAAAATTCATTTACTATTTTTCAAAAATCAATGTCTAATTAATTCCTTAAGAAATTAGATACCTCAAGTTTAACTCCAAAATTTCCGAAATCTTGGCAGGATCTTACACATGTTAACGTGAGCTTCTAGTTTAAATTTCATGGTCATCGGAGTTATAGAACTCCAGTTATAGCATTTTTCGTCGGAAAAACCTAAATATTGAAATAGTCATAACTTGCTCATTTTAAGTCAGAATGAGCTCATTTTTGGACAGGAGGTACTTTATACCATATATTTCCATGTCCCAAAAGGCCAGGATTTTTCTCTAAAATTAAGTGGCCGAAACAGCCCTTTTAAATTTTTGGGCAATAGCCTTTTTGGAAATTTGTAGCTTTTGACTCTTTTGCTAAAATCAGTCCACACGAAAATATATAACACCTTTTCCAGTGATTCCACTTGGATAAGTTAGAAAACTCATAGATCTAACTCTAGAACTTAACCACACTCAAAAATTTAAAATATAATAGGAGATATGGTCAATTAAATTTCATGTTCTATTTTCACCAAAATTTGATTTTTCAACCCTTTGTGATTTCTAAGAAACTTTCATGTTTTCACATAATAACCAACATAACACATCATAACACGTACTAATACTACATATACCCATGATTTTCATCAGTCCAATGCTTTTATTATGACTTTCATCATAATCCACGTAAACATATCATTTTCACAATTTAATAAGGAATGAATACAAAGGATCATTCACCATGCATGTGGTAATCCACATGTATAAAAAGTTATTCCAATGTAATAATAAAGAATGGAATAATGAAGAATTCACCATGCATGCGATAGATCTCACACACAAAGTTATTCCCAATGTAATAATAAATAATGGAACCAGTCATGCAGAACGCACAAAAATGTGATATTCGGCTGAATAATAAAGAATGGCACCATGTCACGCATAAACGCACGCACGTGATATTCGACGTAATAATAAAGAATGGAACCAGTCATGCGTAAACGCACGCATGTGATATTCCGGACGTAATAATAAAGAATGGTACTGTGTCATGCGAACGCGCACGCATGTGATATTCCACGTAATAATAAAGAACGGAATAATAGAATAATTTCACCATGTATGCAGATTGCGATAAATAGGTTATTCTAACATAATAATGAAGAATGGAATAAAAACTCTTATGAGTATTGAAAGAAAATAATTCTCTTCATGAATCTGAAAGAATAATAATACCTTACCTTAGAATAACGCCGGATCTTTGGAATGTAGAGGTAGCAGACTTTCTTCTTCTTTCTCTTTATAATTTCTCTCTATAATAATTGCTCTATAGCTTTAGTGAATTGGTTAGAAATGAAGGAAGAATGAGCTTCTATTTATAGAAAATATAGTTTCGATAATTGCACATTTTGGGGCTCAAAAATTATAAGACAATACCTCCAACTTTTCTCATCATTTTAATTTAGTCCTGCAAGTATTATCAAACTTGCACCACCTCCCCTAATAGTAAACAATGTGAATCAATAGTTCAATCATGTGAATCAATAGTTATAATCATGTGAAAATACGAATTACAATATAATACCTCCATCTATACCTCCATTTTTAACTTAGTCATGCAAGTATTATCAATGTTGCACCAACACCCCTAATAGTACAAGAATGTGATTTAATAGTACACACATGTGAATAAATAGTTATGTAAGCATGTGAATTAGTAGCAATTAATTGCTTATTTATCCGATTAATTACCTGATTTATCAATATAACCCCCAGACATCAATTATCATCGGAATAAATGTCAATTTTCACTAACACTAATAATTCCAACACAATGGAACTATCAATTTCATCTTTAATCAACACGAACTTATTCATCATTAAAATTATAATTCACAATATTTAACAACCAGGTCGTTCCCAGGAAAGAGGGGGCTTTCGATAAGGATTTCTCCTTATTGGCGCGTAATTAGGTGACCAAATCTCTCCTTGACAGAACTTCTAGACATTGTCAATATTTCAAATAATTATATGAATAACTTTATCATCTCAATTATTGATTTAATAATATAACATATTATGCATATTATACTGTGACAATAATCGAATTAATAATATGAGAGATATGATGCAGCAATTATTGTAGCAATAATTAAGTATAACTGAGTGACTTCTCACGTAAGCATCAATAACCAATACCGTGTGCTACTATGTAACCACGCGTATTACTGCACTTTTACTACCGGGTAGTTCAACAGTTTTAATGGTAACATATCTGCCGTTATTTTTATAAAAAGATAATTCTGTCATTTTCTAACTACGATAATATTTCCGTTGTGGGGTCCACCAATGATTGTGCCGTCGTACGAATATTCCCTGTTAAAATGAATATCCCCCCACCAATCGAATATTATATAACCACTTGCTTACTTTACAAAATTTGTAAATATTACCCACAACTATAACATTATATCAAATCCACACCATAATATTCAAAAAAATATTTCAAGAAATTTAAATATTTATTTATAAAATTTGGGGTCTCACACCTAATTCAGCATCTCTTTTGTAGAGTGCATCTCCGCTTAGGTAGAATTTCATAGCAAGTCGATGAATCCGCCTCTTCTCAGTTAGGCTCGCCTCAGCCGGTATAGATCCATCTCGTAGATACTCCTCGATGTCTTCGATACCAAGGATTGTGGATGGGAGGTAGCTCATTCGATACTTCTCTAACGTAATTCCCATAGATCGGGGCTTTTTGCGTAATAAGCGTGATGCTTGGCATGTTTTCCTTGTCGCCTATGTAAACCAAGGAGGCCAATGTTGCTAATGCATCGCAAAATTATTCCTATTACGAGGAATGCGTAGAAAGGAGATTTTTTCGAACTCCAAAGCCATCTGTAAAACTTGTCTATGGTAAGGAAGCAAATGTAATTCTTTGGTTTGATATATTCATGTGAATTGTCTGATTACCAATTCGTAATCCCCAAAGACGCTTAACACCGATGCCCATTGAACAGGCAAGTTTTAGCCCCACGACATGTACCTTCATACTCATTTGTGTTGTTGGTGCCGATAAACCGCAATTTGATGACGATGAGATATCGCTCCCCGTCTGGGATATTAGAACTACTCTAGCTCCAAAGCCTTTCTATGTTAATGACTCCATCAAAATACACTCTCCACGCATTTACATGTATCGTCATCGATGTCAGAGTCGAACGATCATTATCCCTTCATCGGAAAGTATGTTTCAAGGGTTTGTAGTCCCGCAAAAAGTGCGGTGGCCATTGATCCGCAATTCCTTAACCTTTGATCGATTTTTGCATCACGTAGACGATGTCAAATTGTCAGTAGGATCAATCGCCATCCGGATACCAACAATTCAGTATGGGCTTATTGAACACACACTTGAGAAGATCCATTCGGGATATGAAATGCGTTGTGTAACCATGGAGGTAATGTTGTAACCTCATGGAAACCCCATGCTAAAGCACAACAAGTCTTCTCAATCATAGTGTACTTGTGTCCATTGATGCTGAATCTTTTGCTGAGGTAATAGATAGCTCGTTCTTGGCCTCTATTGTCTTTTTTTGCCCCGAAGATCTGATGTTCATGGCATTGTCATTTATGGATAGGTACATGAACGGGGAACATCATACCAGGAGATACCAAAATAAGAGCGTTAACCAACCGCTTCTTTAATTGTGAGGAAGGCTTTCTGACACTTATCATTCCATTTCATGTAGGAGTTCTTCCTTAACAACTTGAAGATTAGCTCACAGGTTGCTGTGAGTTGATAAATGAATCTGCTAATGAAGTTGATCCTTCCCAAAAATCCCCGTATTTCCTTCTCTGTCTGAGGAATGGGCATTTTCTTGATGGCCTGGATTTTGGTAGGATCCAGTTCAATACCCTTGTGGCTGACTAGGAAACCTAGCAACTTGCCTGACTTAACACCAAAGGCGCACTTGGCAGGATTCAACTTCAAGTTGTACTTACGCAACCTATTGAAATGTTTTCTGAGATGGTCTAAGCGGTCATCCTCCTTCTAGGATTTGATGATGATGTCATCCACGTAGATCTCTATCTCTTTGTGCATTAAATCATTGAAAAGAGCCATCATAGTCGATAGGTTGCCCAAAGATTGATGGAGGCCGAATGACAACCGTCTCAGAAGTAAAAGTTCCCCAAGACGTGATGAAAGCAATTTTCTCACGATCTTCCTCAGCGACCATAATTTAATGGTACCCCGCAAAACAATCAGTAAAGGAGTACATGTCGTATTGAGCATTATTGTCAATAAGAATGTGGATAAAGGGCATGGGAAAGCTATCTTTAAGGCAAGCTTTGTTCAAATCCCGATAATCCATGCAGACTCGTACCTTTCCCCTTGGTTTAGGCACGGGAACAATGTTGGATATCCACTTCTGATATGTAGACATCATGATAATGCCAACTTGAAATTGTTTCACAATTTCTTCTTTAACCTTTAAACTCCACTCAGG
Source organism: Panax quinquefolius (assembly GCA_020205615.1). NCBI lineage: Eukaryota > Viridiplantae > Streptophyta > Magnoliopsida > Apiales > Araliaceae > Panax > Panax quinquefolius. The sequence continues at coordinate 66,841,535 of CM035154.1, read as the reverse complement.
TTTCAATCATTCGAACTTTTGCCTAACTGGCTTGAATCCTTCTTTAATGGGAAGAAGATGAAGAACAATGTTAGTGGACAAACCCACCATGTCTTCATGAGACAATGCAAACACATCCTGGAATTGGGTTAATAGTTCAACCATGTCATTCCGCTGATTTGTGGTAAGGTCTGAATCAATTTGGATTAGCTTAGGTTGTTTCAAGGTTCTAATATTGAAAGAAGTGGTTTGATCAAGATTGGGTTTGGGTTTGTCTCGTGACCCATTCCTTGATCTCTTGAGGTGTCTCAATGTCCTCTTGTATGTCCATCAAGTCTCGAGTCCAACTTTGCATCAAAGTTATGACCCATGTGGAGAGAAGGCACCTCATCAAGCAAAGTACATGCACATCTAAATTGAGTCCCCAAACAAAAGATGCTTTCACTTAATATATAAAACTGCTCGATCATACAAAAGTGTTAGCATGTACTTGATAAAATAACCGCTAAGATCGTAAAGGAAAGCAAGCAATTAAAGTTATCTACATGGCAGAGGGATTTTTTCGCCCATTTTACCCTTATCGATCAATGCATGGAGTGTTGCTCCTATTATCGAGGGCAAAGTCCTCGAAGGATCGCAGTGATGGAAGGATCATCATTGTCATCCTTTTCCGAATGATATCCTTGACATCCGGGCAATCATCGTCTGGGGTGTCTGTTTGTATGTTCATCATGAAAATGACGCGATGCTCGCCATCATTAAGGCAAGGTCATGTTTACGCTTCCATTCCTTTTCTTCCGCTTGGGATTAGGAATCAAAGCACCTCTTTTACTTTGATTGGCTTTGGTTTTAAACAAAGATAGCCACAACATTCATTTGGAACCTTTATCGAGACCGCATCAACTAATGAGGTAAAGGTATAGAAAATCGTCGCATGCGATGTAAGCTTCGAGGAATCTGCTTGTGCTTATGAGGATTCCTCGTATCTAGAATCGCGTAATATCCTAGCCCTATTGTTCCAATTTGATCGACATTTGGATAAGGTGCTTAATACCCTTCTTATCTTTACCAAGCCTGTGTCAAAGTTGATAACCCAATGACATCATTTCTTGAGTGGCCGATATAACCTCGCCGAAATCTTGGGTATGGGAAGTGGCACTCAATAGAATGGTATGTGTGTTACTCACTTCCGTGAGTATAAAATCGGCTTGCTCAACTTCTCGAATCAAGTCGATAATTGGTAGAGTTCCTTGTTCAGGACATTTTGGCTCAGCGTTGACAATGACTAGACTATTGTTGATAATGTATTTGAGTTGTTGATGTAGCGTGGAGGGAACGGGTCCAGCCATGTGTATCCATGGCCTCCCTAATAGCAGGTTGTATCCTGAGTCTATTTGGAGGACGTGGAAAGATACATTGAATGTATTTGGATAAATCTCAATTGGCAATTCAATCTTTCCAACGGAATTTCGTCGGGATTCATCAAAAGCTCTGATGACCGTATAGCTGCTTTGGATCCTATTGAGATTGATATTCATCTTCACCAAGGTGGCATAAGGACAGATGTTTAGAGATGAGCCTCCATCTATCAAAACTTCAGTTAGCATGTACCCGGAAGACAAAACTGCAATATGCAGAGGCTTGCAATGACCGGTCCCTTCGGGAGGTATGTCATCATCAGTGAAGGATATCACATTGTTATTGAAAATGTGATCAACCAAATGTTGAAATTTGTCCACATCCAATGATTTTGGCAAGTAGGCTTCTTCCAAAACCTTCAGTAAGATCTTCCAATGATCCTCAGAAGAGAAAACCAAGTCCAGTATTGAAATCTGGTGTGGAGCTTCTCGCAAGCTTAAAACCACTTTGGCTTCATTGTGGCCCATAGTTCGGAGGAATTTTTTAATCTTCTCCATGGGAAATTTCCCCTTTGTTTCGCAAGTAGGTTTAATAACCCGTTAAAGAAGATACAGTGGATTTTCCTTAGACACTGTAGCAGTAGAATGAGACATGGATCCTTCAGCTTCTCCATAATTCCATGGAACTTTGTGTAAGCTGACAACATGATATTGTGGGCTGAAAGATAAAGAAATTGGCTCTGGTGCGGCCACTTTCAAAGGATTGTCAGCTCCTTTGATTTGAATTGGTTGTATGGGAAATACTTTGTGATCTCATCATCCACTTCGGATATAAGCCGCCATCGATCCCTTCCATTTGGTAGGACATGCATTCCCACCCTTAGGTTGACATGGTGTAATCATCTCGCTATTTGCAGGACACCGCTATCAATAAGATTCTAAATAAGATGGTATGAGTGCCCAACATTCTTCTCGTCTTTGTGATCGCGAGAATGCGAATGATATTGACATACTTCATCCGAATTTAACTTAGTCCGAACGGGATTGATTAGAGGGATAAAGAAGGTAATTCTTCCTTCATTGATCAACATCTGCAGTATCTCCTCCATAGATTGGCCCAAATAGGTGAATTCCCTCTAATTGGAAAAATCCCGATAAGCTTTAGTATTTGCTCTCTTCGCAACCTTATCCTCCATAGCTTCGCTTTCTGAAGGTGGTGAGGAAGCATTCATAACAAAAGGAAGGAGATAAGCATGTTCTTGCCTGATTAATTGGCGTGTGACTTGATGCTGGTTGGTTACCAGTTCTGCCAATTGCTCAATTTGTCTGCAAAGAGCTTTCAACTTTTGTTCCATAGTAAACTAGAACTTTTCATAATCCCATTTGTCAACACTGTCTTTGATGGGTTGGGATGATTCGCCATTAGAATTGGCACCTTGTCCAAAGGTCTCAAGTGATCATGTTGACCTTTGATACCGGCCAGAGCCATCTCGAGATTGAAAATCTCGATTGAGTGGGGAAGTCATAGTTAGCCCTCTCCCCGCCTATGGATTTTTGAGTTGTCTAACTGGTATACCATGAACGGGCTTCTCCAAATGATTTTTCTCAAATAGCCGCATTCGAGCTTTTTATTTTCCGTGATAAGATCAAGAAGTTCTCCAATGAACACCTTTAAATGTGTATAATGATCCCCTAATCAATCATATTTCTCAAAATCGTGGGTCATGAATTCTCTCGATAATGAACACCGTGAAATATGCAAAGGTCCGCATATGAAACATCGCCACGTGTTCCAATCCTTTGAGATCACGAATAGTTTCCTCCATTTGAAGGACCTACTTCACGATATATCAATTGTCCGGATCTCCTTTGAGATGGGTGTTTTCAAGGTCTTTGTTGGTCGTATCCAAATCGAGGTTCCGGAATTGTTTTTTCCAAACCATGAACTCCTCCTTGTGTAGATGATTCTCGCATGTGGAGGGATCTTTCGTACCACTCGAGTGGATGGTGCAATTCTTTCAAGAGAACAACCAAGTTCGTAATTTGTTTACTCAATCCGTCAAATTCTTCTGGAAACAAAGATTAGGATCGGGTCAAAAGAAGACATGAGTGGCTATAAAGCTTGTGGCCTTTTTGGATTTTGAAAGGGTAATGTGCCCAATTGCTTCCCCTACAAAAGACTTATGTAGTTTAGTCTTAGGGTAATGTAAATGTTATCATAATATGTCCGCTTTTAGGAATTTTTGTCCGCAAAACCGGTTGTTAATTGATAACACGCATGCATGCACAGTATTCTTCATATTTCCATTATATATGGATGAACATGGAATAAAATTACAAGTAAATGCATTTACAAGTAATTAAAATGGAAAGTATGAAGAGACTTTCCTCTGCGTTTGGTTTATCGAGGTCAATTGTCTTAGGGTTACTCTCATGGCTTTTTGGCATGAAGGTTCCCAGATCATCGCAATTTACTTGACGGAAGTTAATCCGGTCTTTCAATGGAGCGAATCTGGTGGTGCCTTTTATCGAGCCTCATTTGGAATTATTCTTCTGCGAGTCCAAAGAATCAAACACCGACAGGATAACCTCGATGGAGGAACCACACAATATACATTCACATACATTGTGTCTCACCGCTTATGTAAAATGATGACATGTGTGAAGCACTAATATCACAGATAGATATTTAGCAAAGGCAAGAAATAAAAATACATTCATACACATTCATCGAAATGTAAATGCAACATTCACACACAAGCATATAACAATTTTGAAAAGCTTGTAATAGCGGCTTAAGCCCTCTTCTATCGAGTCCCCAGCAGAAGTCACCACCGTCGACGCCGGGATTTTTGAGTGTCCTTTTCGTTACTTTGTTCTTTTGGTGTTCTCATGTTAATGTGAGATTTGTTTAAAAAAATAAGTGAAAAAGGTCCGACATGTATAATGTCGACGATTTGACTTTAAGAGTCGCTAGTTGGTGTATTTAACTGGTTGCACCAACGCAACCGAAAAGGTTTGCAAATTGACCCAGTGTTGTGACACTGCTAAACGGGTCTGTGAAACCGAGATTCATTTAGGTCCGGGGGCTTGATTATGTAGAGGGAAGGTGTTAGGCACCCCCCGACATCCGTGTTACCACGGTGACCGCCACTTTCCAAAGAAACTATTTTATGAATGTGTGTGTGTGTGTGTGTGTGGATCAATGTGCCATTATTTGGAAGTAGTGATGTACCTCGTTCGCACCTATATACATAGGGTTTGAATTTATAGGAAAATTCAGTTTTAAACAAGATATAGCAATGACGTTTTGTAAAAGAGGTTTTTTCAAACCCTGTGCTCAATAATAATTGAGGTCTTTGATACTTTCATTTTATTATTAAATGTTCGGCTTGTTTGCTTTTATTTTCGAGTTTGAAGCATTCTAGAAAATATATATACAACGAGGTTAGAACTTCTCATGGGCATGTGACCATCCAAGGAAATTCAGATTACATCAGAATAATGTACATACAAGTCATTAATACCAAAAAATGTTCACCATGGAATCAATCTAGATTCAAGAGATCAATCTGTGATCACATGATTCCTAGGCTCACATGATCATGCAGTTATTGTATGGAAAGCAGAGTTATATATATATATATATATATATATATATATATATATATATATATATACATGATCAACCACCACGAAAGCAACTCCATGGGGATCGAAAATGTAAATATATAAAAGCGGTAAAATATATATATGGACGGATACGATCAACCACCATAAAGTAAACTCCAAGTGGGACGAAATGTAAATAAAGTCAGAAAAGCGATCAACTACCACTTAAGTAAACTCTGTGCAAGACGAAATGTAAATAAAGTTTAAAGCGATCAATCGCCAATAAGTAAACTCCAAGGCGTGATGAAATGTAAATAAAGTTGTAAAAGGCCACGAAGTAAACTCTAAGCTCGATAAATGTAAATATATATATATATATATATATATATATATATATATATATATATATATATATATATATATAGCATTAAACGACCGATGTGAATCTAGGCTCATGTGATATGTCTGGATAATGCTTATATTTACACCCCCAAAAAATAGGTATACAACACCCATTCTAAGTCGCCAAATACATGGTACATGTAAAGCAAACTACAACTTTAATAATACAATTGTCAGGCAAAATATTACAACACAAATTGTGAGTTTAAATACAAATATTGTCTTATAGATAATATCCACACTCAAATAAGTCCTCATTATAATTATTCATACACTATTTTATAAAAAATAGTGAGGATCTGCTAAAACATCTTTCTAGAACCATCACCCATACCCCGACTCGATCCTCGCTATGTTCTCACCTCCCGAGAAGAAAAATGGAACAAAAAGGAAAAGGGTGAGCTCAACTAGCCCAAAGAAAGAATATTATGACTAAGATAATATACAACAAATTATCATTAGTCTTCAACAGGAAAAATTTGATAGAATATAATAGACAACAAGTTTTAGATCAACAACTCGCAAATAAAACAACAATCCATTAGAAGAGTTAAAGAGAGAATGAATTCTACTATCTTCTAAGATTTAAAAGTTCATCATCAATATTTTATCCCTGTAATAATCAATCAATATACATCTTTAATCAAATATTCATCTTTGCACCATGTGCCAAAGATATTCATTCAGATCACCAATTGGTCATGTTCATCTCAACACTGCTCATCTTTTGCACTACGGCCAAAGATATTCATCGCTTAATCATTCATCTTTGCACTATGTGCCAAAGATATTCAAGAATATCATCATTTAAGACCGAGGATGATGAAAATATTTTAAAGAAAACGAATCCAAATGAGACAAAAGGACAAATATTAGGATTCAGATAAAAGTTTATCCAAGATCAATAATACTTCATAATAACCAAGTGTGAAGTAGTAATTCAAAAATAAAGATCAAAACATGGATACAATCAAAGATAGTAACCTAAAAAGACATCTTGGAAAAAAAAGAAAATTTCATTTTTCAAATGAATAAGGTCAGATTCGTGAATAAGGTCAGATACGTGAATAATAGTAACGATAATGCTAATAGTAACCCGACAAAAAGTTCCAAATTCCACAAAAAATTCATAACAATATTTCAAAGATAATGATATTCAAGAAAATAATATCATTTAAGAAGAAAATAACATCCCTTACTCAAAAAATAACTGCAGATTTCGATCGTAATATCGATATAAAGTCAAGGAAGCTTCAGTATTAATAAAGAACTCTCAAAGTATATAAATACTCACAAAAAATATGCCGATAATCTAGAGAGAAAGAAAACTTGTTTCGTGTGATTTTCAATTCTAACCTAAGCGCCTATTTATAGGAAAATGCTAGAACGCCATACAGAGACTAAAATAATAAACTAATATTATTTCTTTTTTTAATTTCCACGCCACCTACCATTTGAAAAATCCAAGCATGCCTTCTTGGAAAAATCAAGAGCCCATGTGTGTAATCAACACCAACCAAAAAGTGGGTCCCACCCATAAATTAATAAAAATTATTTTATTTTTCAAACTTCAACAATTCATAGAAAATAGCCCATTTATCGTAAAAATATGAATTTTATGTCCATTCTCGCCTAAAATCGAATTTTCTACAACTTTACGTAAGAAAGTTTTTCCAAATTCCCAAATGTAAAATATCCAAATCCACAAACGGGTGATTTTTAATACTTCCTTCCGACAAAAATAATCGATAAAACACCTCAAAGATTAATTCCTTCATTTATATAACCACATAAATAGATCCATCATTTATATCCACATCAAATAAATATTTTCTTATCATATAAATCAATAATTAATTATTCTCAAATAATATTACGTAATCACAATTATGACAACCAAAGCCGCTCCTCAGAAAGAGGGGCTTTCCAATAAGGATTTCTCTCATCGGGCGCAAGCAATTAGTGACCAAACCTCTCCTTAGATGTAACTTTCTAGACATTGCCAATAATGTTATCTAATAATATTATTCAAATAATATGAATTATCGATCCGATAATGGGAAATATCAGTAGTGACAATTATCAAACAACAATAATATAAAATATCAACGCAAAGAATTATTGAATCAATAAAATAAAATATTGAACAATTATTCATCGTAATAATTATCGAGTAGTGCCTTCACGCATTTAATCAATAATTCAACAATACTATGCAATACCGCAAAGCTATCGCGGCAACCACGCCAGACATCGTATTTTAACCACCGTGTATTCCAACAGTTGTTAACGGTAATAACTACGCCGTTATTTATAAAAACTCATACTTTGTCGCTTTTCTTCATCCGATAGCTTATTCGTTATGAGCCCCATTTAATGGTCGCTACCATCGCATTTAATATTCCCCGACAAAAAGAATATTCCACCACCAAAAGAATATTATTCCCGACAAAAATGAATATTCTATAACCACTTGCTTATTTTGTAAAATTTATGCATTTCACCCATAACCAAAGCATTATATCGAATTAACCCTTATTAATTTAGAATAATGAATAGAGGAAAAATTTAATTTTATTCATAATAAAGTGGGGTCTTACAACCTCCCTCCTTATATAAAATTTCATCCTCTAAATCGACGTACATATTACGGTGTGTTTCAACAGTGAGGGTACCTCACTTTCATTTCTCGATTCCAACTCCAAGTGTCATTTCCTCAATAGCATGGTTCCTCCACAAAACCTCGACTTGTGGTATAACCTTCGTAGCGTAGGACATGCTCTTTCCTATCCAAGATCTTAACAGTACCTCCTCGTATGTTAAATCTTTCTATATCTCGTCTCGGTTCTAACGCAATAATGTGGTTTGGGTCTTTTACATATTTACGAAGCATAGATATGTGAAAAACATTATGAACACGAGACACGCTTGGAGGTAATGCGAGTCTATAGGCCACATTTCCTATTCTGGTCAAGAATCTCAAATGGACCAACAAATCGTGGATCGAGCTTTCCTCTCTTCCCAAATCTTGTAACTCCCTTCCACGGAGCAATACGTAATAAAGATATGATCTCCAATATTAAATTCCACATCCTTTCGATGAAGATCAAGATAACTCTTTTGTCGATCCCGTGAGGTTTGAATACGTTGTCAAATCATTTGGATCTTTTTTGTAGTCATGCGTATGTATCAATTCCGGTCCCAACAAAGTTGTTTCACCCACCTCGTCCCAAAGATACCGAGAACGACACTTTCGGCCCATACAACGCCTCAAATGGAGCCATGCCTATACTTGCTTGATAACTATTGTTGTAGGAGAATTCCACCAATGGCAAGTACTTATCCCAACTCCCTTTGAAGTCTAGAACACAGAGTCTTAATAGATCTTCAAGAGTTTGAATAGTCCTCTCGATTGTCCGTCTCTGCTGAGGATGGTATGCCAAATCAATCAGAACTGCGCCCATAGCTTTCTCGCAAGCTAACCCAAAATCGTGAAGTGAATCTTGGGTCACGATCCAAAACTATGGATACTAGCATGCCATGCAATCTCACAATCTCATTTCAAGTACATACGAGCAAGACGCTCAAGGAATAAGTCTCACGATAGGCAAGAAATGAGCATACTTGGTTAATCTATCAACAATAACCCAAATCGCATCTATGCCTTTGAGAAACTTTGGGAAGACTCAGAATCTAAATCCATGGTAATGTGTTCCCACTTCCATTTCGAATCTCAAGTGGTTGCAATGGACCCTTTGGCACTTGATGCTCGCCTTTACACGCCGACAAAGTTAAACATCTCGAGATAAACTCCACGATCTCTCTCTTCATATTGTTCCACCAAAAATGTGTGTCAATATCATGATACATTTTGGTACTCCTGTGATGGATTGCAAATGGGGTGTTGTGTGCCTCCATCATGATTCTATGCTTTAAGTCGTAATCGTTAGGAACGCAAAGTCTAGAGTCGACTCAAGTATTCCTTCTTCATCGATTCTCTTTCTCGAATAGCACCTTCTTGCACTTTCTTCTTCATACGATCACCCCTGTGTCCGTAGCTAGCTTGAGCAACTTTTTAACTTTATCGATTAAAGTCGGTTTTACTCAGATATTTGCCATCATCACGTGGGTCCCTAGAGTCTTTAATTCTATCTCCATCCTTTGCAAGTCATACAAAATGGGCCTTTATGTTGACAATATCGCACTGCAGATCAAGATATGATCTTCTACTCAATGCGCGCCGCCTACTACGCTTTGCTTTTTCCAGATGATATCAATAGTGTGATCATAATCTTCAATAGCTCAAGCCAACGTCGCTCACAGATATCGAGTTCTTTTTGGGTGAAGAAATATTTGAGGCTTTTATGGTCCCAGATAAATCTCCACTTTCTCCCCATACAAGTAGTGTCTCCATATCTTCAACGCTGAAACGATCACGCTAACTCTAGATCATGAGTAGGATAATTCCTCTCATATTCTTTTGAGTTGTCGCGAGGCATAGGCTATGACTTTCCCATGTTGCATGAGAACACATCCTAACCCTTTGCTCAAGCATCAGAGATAACAAATCCATCCGAACCAGATGGTATTGCTGTACAAAGTGCCAAATGAGTCTCCTCTCGAGCTCTTGGAAACTCTTCTCGCATTCCTCGCTCCATATGAATTTTGTATCTTTCCGAAGTCAACTCGAAGTTAATCTGAGTAGCGATTCGAGAAAATCCTTCCACTAATCTCCGATAATAACCAAATTTAAACCTGTAAAGCTACGACTTTGGCCACCGACTTTTGTTGTTCCCAACTTTATATTGCTTCAATCTTCGCTTTGGTCAACAGATACTCCATGTTTTGACACCACGCGCCCAAGGAATGCTACTTCCTCAAGCCGTAACTCGCATTTCTTTCAATTTTGGCATAAAGTTTGTTTTCACGAAGTCTTTCAAGTATCAACTTTAAATGGTGCTCATGATCTTCACGACTTTTGAATAGATGAGGATGTCATCAATAAAGACAACAACGAATCGATCCAAATATTCCTTGAATACTTTGCTCATCATATCCATGAAAAAAGAGGAGCATTAGTCAATCCAAAAGACATGACTAAGAATTCATAATGCCCGCATCGAAGTTTCAAGGCGCCTTTGAATATCCTCGCTTTTAATCTTCAATGATGATATCCGTAACTAAGATCGATCTTTAAAAAGAATTGTGCTCCTCAGAATCGGGTCAAACAGTCATCAATGCGAGGTAGCGGATACCTATTCTTGATGGTGACATGGTTTAATTTCTCGATAGTCAATACAAAGTCGCATACTCCCATCTTTCTTCTTTACTTAATAAAACAGAGCACCCCAAGGAGATGTACTAGACTAATGAAACCGATGTCTAACAATTCTCAGTAGTTGGACTTTTAACTCCTCAAGTTCAATAGAGCCATTCGATATGGGTTTTAGAAATGGGCTTTTTGTACCGTGCTCAAGGTCAATAAAGAATTCAACATCACGCTCGGGGTAGACCGGGAAGTTCTTCAGAAATACATCAGAAAATTCTAACAATGTAAATATTATCCAAATCGACTTGTCTTTATTCAAATCCATAACATGGGCTAAGAAAGCTTGGCATCCATTTTTTAATAAACTAATAGCTTTGTGGCTTGATATGACAAATGATCGATTTTAGTGGTTTAGTTGTTTGAATTGTATGATAAAAGTTGGTTAGAATATGAAAACTAACAACCTTATTTAAAACAATCAATTTTGGTATGATGAGTGGTTAACCAATCAATTCTTAAAATCACATCAAAAGCAAGTATCTTTAAAGAGATAAGATTAACAGGTAATGTGATAATGCCAACTTGGATTAAGCAAAATTTATAAACTGTAGATGTAACGAAGGTTTCACCCAACGAAGTTTCAACAGATAAGTTAAAATCCAATTTCTCCTGAGTCAAGTTTAAACGCTGAGCACAAGCAGAGAGATAAAAGAATGGGTAGAACCCATCTCAGTAAGGTATAAACTTTGAAAGAATTCAAGATTAGCTTACCTGTGATCACCTCATTCGGGTTCCTCATGTTTTGGCCAGTCACAACAAACTCTCTTCCAAGAACCGTTGATTTCGACTTATCCGGGACAGCTTTTGGAGTCACCATCCCCGCTGAGCTTGGTTTTGCTACAGAACACTCTCAGGCTATATGACCCTCCTTTCCACAGTTATAACATACCTTGGATTGTTGTGGACATGTTCAATGATATGTCCCTCTTTCCCAAGATTTATAACACACGACGGTGGTCGTTTCTCCTCCCCTAGCAACAGTTGATGCTGGTGTTGCTGCTGATGTCTTCCCGTCATTGTTGAATCTCCTCTTTTTGAAATTTCCACTAGACTCACCTCTTCTATTATCATGGCCACGATTACCACCCGAGTGGTTACCGCTTTTATCCGTATTCTTCCCTCCTCGCTGGTTATCATCGCTCCGATGAGTGCCGCCACCCCAGATGACCGGTCAGGATCCCCTCATTTGAGTGTACTCATTATCTCGCTCTAATAATTGAGCCCTCGTTGACAACATCCGAATACAGAGAAAATTTATGAGATATAAGGTATCGATTTAATCTCGGTTTTAGACCTCTCGTAAACATCCGCCATACATTCCTCATTCTCCACCAAATGAGGTGCAAACTCGATAACTCGCGAACTTTGCCTCGCATCGAGACACCATTATGTTTTTTCGCTCCAGCCTAATAAACTCTACCTCCTTCATATGATGAATACTTTTCGAAAGTACTTGTCATTGAACAGCTTTTCAAATCTTTCCCAAGACATGTTAAGTGTACCGGTTGGTACGCTTCACGATTCCCACCAAGAATCGCTTCACCACGTAACATAAAGGTGGCGAATGGAACCTTCTTTTCCTCCGCATGCATCCCAAGACATCAAATATCTTTGTAATTTGCTTGACCCATGTTTCCGCTTTAATCGGATCGGCTTTCCCGTAAATCTGTGGTCCCAACTCCTTGAATCGCTTGGTTGTGATGCATCGCAAGGCCGCCATTATTCCCACCCGTATTTTGTACACGAAGTCTCCCTCGTCTTGATTTTGCATGAACCGCAAAAAGCTCCTAAACATTCCATCATTCATCGCTTGTTTCAGAAGTGTTGTTTATAGGAGGAATATTGCCTTCCGCTGCACGCTCTCCGGTTTGTGACTAAAGGTTGTTCCACGCCTCATACACTCCATTGTTAACATTCTCAAAGAACCATTCTTAAACATCGCTTATAAAACAAGGGTTAATTAAACAAATTAACATATCACATAATATCCCTATATTATGACCAACCAACAAATAAGCTTAGATAGGACACACTAGCCAAGGATTTACTCATCTCTCCTCCTAGTTCTATTCCCCGATCTCCGCCAGAGACCATATCCCTAAGCTTTGATACCAATCGCGACGCCCCCAAAATAGGTATACAACACCCATTTCGAGTCGCCAAATATATGGTATGTAAAGCAAAACTACAACTTTAATAATACAATTGTCAGGCAAAATATATAACAACACAAATCGTGAGTTTAAATACAAATATTGTCTTTATAGACAATATCCACACTCAAATAAGTCCTCATTATAATTATTCATACACTATTTTATATAAAATAGTGAGGATCGCTAAAACATCTTTCTAGAACCATCACCCATACCCCGACTCGATCCTCGCTATGTTCTCACCTCCCGAGAAGAAAAATGGAACAAAAAGGAAAAGGGTGAGCTCAACTAGCCCAAAGAAAGAATATTATGACTAAGATAATATACAACAAATTATCATTAGTCTTCAACAGGAAAAATCGATAGAATATAATAGACAACAAGTTTTAGATCAATATTCGCAATGAAACAACAATCCATTAGAAGAGTCAAGTAGAGAATGAAATCTACTATCTTCTAAGATTTAAAAGTTCATCATCAATATTTTATCCTCAGAACATCAATCAATATACATCTTTAATCAAATATTCATCTTTGCACTACAAAGCCAAAGATATTCATTTCAGATCACCATTGGTCATGTTCATCTCAACACTGCTCATCTTTGCACCACGGCCAAAGATATTCATCAGTAATCATTCATCTTTGCACTACAAAGCCAAAGATATTCATCAATATCATCATTTAAGACCGAGGATGATGAAAAATATTTTAAAGAAAACGAATCCAAAGGAGATGTAAGGACAAATATTAGGGATTCAGATTTCGGTTTATCCAAGATCAATAATACTTCATAATAACCAAGTGTGAAGTAGAATTCAAAAATAAAGATCAAAACATGGATACAATCAAAGATAGTAACCATAAAAGACATCTTGGACGAAAAAAGAAAATTTCATTTTTATTGAATAAGTCAGATTCGTGAATAATCGATATGAATAAGGTCAGATACGTGAATAGTAACCCCACACACAAAAAGGTAGAATTTGACAATAAAATTCATAACAATATTCAAAGATAATGATATTGAAGAAAATAATATCATTTAAGAAGAAAATAATATCCCTTACCTCAAAATAATAAGATTTCGATCGTAATATCTGATAGAAAGTCAAGGAAGCTTGCAAAATTAATAACAACTCTCAAAGTATATAAATACTCAAAAATACGCCGATAATCTAGAGAGAAGAAAACTTGTTTTCGTGTGATTTTCAATTCTAACCTAAGCGTTTATTTATAGGAAAATGCTAGAACGCATATAGAGACTAAAATAATAAACTAATATTATTTCTTTTTAATTTCCTACGCCACCTACCATTTGAAAAATCCAAGCATGCCTTCTTGGACAAAAATCAAGAGCCCATGTGTAATCAACACCAACCAAAAAGTGGGTCCCACCCATAAATTAATAAAAATCATTTTATTTTTCAAACTTCAACAATTCATAGAAAATAGCTCGCTTATCGTAAAAATATGAATTTTATGTCCATTCGCTTGAAATCGAATTTCTACAACTTTGCAGAAGAAAGTTTTTCCAAATTTCAACAAAAAATATCCAAAATCCACAAACGGGTGATTTTTAATACTTCCTTCCGACAAAATACCGATAAAACACCTCAAAGATTAATTCCTTCATTTATAACACAAATAAATAGATCCATCATTTATATCCACATCAAATAAATATTTTCTTATCATATAAATCAATAATTAATTATTCACAAATAATATTACGTAATCACAATTATAACAACAAAGCCGCTCCAGTGAAAGATGGGGCTTTTAATAAGGATTTCTCCTTCATCAAGCGCAATTAGGTGACCAAACCTCTCCTTAGATGTAACTTTCTAGACATTGCCAATAATGTTATCTAATAATATTATTCAAATAATATGAATTATTGATCCGATAATGGGAAATATCATTGCAGTTGACAATTATTGAAACAACAATAATATAAAATATCAACGCAAGAATTATTGAATCAATAAAATAAAATATTGAACAAGAATCATCGTAATAATTATCGAGTAAAGGCCTTCACACGCATTTAATCAATAATTCAACAATACTGCGTAATACCGCAGTAAGCATCGCGGCAAACCGCCAGACATCGTATTTTAACCACCGTGTATTCCAATGTTAATTGTTAATTCTGCCGTTAATAACTACGCTTTGTCGTATTTATAAAAACTCATACTTTGAGTCGCTTTTCTTCATCGCATTTACGCTTATTCACACAAAAAGAATATTCCACGATCAAAAGAATATTAACAAAAAATGAATATTCTATAACCACTTGCTTATTTTATAAAATATTTCACCCATAAAAAGAATATATTGAATTAACCCTTATTAATTTAGAATAATGAATAGAGGAAAACACGACTCTCAATGTGTATAACAGTGTGTGCTAATATGAGAAGAAGGCTTTATATAATGTGAGAAGGCTTACATTGGGCTGCCAATGTAGACCTCTATGACTTTAAATGAATAAACACTCAGCTCCCGTCGGATAAAAGATAGCTATATGTGAGCTAACAAGTGTTTAAAGATGAGAAAACACTCAAAAGATGTGTATACAGAGTAAAATGGACAGGGCTTCCATGCCTTTTCCTCTCCTTCTCTCCTTCAAATGGTTGACCCCAAGGTTCATATTTATAGACGGATGGCCGCAGGTACACCTGCGGCAGCCGCGGTTGTACTTGTGGCTGGTCGTGGTGCATCCGAGCCTCGCGGGTCCTGTCGTCTCAAAGTACGTGTACTCATGCACTGTAATGTCTGCTCGAACTTGCAGAACTTCAATCCGAGCATCCGAACAAGGTATATCTGACATTCTTCGGACCATTTGTGTCGAGAGTTACGCAATGACATGGATTAGAGGTTGTACGAAGTCAAGAAGAGGGGTCTATGCCCATGGTCTTCAAGCTTCAAATTCTATCCAAAGTACTGCCACGCGTAATAGTCACTCGGGATTGTTACTCCTCGGTTCTTGTGGGACATTGTTGTATGTATGTATGTATGAAGTGTTGAGACGACGCACAGGTGTTGAAGAGACAAGATGACGTTTGACTCTTCGTCGGGGTTATCGCCGGTTTGAGTTGAAAGTAGACGTTGCTCAGGGTTACATCTGAGATTGGACTACTAGTTGGTATGCTGTGATATCATCTTGTGAGAGAAAATGTTGAGGCGATAAGATGACATTTTGACTCCTCACTGGGGTTATCGCCGATTTGAGCGGAAAGCAGACGTTGCTCAGGGTTACATCTGAGATTGGACTGCTTGTTTGTATGCCTCACTGTCATCTGTGGGTGTGCTTGTCTGACCATTGTTAGCTCCGGGTCTGAGGTATGAGTGCCTCGGCATGAGGTCTGAGCTTGAAGCTGATCGCATATGTTTGAAACAAGCATTTCCGGAGTTATCGCCGGAACTGCAAAAGTATCCCTTGGGGCTATCACCAAGGATGGAGTCGCTACTCCCAGTGTTGGTTCTGGGTCTGAAACTGAATGTCACGGTGTTATCGCCGAGACAGAACTATCCTCTCCGGTGTTGTTGCCGATCTTTTGATCTGCATACCTCGGGGTTATCTCCGAGATGGGAAATGACATTCCCGGTTTGTGTTCCAGTTTGGAACTGATGTTCCCAGTTTCTGTTCCGGGTTAGATGTCGGTTGTCTTCCAGGGTTATCTTTGAAAGACGAATCTGCCCTCCTGCAATGTCAGTAACAGTGGTGCATAAAATTTTGAGTGTCTACAATAACAAAATTAAAAATAGGATTTTATGGCTTGGGAATCCTATATAGGGCATATGCAGATTTTTTATGAGGGATTTGATCATTGGTGATGAAATCTTATGAGTATGGCATTTTTGAATGATTAAAATGCATTATTTGGTAAAGTGTAAACAAATGAAATAAATTGTTTATAAGTTTAAGAAGTGATTAAAATATTATTATAATATTAATAATATTAGATTATGAGTTTATTAAGTGATTGATAATATTTGGATAAATTTAAAGTCTTTAATATTTATCCTTGATTTCGTTTGATTTGATTTCGTTTGATTATTGCTTATATCATTGTCATCATCCTAATCATCCTCATGCTTATATTGTGATGAAAGTCATCTTTGGCTTACGTGCAAAGATGGACTTGGTATGATTATGACCAGGGATTATTCGGTATAATCATGACCGTAATATAACGAATGATGTGGTAAAAGTCCTCTTTGGCCGGTAGTGCATTGATGGACAGTTTTTGGTATGATTATGACTAGGGATTATTCGGTATAGTCATGACCATTGATGAAAACACGAATATCCTTGGACCGTAGTGCATGGATAATTTGTGGTCGTAATACTAATGAATATCATTGGTCGTAGTGCAGGGATTATTCGATGATGTGGATTAATTATTAAGCTGAGTCTCAGCGATAACATATTGACAATACACTTTTAATTCGTAGAAGATAGTAGATATCATGCTCTACTTGACTCTTCTATATATAGTTGTATGTCTTTGGCTTGTAGAACAAAGATGAACTGTTGATGAATATCTTTGGCCTGTAGTGCAAAGATAAATTTATTAGTATGATTATGAACAAGAATTGTGATTTGGTATAACCATGATTTTTGATGTTTCAGGTGAAGATAAGCGATGAAAATTATATTCGTCCTGGGTGCGAAGAGGAATTTAGAATCACAATTATGATTATGAGTTATTCATATGATTGTGGATGAGGAATTGTTGGTCGATGTTACTGAGGATAAAACATTATTGGTGGACTTTTAACATGGAGAAGATAATAGAATTGGATGGTCTATTTGACTCTTTTAATGGATTGCTCGTTCATTTTGCAACTATGGTTGAAAAGTTTTATCATCTACCATATGTTCTAAATCTCTGATTTATTACTGATAAAGGCTATTGATGATGTAAATGATATTCTTTACTGGGCTAGTTGTGCTCACCCTTTTTGCTTCACAATTCCTTTCAGGAATAAGAGTGTTGCCGAGTCGAGCGGGGATAACAGGGGAATAAGACAGTGGTCTATAGCTGTTGAGGTTCTTCCTAAATAGTATGGAAATAATTTTATTGAGAACTTTAGATAAGTGTGTCGTATTGTATACGTCATTTGATATTTAAATTTGGTGAACCGAATAGGGTGAGGTGAACCCAACTTTGGAAGGGTGTTTTGCCACTATCATATAAGATGTCTAATGACATACAACCTCATGTTATCATAAGACAGGGTTGTGCACATCCACTTGCTGAGTATATCTACGAGCACTACCTATATGATCTTGAAGTTTATTTGAAATATAATTTTCACTTGGAGACAATGGTGATAGTTATATGTCAAGAGAAGACTCACCATTGGAAAGAACATGATAGTAATCTTCTCGTTTTTCTTTGGGGTCAATTGGGTAAACAAAGGATAATTCTGTGGACATATGATATCTATTATAACCTAGACGCATGGCCTCCCATGTACAAAGGTTTCCTTGAGCACTTCCCAAAGATTTTAATTTCTAAAATAGTTTGTAACTGTACTTTTATATAAAGTACCATTGTAAGGTTATGGTCCAGGCACCATGAGAGTTATATATATTTGTACTAAAACTCACAGTTTAACTATGGTCGTATTCTGCACGACAGTTCAACAATTGTATAAATGAAGTTTGTATTTGATTTTTATAGTATGATATCTGGCGACTCAGACTAGGTCGTGTAGACCTATTTTGGGGGCGTCACAATGTGATATGTTAATTTCTTTAATTAACCCTTGTTTTATGGTAGTATTTGAGAATGGCAACTGAGAATGTTAACAATGGAGTAAATAAGACCGTGGAGACACCTTTAATCACCAATCAGGAGAACGTGCAATATAACGACCATGTTCCTCCTGTAAACAACACCACTGATAAGACGATGAACGATGGTATGTTTAGAAGCTTTTTGTAGTTCATACAAAATCAGACGAGGGAGACTCGTGTACAAAATACAGGTGGAAATGATAGCAACGCGGGGTTTGTCACAGCCAAGCAGTTCAAAGAGTTGGGACAACCAGAATTCTGGGGAAAGCCAGATCTTATTATGGCGGAAATGTGGGTCAAGCAAATTACCAAGATATTCGATATCTTGGGATGTACAGAAGAACAAAAGGTTCCATTCACCACCTTTATGTTCCGTGGTGAGGCAGATTACTAGTGGGAATTTGTGAAGCTTACCCAGCCAGCCGCACTTAATATGTCTTGGGAAATGTTTCAAAAACTGTTTAATGATAAGTATTTTCCTGAAAGTATTCGCCATATGAAGGAGGTAGAGTTTATTAGATCGAAGTAACAACATGAGCGGTGTCCCAAAGACGAGGCTAAGTTCATGAGTTATCCAGGTTTGTACCTCATTTGGTAGAGAATGAGGAACGTATGACGCAGATGTTTCTGAGAGGTCTGAAACCCGATATACGTTAATATCTTATTTCTCACAAATTTTCTCTATATTCAGATGTTGTCAACAGGGCTCAATTATTAGAGCGAGATAATGAGTATGTTTAACCGAGGGACCACAACCAGGGTCATACCGGTGGCAGCAGTCATTGGAGCAATGATAACCAACGGGGAGGAAAAAATACGGACAAAAGTCGTAACCACTATGGCGGTAATCGTGGCCATGATAATAGATGAAACGAGTCGGGGGGAGATTTTAAAAAGAGAAGGTACAAAAATGACAATGTGAAGACGTCAGCACCATCATCAACTATTTCTAAGGGAGGAGAACGACCACCTGTCGTATGTTATAAATGTGGAAAAGAGGGACACATCAGCCCAAACTGCCCACAATAGTTCAAGGTATGTTATAATTGTGGAAAGGAAGGTTATATCGCTCGAGATTGTACTGTAGTGAAACCAAGTCCAGCGGGGATGGTGACTCAAAAGGCTATCCCAGACAAGTCAAAGTAAGTGGTTCCTGGAAGAGCGTTTGTCGTGACTGGCCAAAATGCGAGGAACTCGAACGAGATGATCATGGGTAAGCTAATCATAAACTCTTGTAAAGTTTATACCTTACTAGATACCGGTTCTACCCATTCATTTATCTCTCCTGCTTATGCTCAATGTTTAAACTTGACTTCAGAGAAATTAGACTTTGACTTATCTGTGGAAACTCCGTTAGGAGAAACTTTCATTACATCCACTGTTTATAAATCTTATTTGATCCAAGTTGGTACCATCACATTACCTGTTGATCTTATATCTTTAAAGATACTTGAATTTGATGTGATTTTAGGGATTGATTGGTTAACCACTCATTATGCTAAAATTAATTATTTTCGTAAAGTTGTTAGTTTTCATATTCCCAACCAACCTGTTATGTAAATTCAAGCAACAAAACCACTAAAGTCAATCACTGTCATATCAATCCATAAAGCCATTCGTTTATTAAAAAATGGATGTCAAGCTTTCTTAGCCCATGTCATGGACTTGAACAAAAACACGTCAGATTTGAATAATATTTCTGCTGTTAGAGAATTTCTTGACGTATTTCCTGAAGAACTTCCCGGTCTACCCCCAGAACGTGAAGTTGAATTCTTTATTGATCTTGAACCTGGTACAAAACCCATTTCTAAAACCCCATATCGAATGAATCCTATTGAACTTCAGGAGTTATAGGTCCAACTACAGGAGTTATTGGACATCAGTTTCATTCATCCTAGTACATCTCCTTGGGGTGCTCCTGTTTTATTCGTAAAGAAGAAAGATGGGAGTATGCGACTTTGTATTGACTACCGATAATTAAACCATGTCACCATCAAGAATAGGTATCCGCTACCTCGCATTGATGACCTGTTTGACCAGTTGCAAGGAGCATAATTCTTTTTAAAGATCGATCTTCGTTTTGGATATCATCAGCTGAAGATTAAAACTGAGGATATTCCAAGGCGCCTTTCGAACTTCGATGACGGGCATTATGAATTCTTAGTCATGTCTTTTGGATTGACTAATGCTCCTGCGACTTTCATGGATATGATGAATCGTATGTTCAAGGCATATTTGAATCAGTTTGTTGTTGTTTTTATTGATGACATCCTCATCTATTCAAAAAGTCGTGAAGATCATGGGCACCATTTAAAGTTGGTACTTCAAAGGCTTCATGAAAACAAGTTATATGCCAAGCTGAAGAAATGTGAGTTCTGGCTTGAGGAAGTAGCATTCCTTGAGCACGTGGTGTCAAAACATGGAGTATCGGTTGACCCGACGAAGATTGAAGCAATACAAAGCTGGGAGCAACCTAAGAGAGTAACCAAAGTACATAGCTTTCTGGGCTTAGTTGGTTATTATTGGAGATCCGTGGAAGGATTTTCTCGAATCGCTACTCCGTTAACTCAGCTGACTCGAAAAGATACAAAATTCGTATGTAGAGAAGAATGTGAGAAGAGTTTTCAAGAGCTTAAGAGGAGACTCATTTTGGCACCTGTTCTGACAATACCATCTGGTTCGGATGGATTTATTATCTACAGCGATGCTTCAGGCAAAGGGTTATGATGTGTTCTCATGCAACATGGGAAGGTCATAGCTTATGCCTCGCGATAACTCAAAGAATATGAGAGGAATTACCCTACTCATGATCTAGAGTTCGCAGCAATCGTTTTCGCGTTATAAATCTGGAGGCACTATCTATATGGGAAAAAAGTGGAGATATATTCGGATCATAAAAGTCTCAAATATTTCTTCACCCTAAAAGAACTCAACATGTGGCAACGACGTTAGCTCGAGCTATTGAAAGATTATGACTATACCATTCAATACCATCCTAGAAAAAGCGAATGTGGTAGCTGACGCGTTGAGTAGAAGATCATATGCGGGAACGAGTGTGATGCTGTCAACACAAAGGCCCATTTTGTGTAATTTACAAAAGATGAAGATGGAGTTTAAGACTCAGGGGACCCATGCGATGATGTCAAGTATACGCATAGAATCAACTTTAATCGATAAGGTTAAAGCTGCTCAAGCTATGGACCTATAGCTGATGCGCATGAAGAAGAAAGTGTAAGAAGGTGCTATTCTAGAAGCAAGAATCGATGAAGAAGGAATACTTTAAGTCAACTCTAGACTTTGCATTCCTAACGATTCTGACTTGAAATATAGAATCATGATGGAGGCACACAACACACCGTTTGTAATTCACCTTGGAAGTACCAAAATGTATCGTGATCTTTGACATACATTTTGGTGGAGCAATATGATGAGAGAGATCGCGGAGTTTTATCTTGAGGTGTTTAACTTGTCAACGTGTAAAGGCGGAGCATCAAGTGCAAAAGGGTCCATTGCAACCACTTGAGATTCTGAAATGGAAGTGGGAACACATTACCATGGATTTTGTTACGGGTCTTCCCAAGGTTTCTCAAGGCATAGATGCGATTTGGGTTATTGTTGATAGATTAACTAAGTCTACTAATTTCATGCCGATACGAGAGACTTATTCCCTTGAATGTCTTGCCCGTATGTACGTAAATGAGATTATGAGATTGCATGGCATGCTAGTATCCATAGTTTCGGATTGTGACCCAAGATTCACTTCACAATTTTGGGTTAGCTTGCAGAAAGCTATGGGCACGGATTTACGATTCAGTTCAGCATATCATCCTCAAAAGGACAGACAATCAGAGAGGACTATTCAAACTTTTGAAGATCTATTAAGACTCTGTGTCCTAGACTTCAAAGGGAGTTGGGATATGTACTTACCATTGGTGGAATTCTCCTACAACAACACTTATCAAGCAAGTATAGGTGTGGCTCCATTTGAAGCATTGTATGGACAAAAGTGTTGCTCTCCCGTATATTGGGATGAGGTGGGTGAAGCAACATTATTGGGACCAGAGTTGGTATGTATGACTACAGAAAAGATCCAAATGATTCGACAACGTATACAAACGGCACAGGATCGACAAAAGAGTTTTGCGGATCTTCATCGAAAGGACGTGGAATTTAGTATTAGGGATCATGTATTGTTACGTGTTGCTCCATGGAAAGGTGTAACAAAATTCAGGAAGAGAGGAAAGCTCAATCCACGATTTGTTGGTCCATTTGAGATTCTTAACCGAGTAGAAAATGTGGCCTATAGACTCGCGTTACCTCCAAGCATGTCTCGTGTTCATAATGTTTTTCACATATCTGTGCTTCGTAAATATCTGAAAGACCCAAACCACATTATTAAGTTAGAAACAAACGAGATAGCCGAAGACTTAACGTACGAGGAGGTACCTGTCAAGATCTTGGATAGGAAGGAGCATGTCCTACGCACAAAGGTTATACCACAAGTCAAAGTTTTGTGGAGGAACCATGCTATTGAGGAAATGACCTGGGAGTTGGAAACAGAAATGAAAGCGAGGTATCCTCACCTTTTTGAAACACTAGGTACATACGTCAATTTCGAGGATGAAATTTCATAAGGAGGGGAGGTTGTAAAACCCCAACTTTTTATAAACGAAATTGAATTTCCTCTATTTATTATTTTGAAATAGTAAGGGTTGATTTCATTAATGTGGTTAGTTATGGGTAAAATGCACAAATATCTTAAATAAGCAAGTGGTTATAAAATATTCATTATTAATGTCGGGGAATATTCGTTTGGTCATGGAATATTCTTACTGTAGGAGAACATTCATACGACGGCGCAGCCTTGTGTAGGCCCCATAACGGAAAGCATTTGGATGAAGAAAACGACAAGTATGAGTTTTTTTATAAATAATGGCGTAGTTGTTACCGTTAACATTGTTGGAATACCTAGTGGTTAAAACACAGTAATACGCGGTGTTGCACAGTAGCACACGATATTGCACCAATTATTGATTCTTACATAAGAAGGCACTACTCAATAATTATTACAGTAATTACTATTCAATATTTTATTTTATTGATTCAATAATTGCTACGTTGATATTTTATATTATTGTTGTTTCAATAATTGTCACTACATAGTATTTCCCATTATACATTCAATAATTCATATTATTTGAATAATATTATTAAATAGCATTATTGGCACTGTCTAAGGAAGTTTTATCTAGGAAAGGGGTTTGGTCACCTAATTGCGCGCCAGTAAGGAGAAATCCTTATCGGAAAGCCCCCTCCTTCTTGGGAATGACCTGGTTGTCATTATTGTGATTCTGTAATATTATTTATAAATAATTAATTATTAATTTATATGATAAGGAAAATATTTATTTATGTGGATATAAATGGAGGAATTTTTAGAAAAGTGACAATTGTTGAAAATTGAAATTTTATATATATTATTATATTACATTATAAGTGTATAATGTGATAATATAATAATATAATAACGACGATATTTTTACAATGAATGTGTGATATATGAGTAATTGAGGAGGAAGAGTATTTTTGTTATAATAAATGCTAAAAACATGTTAAACATGTTGGTGGACCCCATTTTTGACTGAAATTTGATTATAGACTGCAAAATCGTCTGTATGTGGATTTCGGTGAATTTCTGTTTAGAATTTGGAAAAACTTAAAGCTACAAATATGTAGAGAATTGAATTTCCTATGGAATGGATATAAGATTCAAATTTTTCTGATAAAAGGGTTATTTATTATGAATTATTGAAGTTCTAAAATATTGGGTTTGAATTGATTTTGTTACAAAAAAATGTTTAAAACATGTTTTTCATGTTGGTGGGCCCCACTTGATGTTGCAAAATTCTGAAATCAGATTTCTAAGGTGTGCGTAGGAATTTTTATTAAAAATAATAATATTTTATTAAATTTTCTGCTTTGGTGTTCTAAGCATTTTCCTATAAATAGGATGCTTAAATTAGAATTGAAAATCACACCAGAAACTGAAGTTTTCTCTCTCTATATTATCGAGCGTATTTTTGTGAGTATTTCGATACTTTGAGTGTTGCTATTCGGTGCAAGTTTCCTTCAGCGTTATATCTGATATTCCAGCAAGAAGTACTATTCTTTTGAGGTAAGGGATGTTATTTTCTTCGTAAATAATATTATTTCTTTCAATATTATTATGCCAAAATATTAATATAATTTTTCTTATGAAATTTCTACCTCTTTGTGTCGGGGTTACTATTCACGTATAGGGCATTATTCACGCATACGACACTATTCACGAATACGACACTATTCACAGAAAAATTAAATTTTTGTTCTTTGTCCAAGATGTCTATTATGGGAACTATCTTTGATTGTATCCATATTTTGATCTTCATATTTGAATTTTACTCCACTATGGTTTATTATGAAGTATTTTTAAACTTAGATTGTTTAACGTACGAATCCCTAATCTTTGTCCTTTTATTTCATTGGATTCGTTTCTTTAAAAATATTTTTCATCATCCTCAGTCCTAAATGATAATATTACTGAATATCCCTGGCCTGTAGTGCAAAGATGAATGATTTCCTGATGAATATCTTTGGCCCATAGTGCAAAGATGAACAGGTGTTGAGATGAACATGACTAACTGATGAATATCTTAGGCCTGTAGTGCAAAGATGAATATTTGATTCAAGATGTATATTGATTGATGTTACAGGGATAAAATATTGATGATAGACTTTTAAATCATATAAGATAGTAGATTTCATTCTCTACTTAACTCTTCTAATGAATTGTTATATCCGCTGCGAATATTGATCTAAAACTTGTTGTCTATTATATTCTATCAGATTTTTTCCTATTGAGGACAAACGATAATTTGTTCTATATTATCTTAGTTATAATATTCTTTATTGAGCTAGTTGAGCTCACCCTTTTCCTTTTTGTTCCATTTTTCTTCTCAGGAAGTGAGAATATAGCGGGAAGTAGTCGGGGTGTGGAATGATGGTTTTAGACAGTTGTTTAACAGTCCTCACTATTTTGTAAAATAGTGTATCAATAATTGTAATGAGGACTTATTTGAGTGTGGATATTGTCTAGAAGATAATATTTGTATTTAAACTCAAAGTTTATGTGTTGTCATATTTTGCACGACAATTGTATTAATAAAGTTGTAGTTGTTTCTGTATCATGTATTTGGTGACTCAGAATGAGTGATGTATACCTATTTTGGGGGCGTCACACATGCACAAAATATTAATCATTTTTAATGCACAAATAAAATGTTCTAGAGCCTTGTATTAAAAAATCGAATATTTGCAATGACCTTACATAATTTTCTTAGGACACAAATCTTCAAAGTCTTTCAACAATGATCTTTTCATCAACTTCCTTAAATTTCATTATAAACAAATTAGTACAAAATATCAATAATCCAAACTGATTATCAACATGCCTTTTGTTTAGGTATTATTCAACCTGCAAAATTATTAGCCTTAACAAATATTAGATAAACAAAAACTTTTTCAATAACAACAAAATATCAAATTATCTAATATTGGTGCCAACCAATCGTTCAAAAACAACCCATTTAAGAACAAACCAGAAACAGAAACATAACAAGTACCGGTGCCAACCAACCATTTTTAAACAAAACTATATTTTAAATAACATAAAATTTCAACAGAAAATCCTTCCAAGCAACAACAACAACCTCTTCTAGCGTCCAATGTCTCCCCCTTTTTCATCAGGCAAAAAAGTCTTCAGTCAATGTCGTCAACATGTACCACGGGTAGAGGACGAGAAGTAAAATAGGGATGATGTAGAAGACGATGAAGCTTTTCTTCCAAAGAAAAATCATGAGAAAATCGAGGGGGACGAGGAATAAAGGTAGCATTTGGCAGAGAAAGGTCTAAAAAATCTCTAACATACTCGGCCATCCAATTGCATCGAGGTCATTCAAGAATTGTAGAGTACATCCTGTCAAAATGCAACTTCCGACCAACATCATTCAGACGTACAACCATAATATCAGCAAATTCCCTAATTTGATAACTAACAAACTTAAGCTCTTGACTCAACTGACAAGAGTTCATGTTAATCTTTCTTTGAAGAGCTTCAACCATTTCTACCGTATGCAACTCAAAACTAGCCTGTAGATCAATAAACTCATCTTCTATTTGAGAAAAACATTGTTTTAAATCATCAGCCCGAATGGGTAATTTTCCTTTCTCCAAAACCATAATCCTTTGTTTAACATCAATGATATCATTACGCATAGACTCTTGGTTTTTAAGAATTTGAGACAATAAATTGACTACTTCAGGAGATGAGACTGATGAACTGCGAAGAGTGGACGAAGTAGGAGTATCAGATGGCAAATCGGATGAAACAGAACTTGGTGTAATAGGGGAAGGATCAGGAACACTCCGGACAAATAGACCATCAACAAACGATATTTGTCTACGCGAATTACCGCATGACGGGTGAAAATCCATTTACAGTTTTGTATATTGTTTCTTTCCATATTCCTAAATCTAAACTTACTGTGGTAAGTATTGCTTCTATAATCCCTGAAATTAGTAGAATATCCTTGAGTTTTGCGCTTTATCTAGTATCGTTTCATTGGAATATTGGTCTGAACTTTCTTATTAAATTTTAATATTTTCATTCGGGGTACTATTCACGGGGTACAATTCACTCGGGTACTATTCACTCAGGGTATTATTCACATGGTGCTATTCACGATAAAATTAGTTTTTTTCTGTTCAAAATATTTTTGATACATGAATATCATTCTTGAATTTTACTCCATAATTAGTTATCATGTTCACAATTTGGACATTCTTGAACTCTGGATAAATTGAATTATAAATCTCTAATATTTATCCTTAATCTTACTTGATTGATTCCTTATATCATTGTGATCATCCTCATGATTATATTGTGGTGAAAAGTCATCTTTAACCCGTAGTGCATAGATGGATTATTGATTGGTATGATTATGACCAAGAATTGTGTATTGGTATAATCATTACCTGTAATGTTACAGACAAATATTGTGGTTGTTGGGTCTCCAACTTTTAGATTTATTTTGATGATAACAATAATTAGTAAATAAATTAATTAAAAGGGTAGAATCCTCTCCATAGGATTTTTTATAATTGTTTTAATTATCTTATTTACTTTAACCAAAAATATTTTATATTTCTTATTTAATTGATTCTCTTGATCTTGATTTTTTAAAGTGTTAAAACAAATGGGTCACTTATATTTGGACATGCATTTTGGGATAAAAATCATATGTTGATCATCAAATGTTTGTTCGACCGAATTTGGAAAGAAGATGGAGATTTTGATTAAATCATTTTTGACATGTGGGCATTTTCTATTTATTCTCAAAATAATTTTATTATTTAAAGATTTTAAAAATCATTTTGAATTATTTCAAATATATATATATATATATATATATATATATATATATATATATATAAACTGTGTGTGTATGATATATATAGGCACACTAAACAAAAAATGACTTCCATTTTGGGACATTGCTGGTTGTTTTATTAAACTTTGAACGCATTGAATTTGTTTCATTAATTGCTAAAGTTGTCAACAAATTTCCCGGGCAAAAAATTGCATTTGGAACATGTGGCAATCCATGTGTCTTTAAATCCAAAACTATCATCCAAACCATTGATTTCAAAATAAGCAATCCTAGCCATTAATTCAAAATCAGATTTTAAAAATTACCATTTTACCTCCGACTTCAAAAATCTATAAATAGGAGGCCTTTCTTTCATTTTCAATTTACCAGTTCAGTGAAAAACAAAGCTTACTCTCCTTGCCTACATATTTTCTCTAAAGCTTTATATATCTTCTTACAAAAGTTCTGATTATTTGAGAAGAGGAAATTGGTCCAAGTAATTGAGATAAGTCATTTGAGTTAACTTAGTTGAATTATTTCTTACTTGCTTTATATTTATAGATATACGAATATATATTGTTAAACACAATTTTATATATCTATATTTCATCTATTTATCAAATAAAATGATACTTGGATGCCGCAAGGCTACGGAGATACACCTCTACGGAGAGGAATTCGAACCGTACGATTCCTTATAGTCTTAAGTAACATTTTATTGATATTTTATATAAATATCGTAAAATAGATACTACACTTGATAGTTCAAAATGACACTGAGATATTCCTCCAAAAAGAGTGAATTATCCAAACCGGATTTGAAAATCGTAGTGATCTATTGAAAATATTTAAATAAATATTAATTGTGAGAATATAAATTTTGTCATACTTAGACGCCGCAAAGCTATGGAGATATTCCTCTTAAGTGAGAGAATCGAACCGTATGATTCCTTATAGTACTAAGTGACTTTATTTATAAAAACACATAATAGATAAAATATTGTTATATATTATCTGAGTTAAACAAATATGTTTGTTATATCAAATTGTGTTTAACTGATTTAATCATTATACTTGATAAATATTTTTTAAATTGATTTATTATTTTTATATACAAGTATTGAAAAGTAAAATCATTCATATAATAATTGTTAAAGAATATCTGAGAAACATACCTTTTTATTCATGTAAAGAATAAATAATTCTTTATAAATTACATTAAAGTTATTTATTTGCTTATACAGAAGCATTTTTGAGCATAAGCTGTAATTTATTTATTTGCTTATTCAAGAAGCATCTTTTTCACTCAAAACATAAAAATTTTTTAAACTTTTATAACTGTGCATAAATTACATATTTGCTTACTCAGAAGCATTATTTGATCAAAACATAAATTACTATCTGCTTACAAAGAAGCATATTTTCTCAAGTATAAAAGCCTTTGAACTTTTATATATATTTGCTCTTTAATTGATATCTTCTTATTTGAGAAGCATTAATCTATACTAAATTCTTATATGCTTATTTAAGAAGTACATTGCTGTAAAATAATTTGTAAAAAGAGAAAAGGTCAAAGTTAGTTTATTTTATGTACCTGTGAGAAAGACGGGTAATTCTTCGACCAAGACTAGAGTCTTAGAGAGGTCAGCTGAAAGTTGTGTCTCTAGTGTACTTGTGAGGTGAGGAAGAGGTTGTTGTTTCAAGACCAGATCATAGAATAGAACTAAACTCAAAAGAAGTATAACTAAGCTTGAGGAGGGAGATCGGAGCTTGATGTTCAAGATAGATTAGTTAGGAACAGTTGGAAGTTTGTCTATAAAACTTCGTAAAGGCTTCTTCGCCTGTTGAAGGAGTATTTTTTACTGATAGTAATAGGATCTCAAGTCCTGGAGAGGAGCTTGAGACTAGACATAGCAGCATACTCGGGATGTATGTTGTGAACCAGACAAATCTCTGTGCATTGTGTGATTGAATTTTTACTGTCTTGCATATTTATTTCTAACACTGCAAATTAATTATCCAAAAATTCAAAAAGGCCTAAGATAATTTTTTAACCTGTAATAATCTATTCAACCCCCCTTCTAGATTATTATTGGACTTTCAGTGGTGAAAGTCCTCTTTGGCCCGTGGTACATAGATGGACAATTGTTTGGCATGATCATGACCACTGGTGATACTAACGAATATCATTGGCCCGTTGTGCATGGATAATTCGTTGATTTGAAATATTTATTTATTGGTGTTACAGGGATAAAATATTGATGATGGACTTTTAAATCATAGAAGATAGTAGACATCATGCTTTACTTGACTCTTCTAATGGATTGCTATTTTCGCTGCCGTTGTTGATTTAAAACTTATTGTCTGTTGTATTCTATCAGATTTTTCCCTGTTAAGGACTAAGGATAATTTATTCTACATTATCTTAGTCATAATTGTGACGCCCCCAAAATAGGTTCACACATCCCATTCTGAGTCGCTAAAAACAACACTACTGACGCAAACTTTCCTATTACAATAATTGAACTATCGTGTAAAATACGACGACACATATACTATGAGTTTCAATACTAATATTGTAACGTATATAATACGACAATATTTAAAGTTCTCAAAGGAACAAGAGAAGATTTTTGTCCTCCTCATTATAATGGAGTGCATTTTTGTTTCTTTCAAATTTGAGTTCGCATCACCCTATTTGGTTCACCAAAATTAAATATTAAATGACGTATAAAATATGACACACATATTTTAAGTTCTCAATACAATTATATATTGTCATACTGTTCTATAACTTGATTATAGGATTGCGACTAATTCGAAACACCACTTTATACCCATGTTTTCTCTGCTAGTCCTAGCTACACATTTATTTCCTGAAAGGAATTGTGAAGCAAAAGGGTGAGCACAAATAGCCCAGTAAAGAATATCATGACTTAAGATAATTAAATTATCAATAGCCTTCATCAGTAATAAATCATGTATTTAAAATATATCGTAGATGGTAAAAGTTTTCAACCATAATTGCAGCGAAATCAACAATCCACTAGAAGAGTCAAGTAGAACATAATGTCTACTATCTTCTCCAAATTAAAATTCCATCATCAATATTTTATATCTGTAACACCAATCAACAGTTCTTCGTTGTACCCAAGACAAAGAGAACTTTCACCACCTGTCTTTACCTGAAACACCAAAGATCATGGTTATAACAATTCACAGTTCATTTTTATAATTATGCCATTAAATTTATCTTTGCACTCCAGGCAAAAGATATTCAATTGTAACACCAATAGTCACGCCAATTAACAGTCCGTCTTTGCACTATGGGCCAAAGACATAAAACTATAATAGTAATAATCAACAGCCCATCTTTGCACTATAGGCTAAAGACATACAATTGTAAAACCAATAATCAACAGTCCATCTTTGCACTACGGGCCAAAGATATACAACTGTAAAACCAATAATCAACAGTCCATCTTTGCACTACGGGCCGAAGACATACAACTATAAAAGCAATAATCAACAGTCTATCTTTGCACTACGGGCCAAAGATATACAACTGTAAAACCAATAATTAACAGTTCATCTTTGCACTACGGGCCAAAATCGTACAACTGTAAAACCAATAATCAACAGTCCATCTTTACATTACGGGCCAAAGATATACAACGGTAAAACAAATAGTCATGATTATACCAATACACAATCTCGGTCATGATAATGCCAATACAGAATTCCTGATCATAATCATACTAATCAACAGTTCATCTTTGCACTACCTTTGCACTATGGGCCAAAGATAACTTTCCAACACAAATTTAAGTCTGAGTATGATGAAAATAATATATATAATGAATGGACAAAAATAATCAGAATAATAAGATAAAATAGATCTTAGTGATTTTCAACTTAATTATCCAGAGTCCAAATTGCCAACGTAATGTCCAGAAAATCGATTAGAATTCTTGATAGAATATAAAGTTCAAGTAAATGTGAAGTTCCCGGCTCAAATATAATAACTTAAAACTGAATAGAAAGATTCAGGTCAAAAACATTAGATGAATCACAAACTATTAAGGATATTCTAATCATTTCAGGACTTTTCACCATTTAATGCTAAACTGAAAAAATGAATAATAATATCTTACCATAATATGGAGTATGAAAGAAAATGATATCTCTTTACCATAAAAATGATATCCCTTACCTTAGCATGTGACTTGGTTTTTATGAAGTTGATCAACTTAAACAATGTTTGCGTTCCTTATCCACACTTGGAGTAACCTTACACTCAACAGAAATACTCACAATATTATACTCACAATGTTGTACTAAAAGAATTTTATATTTTTAGTGTAGTGATGGTGTGTTTTGTTTCTCATCTAAGCAATCTATTTATACTAAAAATTGAGGAGACAACTAGCACACCCTTTTTGACAAAATAACCAAATGAGGTATATAATAATGGTAGTGGAATTTATGATCCCACAGAGAAAATTAAACCAACTTGTACACGTTTTAACAAAATTTGTTCGATAATAAAGTTTCAGACTACTTTAGGAAAAGTAGACTGTCAGTATGTCATGTCAGACTTACTTTTGTAAAAAAAAAATTAATTGAACAAACATCTTCATATCATACTTATCTTTAATCAACACCCTTTTCAATCTTTGAACTATTATTCACAATTATTAACATAGACTCACAATACTGCCAACTATTTTAATTATATCATATCAAATAATATGAGTTACTGTGCAATAACTACTGTGACAATTATTGAATGAAATAATGAGTGACTTCTTACGTAAGAATCAATAATATGAATTAGTGTACAATACCGTGTGCTACTGAGGAATACCATGTACTATTTTGGAATCACGCGTATTACTATATTTTTATTGTGACGCCCCCAAAATAGGCATACATCACCCATTCTGAGTCGCCAAATACATGGTACAAAACTTAAATACAAACTTAATTTATACAATTGTTAAGTGTCGTGCAGAATACGACAAAACAAAAGCTGTGAGTTTTAATACAAATATTGTGTTAGGTTTGTAATATTCATGTGCGCAATCAAATTGCACAAATTAAGCGGAAGCGTGTAAAATCGGAGTTTAAAAAATTTACAAACCATATACCCGGATCACCCTTTATGCATAATTATTAATTAAACGAAAAGATAAAGAATAAAATCATACCTTGAAGATCGAGCTTCCTCGTACAAGTTCACCTCCAAATCCTTTCGCATTCAACTTGAATCCACCGGGTTTGGTTCCTTCCTTCCTTGATCAACGTTAGCCACCCATATGTTTAGCCTCAGAGGTGATCCACCAAGGAAAATAAAGATTCAAGAAGAAGGGGTATTGACTCAACCCTAGTTTTCTATCTCTATAGAAAAAGACGTACTCTCCCACAAATTGGAATTATTACGACATATGATCTCCGATATAAGACTCCTCTTATAAAGATATCAAGTAACCTTATTTAATAAAAATAAGATATTATTTAATTAAACTCTTTAATTAAATGGGCTCCTTAATCTTATTAGGGATAATTAATTAAACTCCTTTAACTAATTTTCCTCCTAATCCTATTAGGAATAAATGAGAGTACTTATATTAAATTAATTCCTAAACTCTTTTAGAAATTAAAATAATAATAATTATAATAATATTAATAAGACTCCTCTTATTAAATTATATTTAATATTTCTAAAATATTAAATAATAAATATTAAGCTATTTAATTTATTCTATCACCATAGATTAAATTAAATATACTTAACTATATTATTACGATTATGCCATTAACTTCTTAAATAATTATTCTTCCTTTTATGGTGTGACCCTTTAGGTTCTCCATATTAAACCGGTTGTGAATAAATCAATTAGAACAATTCTAATCTTATTTAAATAAATAAATTAAACAATTAATTTATTTAAATAAATAATATTTATTCTACAATAGGGATAAGCCTCCCTAGCGATCAACGACTTTCCAGATAATATAGATTTCAACATTAATCATAAAAGAACCTTTGAGTAAATAGTTACTGTATAATTCAATCCTTCCACCATACAATGTCCCAATTAAATATAAGACATGGAATTACTGTCAAGTCTTATTTTATTTAATTATATGTATTTCGACTCTTAAATGCACAACACCATATAATGCAAATTAGAAACTCCTTTCTAATTTCATTCGCCGCCGCCAAGGACTCTTTGGGTTGTCATTTATCAAATCACATAGGACATTTCTCTTCTTTTATTAGAAGTGGTAGATTCTTTATTGATCATACATTATCTCCATGTACAACTTATTATACCCAAGCATACCCTTTGATATACCCTAAGGGTCTTAAGGAATAAGTCAAAGTATAACTCATCATACACAAGATACTATGATGATCTCAAGTCCAAGGATTACTTGTACTACTATCACTACAGAATTCCTATTGATGTAAAAAATAAAACTCCATTAGGTATTCCTTAGCGAGCCAACGTTCAAAGTGAACTTATTCTCTAATAAGCACCTACATACTTGCTTTAGTGTCTCCACACAAATGATCATGAGATCAATCATCCTCATTCAATGAGCAAGCAACGTATGTACCAATCTATCCGGATTCACTAATCCCCAATTTAGTAATCCAATGATTGGGAACTATTTTAGTTTTAAGCTTTCTAAGAATTTAGATCTCATTAGAATGATCATCATCATTATTCTAAAAGCGTTGCTTAAAACTATGGGTTTATCACATATTATAAAACAACATCATGTAGATAATTAAAAGCCTTTAATAAATTAATACTTTTTATTAATAAATGAATAAGATTGTTACAAAGTATATGCTTTATCATCAAACATGATTGGCTTGTGTGCATACTACTTTCATATTGTCTCTTAGACAATATCCAAACTCAAATTCAATCTCATTATAATTATTATCACACTATTTCATAAAATAGTGAGGACTACTAAAACAATCATCTGGACCGTCAATCCATTCCCCGACTAGTCCCAGCTATATTCTCATTTCCTGAAGAGAATAGTGAAAAAAAAGGTGAGCTCAACTAGCCCAGTAAGAAATATTATGATTAAGATAATGCAGAATAAATTATTCTTAGCCTTCAACAGTATAAAAACTGATAGAATACAATAGACAACAAGTTTTAGATCAACAACTGCAGCGGAATAAGCAATCCATTAAAAGAGTCAAGTAAAGCATGATATCTACTATCTTCTATAATTTAAAAGTTTATCATTAATTTTATCGCTGAGACTCAACTTTAATAAATAATCCACATCACTGAATTATCCATGAACTACGGGCCAAGAATATTCATTAGTATCATGACCACAAATTATCCATGCACTACGGGCCAAGGATATTCGTGTTTTCACTAATGGTCATGAACATGTCAAACAACAATTCATCTTTTTACCCTTGGCCGAAGAGAACGCTTGACCACTATCGCTGAGACCCAGCTTAATAATCCACATCACTTGTAACATTACAGGTCATGATTACACCAAATAATCCCTGGTAATAATCATACCAATCAACAATTCATCTTTGCACCCTTGGCCGAAGATGACTTTCATCACAATATAAGCATGATGATGATGACAATGATATAAAAATTCAATCAAACGAGATCAAGGATAAACATTAAAGATTTTATAATTTAATTTATCTAGAATTTAAGAATATCTAAATTGTCAACATGATACTGTTTTGTAGAGTAAATTCAAGAATAATAATGTATCAAAAATAATTTGGACCGAGTTTTTGTCATAAATAGTACCTCGGGTGAATAGTACCCGAGTGAATAGTACTCCATGAATAGTACTTCAGGAATAGTACCCTGTCAATAGTACTCCGGCATGAAAAGGTTAAAACTTATTAAGAATGCTCAGGATAATATTTCCATGAAAAGATACTGGATGAAGCGCAAATATCAAGAATATTCTACTAATTTCAAGGATTATATAAGCAATACTTTAACAAAATGAGTGTAGAATTTGGAATCTGAAACGAAATAATATTACTTACATACTACATAGTATGGAAGAAAATATTATTTCATACGAATATTGAACAAAAATAATATCCCTTACAACTATTGAACAAAAATAATATTCCTTATGAATATTAAATGAAAATAATATTCTTTACGAATATTAAACGAAGATAATATTTCTTATGAATGTTGAACGAAATAAAATTTCTTACGAATACGAAAAATAATATCGTAAGCAAATATGAAATAAATAATACCCCTTACCTCAAAAAGAGAGCAATTCTGACTAGTATAGCGAATATATTCTTGAAGAAAACTTTTCCTATTTTCTACACTCAAAGCTTCTTAAAACTCAACAGAAATAAGCTTAATATTATAGAAGAAGAATTCTGTGATTCTGGTGTGATTTTCAATTCTAAACTAAGCATGTGACACCCCCAAATTTGAGTACATCATTTCCACCAAATTTGGTGTTCACTTGTTAAAAACATTCATATCTAACTATCCAAACATAATAAAGTTTAATAATAAACATTCCCATTAAATGGTTGCATCAAAAAGTCCAATAAAAATCTCCCAGGTTATCTAACCTTTAAATACAAACATCATATACGAAAAAATTAAATAATTACATCACAATAACTAAAAAAAAGTCTGACAATATTAAAAGTCAACATGTTTACAAGTCTTCAATACTTGTTCATCTTTCCTTTTTATTTACTGGTGCTAGGAACATCGACCTTCTCAAATTTAGCTGTAATAGTTATATAAGCAAGAGTAAGCAAACAATGCTCACTTGAAATGACAATGAATAAAACTTTATAACAACTACCAAATAATAGGCTCAATAGAACTGAAAAATATGCTCTATCAATGATAATTAAAATCTAAAATATATATCTGAGGGTCATAAGACCACGAACTATGTCCATAGTTGTAAGTAATCTTTTAACTTAAACTTTAACAGTCATAAGACTATAAGGACTCCTCGTACTTAGTGGGATCAACCCTTCGTACAATGTATTGTGCACAAACATTTCAACGCTATGGGTAAATTATCCCCTATAATAGGGTTGTTCATCTCAGCATTTAGAATACGAGTCCGCACCAAAGTAAGTTTGGTTTGGATAGGTTTCAAGGTAATTTAAAGTTTACGAACATCAACTAAGGATTAGTTGAATAAAAATGTAATAACATTATGCTATAGAATAAATCATAAGTGAATCAGCATTATATACTAAGGTCATGCTTTAGGAATAATCTAAGAGCATAAACATTGAATAACGTAACATACCTTGCTTGAAAAATATTAAGCTAAGGTTATTTAGAATTGAGTATTGAGCATGCATAACAACAAGTTAAATATTAGAAAGACTGGCTCAATATCAAAAGGTAAGATTTAGGAACTTTCAAAATATAAATAGAGGTATGAAACTTGCACAAAGAAGTTTAGGTTTAGAAAACTTGTTCAATGCATCAATAAGGTTTAAGCACTTGCACAATTGTAAAAGTAGAGTTAGAGAACTTGCCTCGTGCGTAGGTTAAAAAATCATTACTCACGTTCACTACAAGTCCTACACATACCATATGTATTGACAATACA
Source organism: Panax quinquefolius (assembly GCA_020205615.1). Lineage (NCBI taxonomy): Eukaryota > Viridiplantae > Streptophyta > Magnoliopsida > Apiales > Araliaceae > Panax > Panax quinquefolius. The sequence continues at coordinate 66,803,775 of CM035154.1, read as the reverse complement.
CATAAGTTACAATAATATTAGCTTCAAGAGTTTCTTTCCCACTTTTAGTATAGCTCACTAACTAAGTTTAAGTTTAAACAACATCACATCTTTTCATGAATATCACTTTTTAGCTTTATTACAACTACTTAAGTGATCATGTCATTGCACCACATACACATTAACAACTGGATACAACATCCCATTACATGTCCAACATGTTATCATTAGGTTATACTAATACACAAAGGATTACACTTGCATTCGCGCATTCTGACGCCCTCCGATTGCCTCCAAATGCATAACAGTCCTAAAGATGGCCATTTTGACCCTTCATAACAATATCAAATTGAAAAACTTAAAGAATACAAGTTATAGGTCTACTCGTTCTCGTTCCGGATCATCTTGAATTACATCAATCGGAGTTCGTATGAAAAAGATATGCTCATTTTTGTAAAATATGTTCGGTCAATTGTTTTTCTAAAATTCGGTTAGACAGACTACCCCCTACCGGGGCGGCGGTTTTTGCACTAGGGGAGCCCGCCAGGGCGGGGTTCTCTTCTGCGTTTTCGCGACTTATGATCTAGAACACTATGAAAAGTCAAATTAGGCCTACAAACTCCTTTCTAACAATCATACCAACCTACCCAAGGTGTAATATGTTTACAGAAACATAAACTAATGTTTCTAACACATTTCTAACCACCTAAACAACATAAATATCAAGATTACAACCTTAACTTTTCACTATTTTTGCTAAAACTTCACTTTTTGAAAGTTTCGGTGAAAATCACCACTGTACTTTTGTTTTTCAACCAAAACCGTTAATTCAACTTACTTTGTTTTAGTTTTTTCATCTTCTTTCAAAATCAATAGTCAATTGATATTTTATATAAAGAATTAAACCTCAATTTTACTTTAAACTAAGTTATCTTCATATATTTTCATACCAATTCACTATAATATGATTTCTTTCACGAATAAATACATAACATGAATTAATTTACTATAACTCATCTATAATCTTATGAAAACAATTTTATAACAACCAATTATCATATAGAAACTATATATAACAAATAATTAACCATCACACGAATTTTACAGAGAGTTCTTCTGAATAGAATAAAACTAAAACTTTTGGAAAAGTAAGAGTAAGATGATACCTTAGTTTTTTTGAAGATGATAGTTACCCTTTGATTATCAAGCTTCCTTCCCCAAAATTCTTCTCTCAAAGTCTCTCTAGAATTCTCCCAATTCTCTCTCAACTTTTCTTCTTCTTTTTTTTTCTTCTTCTGAGTTCTTTCTATCTTACGTAAATAAATTATAACGTATATGATATAATATGTAATAATTGTATAATATAAATATATCTATTAACTGACATCAGTTTATTTTTTTTTAAACTCAAAAGCCATAAGGCTTGTTTGGCTAACTACCTTAAAATTAACCAATTAATCCTTATGCCTTGTTTGGTAAAACATATTTAAATTAAAGACTTAACATTCATTAAACCTTGTTTGGCAAAACTGAATTAACCTCCCTTAACTTATTTTAATAGCTCCTTTATAATATAGTTTATGATCACACTTAATTTAATTAATTCTAATAACAATTTATTAAATAAATTTACCACATAGATCAATACAACAAAATTATAATTTTCTTTATAATTATAATTTTATTTAATAAATTAACACATCATTTTAATTATAAATTCAAACTAAAATATCATTATAATAATTCATTTAATCATTATAAGCTCTCTAACTTAATTATTAATTTAAATTAGAATATTATCTCATGATAATTAATTTTTCTAACTCATTAATTATTTATTTAACAAATAATTAACCAAATCAAATTAAACAAATATTTATTCAATAATAAACACATCCATTAAATATTTATATAATTCAATAAATATTTAAAAAGTACAATTTAAAATTCTGGATTGTTACAAAGCATCCTATTTATAAGAGAATCGATGGATACTGTTTGAAAATAAAAATCACGGGTGAACAATCACTGCTCATGGGCGAAGAATTCGTATGATTTTCTGATTTTTACTATTCATCACTGTGCAATAAAATATTATATATATACTCCCTTATTCCTACGCAACCAAAACATAAATCAACTCCCTTCTTTCCAAGGCATCCTACTCCACCCTCCATTACGCACATATTCACATGCACACACCTGCACATTATCTTTAAACACACACACACACACACACACACATATATATATATATATACACACACACACACACACACACTAAACAATTTTCTACCGATTATTTTGAAAAATGAATAAATGGGAGGTCCAAATAATAATCAAAATTTACGACAAATACTTCATAAAAAATCCCCTCAATATTTTTAACAACATCTATTCATCATTATTATAACCCGCAATATTAACAACCAGATCGTTCCCAAGAAAGAGGGGGCTTTCCGATAAGGATTTCTCCCTATTGGCGCGCAATTAGGTGACCAAACCCCTTTCCTCGAAAGAACTTTCTTGACATTGTTAATTGTGCAATTAATAATATGAATAACTTGCCATCTCAATTATTGATTTACTAATATAAAATATTGACAATAATTGAATCAAATAACGTGAGATACTATGCAGCAATTACTGTAGCAATAATTAAATAAAACTGAGTGACTTCTCACGCAAGCATCAATAATCAATACGGTGTGCTACTATGCAACCACGTGTATTACTGTACTTTTATCACCGGGTATTTCAACAATTAACGGTAAAACTTTCGCCGCTATTTTCATAAAAAGATATTTCTGTCGTTTTCTAACTCCGACACTAATTTCGTTTTGGGGTCCACCAATGATTGTGCCGTCGTATGAATATTCTTTGATAAAACGAATATTCCCCAACTAATCAAATATTTTATAACAACTTTCTTACTTTACAAAATTTATAAATATTACCCACAACTATAACATTATATCAAATCCATACCTTAATATTAAAAAAAATCGATAAATTAAATCTTTATTCATAAAATTTGGGGTCTTACATTTATAACCGGTATTTCAATAGTTAACGGTAAACGTTTTTCCATCAATTTTTAAAAAGGTTATTCATGTCTCTTTCCCTATCCGACAGTTATTCCGTTATAGAGCCCACCAATGATTGGTTAATTCGGCACCGTCGTACGAATATTCCCTGATAAAAAGAATATTCCCCGACCAAACGAATATTCATAATAAATAATTACATGCAATAAGTGTATGATAACCAGAAATTTTGGAGGCCTCAGTGGTGTCTTCATCAGCACAACTCAGCTTTCCCCCAAATAAATCCAGGGCTCAACTTACCCCTGAATAAATTCAGGGCGTGAGACCACTTGAGCATAGAGGAGTTTACCAGGACTCAAACCCACGTTAATGGGGATTTATGTTCGTCTTTCCACCACTAAGTCACCACCTCAAACGATGATAAAATACAACAATTTTAATATATAAATATTTATTAAATCAACACCTTACTATAAACAATTTAAATTCTATTAAAATTCGGGGTCAACACCAAAATATATTTACCTTGAATAACATATAAACCAACTAATAATTCATTATTCATTCAAGTTATCTTTATTTATCGCATTATATTCCAAAACTTATAAATAAATAACAAAACTTAAAAAACTCATATATGACAATTTATTTTAAAAACATCAGTCCACTGTTATGGTACTATCACCATTAACCAAAATTTAACTATCAATTTGATTAATTTTAACATAAACTAGACTTCAAATAATCCAACTTAGCATAAAATATCACCCAAATCGGATTTAAAATCATTAAGTTATACATTTTTAAAACTTAAAGTTTGTTGCTAAAAAGTTTACTTGAAAATTTCCGAACCAGCCACCTCAAGAAATTCATAACAAATCATACGTTAATCTTTAACGGTTCAAAATTTATGGACATATACTCAACTTATATATGTATAACATATCCAAAAATTACAACGATCCAACGGTCGGATTAAAAATTATAACTCACGCAATCGAGCTTAAGAAAACAGATTTTTTGGACTATGAGTCATTCGGACCAGTTTCATTCAAATAGTCACCACAAAAAATTCACAAGGAATTTTTGGGTGAATCAAATTTGTGTTTTTAGCTTACTTCCAGGGATTTCTTTTGATATAAGACTCATCTCCTAACTCATTATATACAAAGAGTTATGAATTTTATAAAATCAAGTAGTAAACTAATTTTTTCTGAAAATTTCAGATTTCATTTTTCATTTTATTTCTTGATTTCTTTCATTTGATTCATATTTATGCAAGTTTAATCCATAACAAATTAATAAGCATAACATATCATCTTTCCAGAAATTTCATAAAACTTAATAACCATATATGAAAATCAAAAATTAATAAAGGTTTTCAGTTTACTTTTCTTAGTTTTCATTTCTTCTTCCTTCCTTCTTCTTCATCTTCTTCTTATTCTCTCTATTTATCCCTTTTTTGTTTACTACGGGAAAGGAAGTATGCAATGAAGGAGGGAGCTGATCATTTTCTTTATAAGGCTATGTTATCAAGTCAATCATCCATGCCCCATCTCATTTCCTTAGCCAATTACAAGCTAGTTAGGTGAGGGAATTGGGAAATGAATTGGAAGTATATGGAAAATGAGGAAACCCACTTCCTAATCCTACAGGTTTCTTCTTCCTTTTTGCCCAAGATTAACTTTTCTCTCTCCTCCCAATTCCAAATTCAGCAACCCTCTTAAGTCCAAGCTAACATATTTAATTCTTTCCTCTCATTTATTAACTCAATTACTCATTTAATTTCCCATTTAACTAATTTATCAATTTAATATTTTATAATTTTAAAATAATAATCATAAATTAAATTAGACTTTTATTTTATAAAAATTGAGATCTTACAATAATATTCTTTACTGGGCTAGTTGAGCTCACCCTTTTCTTTGATTATTCTCTTCAGGAAATAAGAATATAGTTGTGACTAGTCGGGGAATTGAGTGATGGTCCATGATAATTTCTATAGTATTCCTCACTATTCTATAAAATAGTGTGATAATAATTGTAATGAGGACTTTATTTGAGTTTGGAAATTATCTAGGAGACAATATTTGTATTAAAACTCACAGTTTATGTTTTGTCATATTTTACACGATAGTTAATAATTTTATAAATGAAGTTTGTATTAAAATTTTCTACCATGTATTTAGTGACTCAGAATGGGTTGTATGGACCTATTTTGGGGGCGTCACAGTTGGTATCAGAGCTTAGGGATATAATCTCTTGCAGAGATCTGGGGGTAGAACTAGGAGGGGAGAGATGAGTAAATTCTTCGCTAGTGTGTCCTACCTAAGCTTATTTGTTATTTAATTGGTCGGTTAGTATATAAGGATAATATGTGGCATGTTAATTAACCCTTGTTTTGTGGCAGTGTTTGAGAATGGCATCTAAAATTTTTGAGATAAGCAATGGAGCACATGAGACCGTTAAGACAACACCAATCAATAATCAGGATAATGTGCATCAAGACAGAAATAATCCTCATGTAAACAACAACACCAATCAAATGATGAACGATGGGAAGTTTAGAAGCTTTCTACATCATGCAACACCAAACGAGAGAGATTCTGTAAAGACCCCAAAATTCATACAATTTAATTATCGACTTCGGTCGTTAATAACACGTCTAACTTCTGATTTTACATCATTATTCGATGTTAAACTTAATAAAATGCGAAATAATTTAAACTTTTTTATCTTCTTACTTTAATTCCCTGAATCAAAACCTGTATCATCTACATGTCTTTGAATTATATATAATCCATGATTCATTTTATCAGATTTAATATATATATACTTACATATCAAATCGATATTTTTTATACATCAGACAGGTCAAACTTTAACTTTACAACTCAACATAAAACTATACATCATAAAACATTCAGTACATCTCATGAATCTTAATCATGGTTTAAAGAAATAACAACTTTAGCTAAAATATTATTCTTCGCGTATTATTTCTGATCCACGTCATTCAAGTAGCACATAGTGTTACATTCAATCCTTAATCTGCAAAAATGGTTATTTGCAAGGTTGAGCTCGACAGCCCAACAAATCTAACAGTTTTCATGCATCACGTAGCACATAATAACATGATTATCATACATCTCATAAACATTAAACTAACATAACAAACATGCTGTAATTCATATAACAAGTATAAAGATTGAGTTCTTTACTCAATCAGCATCCATTACTCAATCAACGTAGTCATAAATTGACTTTAACATTTCATACTTTCAACATATATATAACACATCATGCTATTTGCAATAAAGGTTTAAAAAAGTTCATCATCAAGTTCACATAGCAAATAGGAACTGAAAGACTTGCCTTGATCGTTGTTTACCAATAACAGTTTAACAGCTTACAACTATCTGCACTTCACGTGCCCTACATAATTATATAATCATGCACATCAAATATTAATCACATAGCAATGCATAGTAGTTGTAATCTAAACTTTACTCTATATATGATAATCCTAACTATTATCAATACATAATATTCAATTTGATTATGTTAACTTTTGACTTACATCTCACTATATTTCCTACTCGAAGCTCATTTAAGTGTTTAAGTCTTGCTAGAAATTATTATTGGTTTTATATTAACCCCATTTCATATCTTATAATATTCATTTCATTTGACTTAAAACACTTTTTACGTTCGTTTATTCGTCACACGCCCGATTTGCCTCTCCTGTGTATGCTTAGTATGCTTATACAACTTATATAATGCATCATTTATTAATGTTAAGCATCATAATATTTACTAACATTCATGTTTTATAACTTAGAACAACATCTTTTATCGTCAGAAGCACTACACTTGCATACGTGCATGGTGACGCCCTCCGATTGTCCTCGAAAACACAATAGTCATAAAGATGACCATTTTGACCCCTTCTAACGACGTCAAATTGAAAAACTTAGAGAATAAAAGTTGTAGGTATATTCGTTCTCATTTCGGATCATCTTGAATCTCCTCAATCAGAGTCTGTATGAAAATGTTATGGTTGTTTTTTACTACAAAGAGTCAAAGCAGTCTGCCGGACAAACCTAGAGTGCAATTTGCACCTGAGAGCGAGATGTGCCCCAAAGAGAATTACTACGAGTCTTGTTTACATTGCGATTAGTAGAGCCGAGTTACGTAGTTTATTGTTTTTGCGATTTTTGAACCTTTTCTCCTTCTAATCTTCCTAACTTGAGTTATACACATCCAAATTAGTCCGTTTTTTGATTTTATGGATTCATAATTCATAGAACTACAACATACTAGAATTATATCAATTTATAGAAACACTAACAAACCTAAATATTAACCCAAAACTCATGTTCATAATAGTTTTACATGTTTTAACATATTTAGCGTAATCATTCACCACGGATTCGATTCCTAACTAAATCAATCCATTTAAACTTCATTGTTTTCTTTATTCAATATACTAACAATATCTAGCACCAATTTCAGATTCTATTCATGAACTAACCCTCAATTTTGACTCCAACATAAGTCAAAATGTACATATTCAACCAAAACTCAATTCCTTATTTTAAAACATTATTGCATAAATTTAATTACTGAAAACTCATCTTTAGATGATATAAAATGAATTGTAAATATCTAAGAACATATACAATCTAATTTCTTGACAATTCCTCCATCAAAATCCATTTACATAGAAAAACTCAAGAAACTAAAAACAAGAGTTTTAGGGTTAGGTTAATACCTTTGATTCCTTCTTAGTTTAATTAGATGGTCAACTTCTTGATCAACCTTCTTCTTTTTACTTTGATTCTCAGAATTTCTCCTCTTTCATTTCACAGAACTCTCCAACCTTCTCTAAGTCTCCACTCCTCTGTATTTTGTAAATATAACTGATTCAAACGTACGTGTTTTTATTTTCATCTTTACTCATCTCTCAGTTATACAAACCCAAAAGGTTTTAACTTATAAAAATGCAAAAGGTCTCAAGACCTTGTTTGGCTAGCTTTAATCTAATTCCTTTTAATTCATTTTTTATAACTCAATTATTATATGATTACAAATGTCACACCCAATTTAATTAAATCATATTCCTCATTTGGCCAACACAACATTCACTTAGCCAATACATTTATAATTTTATTCAAAAATTCATTCCTTTAATTTAATTATTAGATTAAATTAAAATATTTCCATTAAATATTTATTTTACTCAATAAATATTTTAATTAACATATTTATTTTATTTAATAAATATTTTAACTATTTATGAAATTTACAATCATATTACATTAACGTACCACATATATATGTAATATATTACTCTCTCATTTTATTAAAACAAATATATTCACATTAATTTATTATTTTAATTAAGTGAATTACTCACATTATTTATGAAATTTAATTCATAATAATTCTAACGCCAACAAAGCATAATAATCAAATTATATTCTTCCATACTATAATTGCAAATTAAATTTACTAATCTTATTCAATTAATTTTATTTTCATAACAAATTCATTTAATTTCTTCAATAGCTAAATTAACTATTAAACCTCATCATCTCAATATATGAATATACATATTTACTTAAACGCAAAATATGTCATAATAAGAATTTTATTCATTAAATTCTTATTTTATCAATTTTTGAAAATTCAGGTTATCACATCCTTCCCTCCTTATAAGAATTTTTCCCTCGGAATCAACAAAACCTCCCTTACTCGGTTTTTACCAAATCTCTTTTCAAAATTTATCGTTGAATATCTCCAACACATTACCTTAATATAGGTTTTATTATCACTCCAACCATTCTTCACAATAAATTCCTGTAAGTTTTATTCCATAACCTTTACTTATACTCAATTATATTTGAGTATTACATGTTCTTTAACACATTCATTACCTTTCTCTAAGGATCATTATCATATACTAGATTCTCAAACTCTCCAGACATTACATTCACCCATTTTTCTAAGAATTTCATCCTCGAAATTTTGACTTACTAATATTCGTTCATTCCACTTATCCAAATAGATTTTATGTTAATATTTATTTATTTATTTATTAGGTTCTACAACCAAATTCTTTCTCTAAAGATCTTTTTAAGATCATCATATTCCTCACCTCTTTCTCTTCTAAGGGTTTCACATTTCTCTTCTTTCTGAAATTTCATTTCTTTCTTGAAATTATTATATTTTACTTAATTTTCTCATCCTTTCCACTATCACCTTTCAGAATAATAAGAATCTTCCACAATTGCTCAATAATTGGGAAGCAATATGAATAACATGAATTTAACAGATTCCAAATCATGTTGAGTGGTCATAAGACCTTGAACTACGTCCTTATGTTATCAAGTATCTCGACTTGAACCTTTAACAGTCATAAGACTGTACGGACCTTGAACTCTTCTCCAGGTTTAATAGTGCATCACCATTGTAAACCATCTTTAACAGAATGTTTAGCAATCACACAGACTGAAAACACTCTCTGCAAGTACTCTAGGTGATCACCCTATCGCACCCCTACGTCATGCACAACGTATTACATCTTAACATCGTAATGACTATATGTGTTACTTTCGGAACTATTGTCTCCGATAACATGTCCCTTTTTATAAGGTTGTTCACCTCGGCTTCTTAACATTTGAATCCAAAATAATTTGGTTTGGTATAGTTTGACAAAGAACGCTTGAATTTCATGAACATCTTTCAATATTCGTCTAGCTGAATCAAGTAACATAGACTTCTAGCAATAACTCGGACATCAATCGATATATATATATATATATATATATATATATATATATATATATATATCCATATTATTTTTAACTAACTCAATTAGTATACCTTTCTTAGTTTAAAGAAAACCAAATAAAAACTTTTTATGACGTTATGATATTGTACCTTCTTAATAGTACATTTAGGATTCCGTCATTTTGTGACTTCGTCATACTACATCATACCATAGTGGGTTGACGATCCGATGATCACATCCAACACCAGGTTCAATTGCATTAATGATTCCATCGTTTATTATTTCTACACCATCTCAAATGGTGTACACGATTATACAAAATACATTATGATAATTTAAAATTATTTTTGTCTAGCCAAAACAATTAGCATAGACATACGAATAACAATATTTTTTTAAAACGCATTGGTTCCATCATTTGATCCAAAGATTTTCAAGAAAAATAGAAGTGCAAACATCAGCACAAAGTCAATAACTTTTGAAAATCTAGCAAAGCTAGAAGATTTGGAATATCTAATTTTCTCCATCTATTTAATCTTTACTCCATTACCTCATTACTAACTAATTCTTTTTATTTCTAGCTCCACTAATGCTCTTATACTAAATATTATTGTATTTCAACTTACAATCTTCCTATTCCCCCAGTATAGTTCATCAAACTTACTACGCATTGGAATTTCAGGAACTTGCCACAATAATATGAGTTTAAGAACTTATCCTAGTCAGACCATAGGCGTCCATTTGCTGAGGAGGTCAAAACATACCATATGATTATGAGTCACGAACTTACCATATGCATTAGTTTTAAGAATCGTACATAATCTTAATATCATCTAACCTAGTCTTAAAAGCCTCTAACTATCAAATATACATGTGAGAAAAGAATCACCTTTCCACCACATATACATTGATAGCACGACATTGACATTCCAATGATTATCAATGTGATAAACTAAGTACATGCACAAAATCTCTGCCTATACAAAGGTTTGTATAACTTAGTCACTATATGAGTCCTCAATTGAAATCCCACCTAACATTACCTTACTCTTAACTTATTCTTAACTTGCCCTTAACTTGCTTAATACGAATTCCTCGTATCACATTATCAATAACCCCTCGTGAGTTTATCTCGTACTATATCATAGTACATTATCTTCATAGCATCAAGCTATAATTATTCTAACATTACAGACCATCTTTCTTTTATAACTTAAACAGATCACGTCATGATCTTATTCTATAATCATCTCCCTTAAAATTCTTTTCTTAACTCGTGATCGTTTTGTTTTACAATCCTCTTTCTTTCTTTTTTCGTCATTTATGATTTCATTTATGCTTTAAATCTTACAGACTTTGTCTATTCATCATTATTTGTTATCTTGGCTATTAGAGTTAGGTAACTCCCATTTCTTATCTTTATATCTCTTCAAGATTCTTCTTTGAATTTTCTTGTTTATATAACAATTCTTCCTTTAAGAATTTCTATCTTCAATTACATTGCTCAACATTTCATTCGAGTTCCACATTTTCATCATACGTATCCATTTTCTATACTTGGTACACATCGAGTCTCTAATAGTTTCAATATGGTACGCTGAGTGGTTTCCCATAAACAACCAACAAACTTTGTTCCGAGTTGCTAGTTTGTATATACCTCCGCTCTATGAAGGAATTGTTTAGCCCAGATGTGACACCCCCAAATCCAGGTACTCCATTACCACAGGATTTGGTGTTCACTATCCAAAACATTACATCTAACTACCCATAATCGAAGGATAAAGACATAATTTAAATAACTTAAACAATAATCTTTCCCATTAAAGGGTTACATCATAATCTCAAAATAATCCCAGGCAATCTAACCTTAAAGTTATTACATAAGTTTGTGGAATACATCATAAAATAAAACAAGTCTTTAACATAATTCATTAAAATAAGAATTCTTATAAGTCTTCAACACTTGGACATTTTGCCATTTCCTTTGCTAGTAGATGGCTCATCGATTTTCTCTACTTTAGCTGTAGAGTTAAATGCAAGAGTGAGCAAACAATTGCTAACTGATATAGTGTTAGTTCCCGGAGGCACAATAGATACCTAGAAGGGGGGGGGGGTTGAATAGATAATTAAAAACTTTTCTTTTAAACTAGTTAGTATGATGGTGATTAATGCACAGCGGAATGAGTATTTGATAAACCTTCTTTTAGATATCTTGAATTAATGAGAGTGAGGTAGTTATGCCAGTTATAGCAGTTATAATGGACACAGCAGTTTTAAGTGGTTCAGAGCACTTAAAGCTCCTAATCCACTCTTCTACTCCTTGAGTAGGAAATCCACTAAGTATGTCTTTTACACTTCTTGAATCTCACAGATTCCTTCTAGACCAGCAGTCTAGGCACTTCTTAGTTCACTCTTGAACTCTTCAAGTCCTTCAGACTTGGAACTCTCACTTCAGTTGATTGGTTGTTGTTGAGATCGTGATTGGTGCTACTCAGTTGCTATTAAGCACTTGTTCGAAAGAACTGAGTGGCTGAGCAAGCTTTCTCTTTTTCTCAGATTGTAGAGTTGAGCGTTGAGTGTTCTTGTGCATTTTTATTCAATGCTTACTTTCTTCTCTCATCTGTCTGTGTTCTGTGTATATGTGATCTTTTTAAATCTATCCGTTGAAGTCAACTGATGAGGCATTAAATGCGTTTGACATTTCTGAGCTTTGATGGAGACTTTTCTGCACATCTTCTGAATTTCAATCTGGCCTATTGACACAGCAGACTGCTTTCTCACCTAACACCGGAAAAGCTATTTTCCTCTGCCCAATGGTCCTTTTCTTAGATTCTTGAATACGTTCCTTTTGATTAATACTAAGGATATCTTTTGTACCATTGGGATTGGTGAGTGCTTCAACGTTCAAAACCCATTCCACATTTGTTGGAATTTGTTTCCAAACAAAAGATAGGGCTCGATGCTTCTGACACAAGACAGATGATACTCTACGATGCATATCGTGGTGTCTTGTCATATTTGTGCTTGGTCTGAATAGAACACTATGATTTCTTTCAAGGGTTTTCATGCTATGATCTTTCCACACTACGATCTTTGCTTGCTCGTCTTGCAGACTCTACGTTTCCGAGATCATACTACGATCTCTGAGTTAGCTTCAGCAAATGTCTGGACCACTCTACGATTTCTGGTGAGGCCCTTCAAGGTAGATACACTACGATCATCTTGGCTCTACGATCCTGCCTTAGCTTTTGCATTCTGTTGATTAGCTAGATAGACTACGATTCTCTTCAAGGCCTATTTATTTCTTTCTAGTCATAGATCAACCTAACATTTTTGATCTCTTTATCTATACAAGTGAACATTAAAGACTAAGATCAACCTAACAATTTTGATCTATCACTAAGTCCTTGTACATATATTCCTTGAAGGACTTTACATATAATTATGAGCATTTACTTTAAAACATCAAATCAAAATATGCATTCTTCCAACAATCTCCCCCTATTTGATGTTGACATAACCAAGGAGATTTGTTGTCATGATTATTAAATTTTATATGCAATTGCAGCAAAGTAAACATGACTTAGTATTTCAGTGAGCAGCTAAAATTTCTAGAGAATAAGCATGAATTTATTGATGTATGAAGACAGATATTACATTTAAGTTTGACTACATCTATACGACTTAAAATTTAACTTATCTCTATTTCTTCGGCCTTTTGCTTCTTGGAGGATTTTCATATTCCTCAGCTCTCCTTTTTTTGCTTGCTTCATCTCTTCTGGCTAAATCTTCCAGCTCACTTGGGCTTAGTCTAGGATTGTGATCATGCCTATTCATGAATGCAGGATCTTCAATTGGCATTCTTAGGCCTGTTCTTGTCACCTCATGAGAGCTGGTAGTTGGCCCTAGACTCCTTAATGGTTAAGCCATTAAAACTTTCTGCTGATTAGCTCGTTGGGTCTGATGGTTGGATCGTGGAGTCTGCTGGTGGATTTGCCTTGTAGGAGGATTCCTCGAGGATTGAGTTTGGAATTGACCTCTACCTCTACCCTTGCCTCCCTGATCTCCTTTCCCTTTATTCTCCCCCTTTATGTCAGCATCAAGGGTTCGAATGTCTTCAGAGAGGCGAGTGGCTCCTTGGACAAGCTCGTTGAGTTGACTCTGAGTTTGAGCAATGTCCTCGCAATTTTCTTGGATCAAAGCATCAGAACGAGTTTCACATCGTTGAAGGATGTTTAGGATAGTTTCAGTCTGCTGCATTTGACCCATGGAGAAATCTTGAAATTCCTTTACTGCAGTTTGAAGACTTTTGTCGTTGATCGCTAGGGAGGCTTATCCCTATTATAGAATAAATATTATTTATTTAAATAAATTAATAGTTTATTTTATTTATTTAAATAAGATTAGAATTGTTCTAATTGATTTATTCACAGCCGGTTTAATATGGAGAACCTAAAGGGTCACACCATAAAAAGAAGAATAATTATCTAAGAAGTTAATGGCATAATCGTAATAATATGTTAAGTGTATTTAATTTAATCTATGGTGATAGAATAAATTAAATAGCTTAATATCTATTATTTAATATTTTGGAAATATTAAATATATAAATTAATAAGAGGAGTCTTATTAATATTATTACAATTATTATTATTTTAATTTCTACAGAGTTGGAAATTAATTTAATATTAGTACTCTCATTTATTCCTAATAAGATTAGGAGGCTAATTAATTAAAAGATTTTAATTAATTATTCCTAATAAGATTAGGAGCATAATTAATTAAAGGATTATAATTAATTAAAATAAAACCCAATTCCTTAATTGTTAAGGAGGGTTGCCCACATCTATAAATAAGAGGAGTCTTATTATGGGTGGGGTGGTTGTTGACTTTTTCACAACAAACGTGATTCCAATTGTTGGAGAGTACGCTATTTTTCTATGAGAGATAGAAAAACTAGGGTTTTGTCAAATACCCATCTTCTTGAATCTTTCTTCTTCTTTGGTGGATCACCTCTAGAGGCCAAACACTTGGGTGGCTAACGTTGATCAAAGGAAGGAACCAAACCCGGTAGATTCAAGTTGAACGCGAAAAGGATTGGAGGTGAACTTGTACCTGAGGAAGCTCGAATCTTCAAGGGTATGATTCTTGTTCTTTATCTTTTCGTTTAATTAATAATTATGCATAAAGGATGATCCGGGTATATGGTTTGTAAAATTTTAAAACTCTAATTTTCCATGCTTCTGCTTATTTTGTGTAATTTGAGTACGTTCATGAATATTACAAACCTAACACAATACTGGTGGGGTATGATCAATGCGGCTAACTGTCGAAGAAGACATCTGTGTGGGCCGTGTCATAAGACCATCCAGGGTTCAATGCTGAATATCTCTAGACATACATATATATGCATAACATAATACATGCATGATAAACAATAGATGGCAATATGATGTAGGGAATAACAGTAAATACATTCCTAAGTACATCATCATCTAATAAATCTCTGTACAACTAAAAATACAGGGAAATGGGGCACAGACGCCCAACTACTAACAGAGGCCTATCAAAAGATATAGCGAGAATGGGGCAAAACCACCCAGTGTCTAATAGAGGCCTATCAAAAGATATAACAAGAATATACATCAGAAGAAGACAATGGTGTCAATGTCAACATCATCAATCATGTCCACCTAATGTAACTCCTCCTGAGTCATTGGATCTCCATCAATGGGGATGTCAGGCCTATACAGTGGAGGATTTGTATCGATAAAGCCATATGGGTCATCTAAGGGCTCAACTCCTGAGCTGGAAGGATCAAATGTAGCCTCTGCAGGATCTCTGCCCAAGTGTCGGATAAAGAAATGTGCCCGGTCCAACTGTCGGGTCAAACTGTCAATCTGTGTTAAATGAGTTGGATCTCTGACACAGGCCATCCAATCCGTCATCATCACGGATCCAGGAACCATATCCCCATAAACTGCGTGGCGCGGGTCTGGGCTCCGATGGTATGAGGGGACCACCAATGCTGGAACATAGCATGGGTATGTGTACCCTCTAACAGTGTAAAACCGTTAACACCCATCAAAGGGATATCAATGGCGGGTGACTGTGAAACAGGACAATAATGCCTGACAGGAGGCAAGATCAGTATATGAATCTCCCATGTGGTGCTCCTAATAGCACGCTCTCCTAAATAGAGCTCCCATCCTCCATCTGTAAAGATAGGAATATTATGGGTGGAAATTACGTACTCGATACCAGTCAGGTATCCATCCTCAAAACGAATGGGCCAAGTGCTCCCAAGAATATGGGATCCAAGTAATGGCATCAGCTGTCAATAACTCCAGCTGTAGGAAACAATGAGTGAAACCCTCCGCTACAGGGACCTCCGCTAGTATGGAATGATGTCATCGTCATCCTTGTGGATAGGTCTCCAAGCCTAGCACACTCACAGGACGCAAATATGGGAACCTCTCATAGGCCCAACACTGCCAACACAAAGGCAAACATCTGCTGTCAGTCAACACCCTTAACCTGTACAAGGGAAATTACAAGAGAAATACTCACCAGTAAAAATGGGTAAAATCCTAGCCAAGCCCTGCGAACGCATGCCCATACCCCTAAGGAAATAGCCGAAGGTGGAGAAGCCCCAGTCATACTCTCCGATACGGTCCACATGTCGTGTAGCGCTCACAAAAGTGAATGACACCGTAGAAGAGTTATCATCTATGAAGCAACCCCTAATTATCATCAAGAACAATCGCCGAAGAATGCGATCCTTGACTCTCACATCATCGGGTATGGGCTCACTCAATAGCCCACTTATAGCATCTACGCTCAATGGACCTGTACGAACAGTCCTGCCCTTGAGCGCCTCAGCTGGAACTCCTAGCAAGGATCGAACGGCAGTCGAGGTAATATCCGCCGTACATGGCACTGGCACCCCTTCAAACTCCATACCGGTGATAAATCACCAATCCATCAGCGTCATCATCACCTCATAATCCAATAAATGGAGAGACTGAGTCTGGTGAAACCAACGCTCAGACAATGCCCTGAGATAACCCCAGCGATAACGACGAGGAAGGATGGAAAAGAACGCTTCGAAGCCCCAACCATGCACAATCGCTCTATAATCAGGATGCAGAGCCTGGTATATAGAGTGAATGCTGAACCAGTTCCCTCTAGGCTATGTAAAGTCGGGAACTTGCATTACAAAGCAGATCAACATCAGAAACCTTTACTCCTCATTAATAGGAAAAAAGGGAAGATCAAAATCCCGTTGGTACCTCATTTGCGTACAAGTAAATCGAGGGGTGTCTACTCAAATCACCCAGAAGATCTGGGATCGACACCTGAATGCCTGGGAAATCCCTACGGAGAACATGAGCAGCAAGAGTAGGGTCTGTAACCGGAACATCCTCCTCCTCATCCTCAACGTCTGGCACGTCAACCCGGACAGGACGTATCACTGCCTCTGCTAAACGACGAGGCTCTCTAACAGAGCGGGGTCGAGGCACTTCAGAAGCCCTCTTCCGCACACCTGAAGTGGTCTTGCGGGAACTACTCGGCTGATCTGGATACCTATATCTGGACAACAAGTCTCCAAATCACCTCAGAAAGGGTGTGGTAAATTCTAACCTAGAGCTTTTCAAAATGCAGTTTTATGACTACATGCATCCATGCATTATTTTAACATACGTCTACAGTAGAGTTGAAAATGCATGACTACCCAATGCCTACGTTTTGAAAAAAAAATTGCTAGAGTTTTCTCTATAAATAGGACTATCCACATGCACATAAGCATGACTAGGTGGCCATTCAGTACCACACCTGCCCAAAGTCATAAACATCCTACATGCATTAATAAATCAAAGTAAAAATCCAGAAGGGTAGCTTAATTACCAAGATTATTTTGCTTTTTCACCTTAGCTCATTTGTCCTCAAATAGGAAAAGAAAATAGCAGAAAAAAGGTGTCAATTTGACTGTTTTAAAAGTCAAAAAAATTTCACATCATTATGTTCAGCATGGTTTAATACTAACATTTGCTATATTGAATATTTTTTATCACATCATATGAGCATGCATATTCACTACTATGTGTTTAGACGCATTTCATATCATAAGTCATTTTCCAATGGATTAAAACTGGAAAAGAAGACATGCATACGTTATCTGGACAACATAGAAAACTTGTACTGTGATAGAATTTTCAAAAAGACGCCTGAACTCAGCAAATCTGAAGAACTCTCGGATTTCCTTCGCGACGCAACGTTAAATGACTTGAGAAGGCAACTTGCAGCCTTAAAAGCCACCCACCACGGCTGGCCGCAGGTGTACATCGGCTACCGCAGGTGTACCTGCGGCTCCGCTAGGTGGGGCCCACCCCTCCAACTCGGTCTAGTTTGAGTTAGAAAGAAGTTCTTACAAGCTGAAAAGGCCAAATCAGGAATAAAAACGCTATGCGATTAAGCAAAATAGCCTGAAATCCTGGTTTTCACGGGTCGAGTTGTGGCTTTACATATCACTTATTTAAATTCGCCCAAACACAGGGTACACTATACCAATGATCTCATCCATTGCAAATTACATTCAGCAATACCTCATGAAGGTCTAATGTCATCAATTTAGGATCATAGCTCTGAAACACTTTTCCCTAGCGAGTCTTCATATAACTCATCCGTTGATGCACACATCAGAGAAGGTCAAGCAGCCTTAACATCATCCCCAATAGGGATCTCATCCGTTGATTCAAATGTCAATGAAGGTCAGACAACCTTGACAACACCGACTGGTGGCAGTAACTCCAACAGAGCAGCGGAAAGACCTTTGCAATACGAACTAGGAAAGAACATCCTCATCGGGGAGGACCGATGATGGAATATGTTATACACATCCTCAACAAACAAAGCTCTATCCCCACAGAGTCTCTTGTATATGAGAGATGCATCATCAGTGTAAAGTCTGTATCAAGGATTAAGGACTTTGGTGATAACCCCAACGTCAATATCCTGGAAGCTCCTGAGAGCATTAGATTGCACGTCCAAGATAGTTCATCAAGGTTGTCAATAATAACTGTCAATCCTGGTAGAAGTCAAGGGGAGCTGGCAATCATCTTACCATGTTGGAGAACAATCCAACAAACCACATACATTTACATCATGTTGTTGTACGTGGCATTATGATCATCTTGTTGCATTTCAAGTGTCTAGTATTCTTTATCCTATTCATGCCATTGCATTGCATGAATATGATAAAGAGGGGCATCTGTAGACACTCAAAATTTTTTGTATACGTGTTACTAACATTGTAAGAGGGCAGCATCGTCTTTCAGAGATAACCCTGGAGGACAGCTTAGCTCAATCCCGAAAATAACACTGGAAGTTTCATTTTCTACATCAGAGATAACCCCGAGGCATGCAGCTCAATCCGAAAATCACACCGGATAAGGTCGTTTCATCTCGGAGATAACCCCGAGATACTCAATCTCAGTCCCGAAAACAACACTGGGAAAGACAGTTTTAACCTTGGAGATAACCCCGAGGAGTGCATTTGCAGTTCCGGAGATTACCTCGGAGATGCTCATTTCAACCTATACAGTCAGCTTCAACCTCGAAAATCACACTGAGGCACTCAGCTCCAAACCCGGAGATAACCCCAGGAGGTCAGACACACCTCAGAGACAACCTTGAGGACATCCAGTACTTGTAGCAGCCCAATCTTAGAGATAACCCTGAGCAACGACTGCTTTATCAGCCCAAACCGGAGATAACCCCGGTGAGGGGTAAAATCAACATTTTTCTACCTTGATCCCACATTCCGCCGTCTCAACAACATCTCAACATACATTCTACACAACAATGTCCCACAAGAGCGAAATAACTGTAATCCCGAGTGACTACTACACAGGAAAGCACACCGGATGGAATTTGAAGCTTGAAGACCAAGGGCATGGTCCCATCTTCCTGACTTCTAACAACCTCCAATCCCATATCATTTGTGTAGCTCTCGACAATAGCACTTCGTAAAAGGTCTTATACACTTTAATTGGAGGCTCGAATTGAAGTTCTGCAAATTCGAGCGGACATCACATTGCACACGTGCACGTACTTCGAGATGGTGGGACCCGTAGAGCCCGAGGCACCCTGGGCAACCGCAAGTACATTTTCGACTACCGCAGGTGTACCTACGGCTCCCCCCTCTATAAATAGAGAACTTGGGGTGGCCATTTTTTAAGAGAAAACGGTGAGGAAGCCATGTCAAATTTGCTCTGTACACACCCTAAACTAAGTGTTTTCTCATTTTAAACACTTGTGAGCTTACATTCAGTCATATTTTTACCGACGGGAGCCGAGTGTTCATCCATGTAAAGCTATAGAAGTCTTCTTTGACAGTCCACTGTAAGCCTTCTTACACCTTTTAAAGCCTTTCTCTTCTACTTTGCACACACTGTTCTTCACATTGAGAGTCGTGTTGCGTGTGTATGCCCGGACTTCGGTCCGTGACTTTTATTTCCTTTAGTATATATACATATATATATATATATATTTATATATATATGGACTAACATTATCGAGTTATGCCTCGATTGAGCCTGGACTCACGTCCGGAGCGTTTATTTGCTTTTGTATATATATATACTTATATATATGAACTGTTGTCGAACTCTATTCGATGAGACTGGATTTTATATCCAGAGCGTTTATTTATATATATATATAAGCAGTAAATGCACCGGATGTAAAATTCAGGCTCATCGAACAGAGTCCGACAACAATTTATATATATAAGTATATATATATATAGCGACAAATCGCTGAAATGATAAACCGAGCCGGGATCGATATATATCCTATGCGTTTACCGCTTTTATATATATTTACATTTCTTTCAGGCCTGGAATTTACTTCGTGGCCTTTTGCTGCTTTATTTACATTTCTTTTAGGCCTAGAGTTTAATTTAAGGCGGTTGGTCATTTTTTACTATTTTATTTACATTTAATCCCGCCTGGAGTTTATTTTGTGGCGGTTGATCGTATTTATTGCTTTATTTACATTTTTGATCCCCCATGGAGGTGTTTCGTGGTGGTTGATCATGTCTCTATATATATATTTATCGCTTTTATATATTTACATTTCCTATCCCCCATGGAGGTGCTTCGTGCTGGTTGATCATGTCTGTATATATATATATATATATATATATAACTACTTATTGCTTTCATATAAATTGCGGCATTATGTGAGCGTAGGAATCATGTGATCACAGATTCAGTCTACTGAATCTAGATTCAGTTCCCATGATGGACATTTTCAGCTGTAAGCAGCTTGTAAATTATTCACGGTGTTTGAATTTCCTTAGATGGCTTTATGCCCATGAGTAGTTCCGCACTACTGTATATATTATTTTCTCAAAGATGTTTCGCATCTCGAAAATAAAAGCAATCAAGCTGAACATTTAATAAAATGGAAGTATCAAAGGCCTCAATTACTATTGAGCACGTGGTTTGAAAAAATCACTTTTACAAAACATCGTTGCTATATCTTGTTAAAACTGAATTTTTACATAAATTCAAACCCTTTGTATATAGGTGCAAACGAGGCATAGCACTACTTCCAAATTGCACATTGATCCACACACACACACATTCATATAACAGTTTAATTATAAAGTGACGGTCACCGTGGTAACACAGATGTCGGGGGGTGCCTAACACCTTCCCTCCGTATAAGCAACTCCCCGTACCCTAATGAATCTCGGTTTCACATACTCGTTTAGCAGTGTCACATCATTGGGTCAATGTGCAAACCTTTTCTCGGTTGTGTTGGTACAACCATTTAAAAAACCAACTGGCGAATCTTACCGTCAAATTGTCGACATATAAATGTCGGACCTTTTCACAACTTGTTTTTTCAAACAAATCTCACCTAACATGAGAACACCAAAAGACAAGAACAGAAGAGGGACAGTAAAAATCCCGACGTGGATATTACACATCAATGCCTCACCTCATTATATCAAGTTAAATGACTGTCAAGAAACGGACAGTGGAAAGGTATGATTCCTCATTAACATAAATGTGTACATCATGTTGCATCAACTCATGTACTATAACAGTATTCTATCAAGATATCATACTCTACCTAAAAAGGGGAAGAGAGAAAGTACACTAAGGTTGAAAACTCAAATACTAACAAACTTTCTCTCCATCCAAGTTTTAGGTTGAAGATAACATCTTGAAAGAAGTCTGAAATAGTTCATAAGCATATTAAGATTTTATTAATCTTAAGTGGGGTAATCCTTTCTAACAGGTTAGTATGTACGAACCTTTGTTCTAGGTTTTTGATAATCCATAGAGTATGATCAGCTCTAAAAGAGTATCTTGAAGATTCATAGAAACTGATCATCTCCGTGAATCTACCAAATACAAATAAGTGATAGAACTGATTCTCACTCTGTGAACACTTAAAATCTGTGAACATAACCAAGTACATGATGAAACCATCAAAGAAAAAGAGTATTTTATTAAAATGAGTAAACTTACACACACTCATCACCATGCATCTTAAAATGTAATACCTAAATTAAATACATGCATATATATGATTGTTGATGATCAATGTGATAAAAATTCAAATATATGAGGAACAGGGATTTTGGAAACTAACCTAGCAGGACCCATTTAACCATGGGTACCAAAAATAGAAATCTATCTAATATGCAGATATTTGGTCTATCTGATCACACTAAGGAATGAAGAAGAAGAACTTCACGAGTGCAATCTGTCAAAGAATGCAAGGAAAATCACAGTGTTCTCTGCGTTAAAGACTGAGTCCAACCTGTGAAAAACAACATACAAAGATTATGGTAAAACGATCACAATCGTAGTGTCCCTTCAGTCAGCATCAAAGTTCGCGAAGTACAGCCTAGAAGGGAAGTATGTGGAAGAGCAATTAGAGATATGGAGATGATGAAGCTTAGGAAGCATAAATGAAGAAGTGGAATTCTTGCCAGAAGATAAGTCAATCATGGTGCATATCTATCGACCACACCAAGATCATCAAAACCACTTCCGGTGAGTTCATGGAAAATAGAAGCTAACTCTAAACAGCAATATACCAGTTATAAAGTCCCAAAACTTTATGGCTGATGAACCAAATAAAGATCCATAGTCAGTAGGAACGTCTCAAAATGTACCACTGATAACCTTGTCAACCACCAAACTCAGAATCATGGATTGCTTATGATCAAACATCTGATTGAAGTGTAAGAGGAGGAGGACACCACGAGTACAGCCAATGCAAATGTCTAAAGTACTACTTTTGGTAAGCACCTCAGGTAAAAACCTGACCTTTAGTTCACTCTAAGTGGTTCGCCCTTCCTGAGCTACCTTAACCCAGAAGGAATATTAATTAAAGTTCATCTCAAGAACCAGGACAAACAACTTTCGTAAAGCAGGCTCAATGATCGAAGTCTTTCCAAAGAATACACTGGCTCATGGGAAGCTCAACAGAACTTGGCACCCATTAAACCATTCAGATTGTGTGGAGCAGAGTTACGGATACAGGTTGGAAAGACATCTTGCAAATTCACTTCAGAGATTAAGTACTTAAACTCTCTTGGGGTGCATCAGTGGTTAAGCCATTCAAAATGAGGAACAATGTCAAATCACTTACTGAATCATCTCTCAGGAGATAATCGTTGAGTTGTCAAAGATAATCGTAGTGAACATAGCTACCTCACCAAGCTACTCTATTAATCTACTTCAGTAATGCTTATCCTCTTAAAAGAAAATTAAAACTGAAAAACTGCTCAATTAATGGGGAGTTACAGTTTCTTACTGAGCATCATCCAACCAATAAATGATTGACACATCACAGATAATACAGAGTCAGAAGGAACCGTCATAAAGACAAATTCAAAATCTCCAAACAGTCATCAAAAGTTGTTGAACCTCTCTCCCTCCCTTTTTTAAAACCCTAAAACTCCTTTCAAAGCCTGAGTTCATTAACCCTCTAGCTTCGCCCAAATCGCATTTAGCTATCTCTCATAAGACTCCTGAAATTAAATACACATATTTCGAACACTTCAAATGGTAGATTGGCGAGTAATCACATGCATTCTGCTCAGAACAAAGACGTTTGAGAAATCAAAGAAAAAGTTCAAAGATATTCTTGAAATTGTGAAAAAGGCTGGATTCTCAGAATGTCTTAAGGCAAACACTCGAATATATGCTGACCTAGTTAGAGAGTTTCACTCAAACGCAACCATAAATTCTAGAACCCTCTCTACCAAGGTCAAGGGTCAGATCCTGAAACTGAATTCTTCCGAAATCAAGCAATGCTTAGGTCTTCCTGACCTAGATCTGAAAAGCCTGGATGAGATTAACACTGAAAAAGCTAAGAAGATTATGCAGTACAGAAGAAACCTTAGTCTGAAGGACATAAAGAAAAAGGAGTTTCCTGAAGAATTCGAGTTCCTTGCTAAAATAGTGGGTAAATGTATCCTATGCAAGGACACTGCACATGACCCTGTGATTGATCAACAACTAAAGATCATGTCTACAATACTTCTGAAGGAACATATCAACTTTGGAACCATCCTGCTTAACCAAATGTCCAAATGGCTGGATAAGGAAGAGAAGAAGAGGTTAACTGGAAAACCCCTCACAAAAGTTTTTCATGGAAGATTTTTAAGTATCACTTTGAAAAAAAAGCTGAAGAATAAAATTAAGGATGATGAAGGTGAAATCCTTAATGTTCATAAAGTGATGTCTCCTTAGAAAATTAGAAGAAAAATCCCAAGGAAAATAAGAGGCTAATAACATCTGGGAGTAGCAGGAAGGTATCTACAAAGAAGAGGAAGGAAAAAGAAATAGAAGACAAGATGTCTCAATCTGACGAATCTGTACATGCAGCATCCACTTCAGCAAAGAAGAAATCTAAGAATATAAAGAATACAGACGCTCCACCAAGCAATCTCTCCACTAACAAAAAGAGACATGAATCAGGAGAAGAACAAGCATCAACTGCAGAAACCCCAAAAAGAAGAAGGAGTAACAGATTACTCCAAGGGTCATCCAAGAAGAAAGCAAAGGTGATGAAGAAGTCAATTCCAGTTCCTCAAAGAAGCCTATCTACTCAAGAAGAAAGAGAAAATGTAGAGTCAAAAAAATGAGAAGGGATCTGAAAGCTTCAAGGATAAATCCTCAAAGAGCAAATCCAGCAATAAAGAAGAAGTTGAATCTATGAAAGAAATAGCCAAATCTGATGGTGAAGAAGATTGTGTAAGTCTTGTGGCTAACACTCAGAGTTGCCACTCTGCTGATGAAGAAAGATTGAAAGTTGAAACAATTTCATCTCCTACTGCAAATGCTCTAACAAGTTCATATGATGGTTCAAAAGATGTTGAGTCCGAGGAAGAGGGACATGTTCCTACTATTGCTGAACATCAAAGAAGCCTATATGGGGACACAGAGGCTTCAGATTCTGAAAAAGAAGAAAAGTCTGAAACTCCTATAGCTAACCCTCCAATGAGAAGAAAGAGCAACAGACTGCTTGCTAAATCTGTCCCAAAGAAGAAAGGAGAACTCTCTATTACTGTCATTGATTTGAGTGATGATGAGTTTGAATCCAAGGAAGAAGATCATGAAGAAGAAGATGAAGAGATGGAAAAAGGTTCTAGTTCTACAAACTAGGAATCAGAGGAACAAACTGATGAGTATGATGAAGGAAGTCTACACAGGTCTAACTCCAACCCCAGACAAAATGAATGTGGAAAAGACTCCAGTTCTGCAATAGAAGAGCCAAAAAAATTTCACATTCCTAACCCTGTAAATCACAAAAGAAAAGTTGTAGTGGAAATTGACGAATCACTAGATGTGCTTCTCGGAAGATGGATTAATCATGGAAATGAAAGGCTAAATGTAGTGATGATGACTGCAGAAAATGCGCTCAATAATCGTAGGGCTGTGAAGCTGGACACTTTAACTATAATATATGAGCTTGAAGTTAAGAACCATGCAATAAGGTGGTTTCACCCTCATATGCCATGGGTAAAGGCATTCGTCACTGAAGATAACAGCTATCTCACATGGGTCTTCTCTCATCTTCTTAACCTAGAGCTGGTGGCACAGAACTTTTCAAGGATAAAGAAGTTTGCAACCAAGATGATCAAAGACCAGTCTCACTTCAAAGTCTACCGATATACTGGTAACCACTACATTCACTATGATTGTAGAGTGGGTTTTAATGGCATAAGGATTATGCCCAAGTGGATGTGATCGTAGAGTCCCTTCACTCTACCATTGAAGACAATCAAGTTCAATTTGAGAAGATTACCTCTGCCCAAGCATAATTTTCTGATATTCCTTCATCCTCCAACAGTGATTGGGACTCAACGATTTATCAGATTCTCACTACTTTCAAAAAAAATTCCAAGAATGAGACTTGTGGAGTCCAGTCTAGTGCTCAACAAGAGTCTGCCAAACCAAATGACCAAACTCCTATGGAGCAAGAGTTATTGAAGAATTCTGATGAGTTGGTTGAGAAGATATCTATCATCACTGAGGAGGCAAAGATGTTGATAGAAGATGATATGGTTCAAGACAGACTCCAAGCCACTATGTCTGATATATCTCTCAAAATCAAAGAGAGAGATCAAATCTATCTGAAGGCCATGAATGATCAGAAGAAAGAAGCTCTACGAGCACATAAAGCAATTGAAGATCAAATCCTATCTCTCTCTGACAAGATTGACAATCTAAATCAGTCTCTCTCCTTATAACTTGAGCTGAGCCAACAAGAAATCAAGATTGAGGTTGGTAACTCATCTTACTGTTGGGTTTTGTGAAAATCAAAGTAGCAATCAAATTGAAAAATTAGCGGAAGCGAAATAAAATCAGATTTTAAAAATTTTCACAAACCAATTACCCGGATCATCCTTTATGCATATTATTAATTAAATGAACAATATTGTTCAATTTTCTTTATAAGCATCAAATGTGATAAATTAACATCTTAAATACTTAATACTTGCCTTGTGGTGTCACCACAAGGATGATATTTTTCTTTTTTGAATATATGGAGTGCTAGGTCAGACTTAACTTGGATAATTTTGATTCGGATGTGCCACCACTTGATCAAAATAATCTAAGAGGCAAAAGAAAAGGAGTTGCATAGTTGATGTAATTGACAAAAGTTGTCTACCTATTTATTTATATATAGTTTGTTGTGTCACCACAAGGCTATATACATTTGAAATGGAATCCTTATTCTCACTAGCAAATCTTTAATTAGATTTTGTCGAACTATAAGTCAAATAAGAGGAACCTGTAGATAGACCTATTATACCACAATTGAATCGTAAATCTGGAATAGTACCGAAGATACCTGGGAGGTATAGATTCATCATGGATGATGATGATGAGGTACGTATCATAGAAGATGATGATCCAGAGTTACATACGATGAGGTAAGAGTTCTAGTGTGTACAAAAGGGTCAGTGGGAGCGTCGTGAAATTTCTAGTATTATATGTTGATATACTACGGATGAGGAATAACATATCAATGCTACAATCAGTAAAGATAAAGTTGTCTAAACATTCCTTCATGAATGATTTGGGAAGAATATCTTAATTGGGGATATAAATCTATATAGATAGATTTAAGAGGATGCTCGACTTAACCCAAGGAACGTATATTCATTTAATGCTAAAGTTGTTTAGCATGGCAAACTCCAAGAGATGTCTCAAGTCGATGAGCTATGGAGTGTATCTCTCTTAATAGTCCCCACAGACTCCTGAAAAAAGAGGTCGCATGAGTGACAATCATGCATGCAATGAAATGTACGAGACCTGATATTGATCAGTCATATTATGGAGAAGTTCACTATGAGTCAGTGAAAAATATCTTAAAGTGCTTAACCGGCACTAAGGATGTGATCATATTCATGGTGGGTCTAAATTAAAACTAGAGGGCTTAACAGGACTCAAGTTTTTCGAAGACAGACTAAGATGATGAGAAAATCCACTTTAAGGTAAAGCGTTATCTTGAGCAATTGGTGCGTTGAATTGGAAAGGTTCCAAAGCAATGAAAGAGTTCTTTGGTTTAATGATAAAGACAAAGTATATAGCTATAAATGAAGCTGCAAGTTGATTGTTTGGATTAAAAGTTCATTACAGAACTAGGAATAGTTTAAGTCTCATCTTGGATCTAAACATGTGTTGTGGCACTTTCATTTGATTATTAGAATCATTGAAAGATGGAAAATCACTATAGAGATAGTGGACTCTCATGAACAACATTACATATCCATTAACTAAAGCTTATCCAACAGCAGGATAATCGTCACTTAGAGAAGAAGAGTATGAGATACCATGGTGATTGGCTTTAGTGCAAGTGGGAGATTGAAAGTAGTATGCACACAAGCCAATGATGTTTGATGATAAAGCATATACTTTGAAATAATCTTATTCATTTATTAATAAAAAGTATTAATTTATTAAAGGCTTTTAATTATCTACATGATGCTATTTTATAATATGTGATAAATCCATAGTTTTAAGCAATACTTTTAGAATAATGATGATGATCATTCTAATGAGATCTAAATTCTTAGAAAGCTTAAAATTAAAATAGTTCCCAATCATTGGATTAATAAAATGGGGATTTGTGAATCCCGGATAGATTGGTACATACGTTGCTTGCTTTCATTGGATGAGGATGATTGATCTCATGATCATTTGTGTGGAGACACTAAAACAAGTATGTAGGTGCTTATTAGAGAATAAGTTCACTTTGAAGCATTGGCTCGCTAAGGAATACCTAATGGAGTTTTACTTGCCTGTCAATAGGAATTCCTGTAGTGATAGTAGTACAAGTGATCCTTGGACTTGAGATCATCATAGTATCTTGTGTATGATGAGTTATACTTTGACTTATTCCTTAAGACCCTTAGGGTATCTCAAAGGGTATGCTTGGGTATAATAAGTTGTACATGGAGATAATGTATGATCAATAAAGAATCTATCACTTCTATTAAAAGAAGAGAAATGTCCTATGTGATTCGATAAATGACAACCCAGTAGTCCTTGGCCAAGGCAGAATGAAATTAGAAAGGAGTTTCTAATTTGCATTATTTGGAGTTGTGCATTTAAGAGTCGAAATATATATAATTAAATAAAATAAGACTTGATAGTAATTCCATGTCTTATATTTAATTGGGACATTGTATGGTGGAAGGATTGAATTGTACAGTAACTATTTACTCAAAGGTTCTTTTATGATTAATGTTGAAATCTATATTATCTGGAAAGTCGTTGATCGCTAGGGAGGCTTATCCCTATTGTAGAATAAATATTATTTATTTAAATAAATTAATTATTTAATTTATTTATTTAAATAAGATTAGAATTGTTCTAATTGATTTATTCACAACCGGTTTAATATGGAGAACCTAAAGGGTCACACCATAAAAGGAAGAATAATTATTTAAGAAGTTAATGGCATAATCGTAATAATAAGTTATGTATATTTAATTTAATCTATGGTGATAGAATAAATTAAATAGCTTAACATTTATTATTTAATATTTTAGAAATATTAAATATAAATTAATAAGAGGAGTCTTATTAATATTATTACAATTATTATTATTATTTTAATTTCTAAAAGAGTTTAGGAATTAATTTAATATAAGTACTCTCATTTATTAGTTAAAGGAGTTTAATTAATTATCCCTAATAAGATTAGGGAGCCCCTTTAATTAAAAGGGTTTAATTAAATAATATCTTATATTTAATAGGGTTACTTGATATCTTTATAAGAGGAGTCTTATGTCAGATATCAAGACTACGTAATAATTCCAATGGTTGGAGAGTACGCTCCTTTTCTATTGAGATAGAAAACTAGGATTTAGCCAACCACCCATCTTCTTAAATCCTTCTTCTTCCTTGGTGGATCACCTCTAGAGGCCAAACACTTGGGTGGCTAACGTTGATCAAAGGAAGGAACCAAACCCGGTGGATTCAAGTTGAACGCGAAAAAGATTGGAGGTGAACTTGTAACTGAGGAAGCTTGGATCTTCAAGGGTATGTTTCTTATTCATCTTTTTCTTTTAATTAATAATTTTGCATAAAGGGTGATCCGGGTATATGGTTTGTAAAATTTTAAACTCTGATTTTTACACGTTTCCGCTTATTTTTGCAATTTGATTGCGTTCATGAATATTACAAACCTAACACTTACCTCATGGAGAAACTTATGTTGGCGCAGCTTTATCAAGTGATTAATGACAAAAAGGGAGAGAAAAAGAGACAGAGAAAGAAGCACTCAAGGAAGAGAAAGGAGAACAGAAGAAAAGAAGACAAGAAGGCCAAGAAAAAGGCAAGGGAACAAAAGAAGAAGACAGTAACAACAAAAGAAGCAGAATCATCATCTGAGGGGGAGCCAAAGGATGATGATCCCATGAACAAAAAGTCTAAGGGGGAGCCAAACAAAAATGAAAAGCATGAATCCCAAGGGGAGCAGGAGCAAAAAGATCAAGCTGATTAGTAGCTGATTAACAGACATCCTGGAAGACAGACACGAAGTTAAAAAGGTACATCTCTATCTAGTTAGGTATATTCTAGATCCAAGATGTAAAGTGTCATAGTTTATGTAATTCCATATTATTGTTAATGACACTCATGATTATCTGTTTTAGAAATACAGCTGCTCACTGTATATAAGATTCATTCATCTCATGCATATGCATGAAGTGTTTTTGTCATAATCAAATAGGGGGAGATTGTTAGGAATCAACATGTGAATGATATTCCTATTTATATATGATTTAATTATGATATAAATGAATGAATATGCAAGTATGCTTACATTAAGAAAAGTTTTAAAGTCCTTTGATAGATAATAAGAACATATGTACAAGGACTTAGAATGAATTGATAAAATGTGTTAGGTTGATCCTACATAAGCAAAACATCTTTGTAAAGTCCTTTCAAAGAAATGATGTACAAGGACTATAAATATAGAAAGATCAAGCTTGTTAGGTTGATCTTATAATGTAATAGATAGGTTTGTCTGATCGTCGAGCACTGCACCAGAAATTATAGTCTGCCATGAGAGTCAAGGAAAACTCGAGAGCTATCAAGACAGAATTGTAGTCTGCAATATAGTAGATCTCGGAGTTCATCGACTTCTAGGAGAGACGAGGAAGGATCGTAGTGTGTCGAGAAGAATTTCCTCAGAGCCGTAGTCTGCTAAGGAAGTCATGTTCAGAATCGTTGAGACAGCCTGTCTAAGAGTCGAACGAGCATCTGCCAAATTCAAGAATCGTAGACCACACTCAGAGTCGTAGAGTCTACTTATAAAATAAAAAGCAGAGATCGTAGTCAAGCCAGATCAGATGAAGACAACAAGCTTAAGGATAGAAATAGTAGAGTATCAACATCTAAGACTTCAATAGACTTCAATAGAATCGTAGACCACACTCGAAGTCGTAGTGTCTGCAGAACCAAAGCGTAATCGTAGAGTGTTGAACTAAGACTTCAATAGAGGTGCTTACAATTCCAAGGCAGAATCGTAGAGTAAACACGATTCTCAACAAATAAGCACACCTAGAATATCCAAAGGATGAAGCGTCTGGTCTGAGCTGCAAAGATACATGTAAGACCCCAAATTTTATGAAATGAAAGTATTCAATTTTCTTATAATTCTTATTTAGTAAATGGTTAAATTGATAAAAGGTTAAAAGTTAAGGGTGATATATGAAAATTTTGAAAAGTATACAAGCTGTCATAAAATATTCGATTGGTCGGGGAATATTCATTTTAACAGGGAATATTCATACGACAGCACAATCATTGGTGGACCCCACAACGAAAGTATTGTCAAAGTTAGAAAATGACAGAAATATCTTTTTTATGAAAATAATGGCGAAAGTTTTACCGTTAAACTGTTGAACTACCCGGTGGTAAAAGTACAGTAATACGCGTGGTTGCATAGTAGCACACAGTATTGATTATTGATGCTTATGTGAGAAGTCACCCAGTTATACTCAATTATTGCTATAGTAATTGCTGCATAATATCTCCTATATTATTGATTCATTTATTGTCACAGTATTATCTGCATAATATTTTATATTATTAAATCAATAATTGAGACGACAAAGTTATTCATGTTATTATTTGCATTATTGACGATGTCTAGAAAGTTCTGTCGAGGAAAGGGGTTTGGTCACCTAATTACGCGCCAATAGGGAGAAATCCTTATCGGAAAGCCCCCTCTTTCCTGGGAATGATCTGGTTGTTAAATATTATGAGTTATAATATTAATGATGAATAAGTTCGTGTTGATTAAAGATGTTTGTTCATTCAGTTTTCCTTAATTCTTACGTGACCCAATTACCCTCAGAGGAGGTATTTCTGTGATTGGCTGGTTTTATTGACCAAACGGGCAATTAATCGAATAAATGAGCCATTAATTGCTATTAGTTCACATGCATATAACTAGTTGTTCACATGAATGGAACTATTGATTCACATGCATATACTATTAGGGGAGGTGGTGCAAGTTTGATAATACTTGTAGGACTAAATTAAAAACGGAGTTATAGATGAAGGTACTATACTGTAATAATTTGAGCCCCAAAATGTGCAATTATCAAAACTATGTTTTCCTATAAATAGAAGCTCATTCTTCTTTCATTCTCACCAATTCACTAAGACTCACAAGAGAAATTATAGATAGAAGCTATAGAGAGAGAAGCTATAGAGAGAAAAAAGAAGAGTATTCTGCTACATCACTATTGCAGTATCAAGTCTTCTACTAAAGTAAGGGGTATTATTTCTTTCGTATTCGTAAGGGATGTTATTTATTTCTTATTCGTAAGGGGTATTATTTATTTCATATTCAAAAGAGATATTATTTTTCATATTTGTATGGATATTACCTTTGTTCAATATCCGTATGAAATAATATTTTCTTCCATACTCTATAGTATGTAAGTAATATTATTTCGTTTTGTATCCCTAATTCTACACTCATTTTGTTGAAGTATTGCTTCTATACTCCGTGAAATTAGTAGAATATCCTTGAAATTTGTGTTTCATCTAGTATCGTTTCATAAGGATATTTTTCGAAACATTCTTGTTAAATTTTAAAGCTTTTCATGCTGGAGTACTATTCACGGATACTATTCATTTATACGGCACTATTCATACGTACGGTATTATTCACAGAGTACTATTCATGGGAACTATTGATAAATACGGTACTATTTATAAAGTACTATTCATGGGGTACTATTTATAAAGTACTATTCATAAAGTACTATTCACAAAGTACTATTCATGAAGGACTATTCCTGGAGTACTATTCACAAGGTACTAGTCACTCGAGTACTATTCACCTGGAGTACTATTCATGATAAAAATTGATTTCTTTTCGGTCCAAATCATTTTTGATACAATATTATTCTTGAATTTTACTCCACAAAGAAGAATCATGTTGACAATTTGGATATTATTGAATTCTGGATAAATTAAATTATAAATCTTTAAAATTTATCATTGCTTTCATTTAATTGAATTCTTATATCATTGTCATCATCCTCATGCTTATATTTTGATGAAAGTCATCTTTGGTCGTAGTGCATAGATAGATTATTGATTGGTATGATTATGACCAGGGATTATTCGGTATAATCATGACCCGTAATGTTACAAATGATGTGGTAAAAGTCCTCATTGGCCCGTAGTGCATTGATGGACAGATGTTGGTATGATCATAACCATGCGTTCTCTTCGGCCAAGGGTGCAAAGATGAATTGTTGTTTGGCATGATCATGACCATTGGTGAAAACACGAATATCCTTGGCCCGTAGTGCATGGATAATTCGTGGTCGTGATATTAATGAATATCCTTGGCCATAGTACAGGGATGATTCGATGATGTGAATTATTTATTAAGTTGAGTCTCAACGATAAAATTGATGATAAACTTTTAAATCATATAAGATAGTAGATATCATGCTCTGCTTGACTCTTCTAATGGATTGCTTGTTCTGCTGTAGTTGTTGATCTAAAACTTGTTGTCTATTGTATTCTATCAGTTGTTATACTATTGAAGGCTAAGGATAATTTATTCTGCATTATCTTAGTCATAATATTTCTTACTGGGCTAGTTGAGCTCACCCTTTTCTTTTAATATTCTCTTCAGGAAATGAGAATATAGTTGGGACTAGTCGGGGAATGGAGTGACGGTCCAGATGGTTGCTTTAGTAGTCCCCACTATTCTATGAAATATTGTGACAATAATTGTAATGAGGACTCCATTGAGTGTGAATATTGTCTAGAAGATAATATTCGTGTTAAAACTTAGCTATTGTGTTGTCGTATTTTGCACGACAGTTGTATTAATTAAGTTTGTAGTTGTATTTTGTACCAAGTATTTGGCGACCCAAGATGGGTGATGTATACCTATTTTGGGGGCGTCACAATACATTCCACCTTAAGGAAACCAGAGAGCACTCAACAGATGGCTTGCAAGCTAATAGAAGATCTAAGCACCAACCCAATCAGCATCTAGATTGAGTTATGAAACTGTTCAAGATGAAGTTTTCCATAAGTAGATCAAAAGAAGACTTCAGTAAAAGTGACTGACTGAGGAATGTCAACAGACGCAGTAGCTATCATGAGAACAGAAGACAACAATCTTGGGGTCAACTAGGATCGTAGTGTTTGCTAAGAAAAGCAAGAACTGATGCAGTTTACACAGAGATATTGGTCAGCTTTTGAAGAACAAGGGGAAAGTGATTAAGCATGGGTCAGTCCGTTGATGATAAGTGAACGGGATATCACAAGGAGAAAGCGAATTGGGCATGCCACAAATCTGAAGTGTCTTGCTATTCAGAAGAGACCAAAACAAGGAGACAAGTTATCAGTTCCTGAGATAATTCGATGCAAACAGAAGTGTTGAAGCACTACACAAGTAAAGGAAGAGGTGTTCTACATTGAAGATCCAATGAACACTCTTCAAGATCGTAGTGTTGTCTTAATCAGTTAATGAGCAATATTCAACAAGACACACTTCGATCAGGTCCAAGAACATATGCATCAGAATCGAAGAGTTCGATCATCTAAAGATTGAAGCATTGTTAACGGTTTAATCTAAAGACTGATATTTGAACATTGTTATTTGAGAGCATCGATGCAAAAGGATAATTTTCCATGTTCTAATCGAGAAGTCAGAAAGAAGAAATAAAGATGACTACCTGCCTGACATAGAAAGGTGACAACTTTAAGGCGGTAGGTAAGGTAGCAGACTGTTGTGTCAGTAAAGTCATAAAGGAGCTGTCATGTCACATCTAGCAGTCTGCACCAAATAACTCGAGATCTACAAAGCAATTCAAATAGCTTTCAACGACTATATTCCAACGGGAAGATTGGGAAGGAGTATATATCAACCAGAGCTTCAAAGATCAAGAGTTGTTGAGTTGAAGGATCGTTGAGTTGTTGGAATGCTATACTGTTGACTCTATAAGTTCCACCAAAACTGAACAGAACAAGTCTTAGTGGCAATGAGACTATGAAGGTGGAAGTGAAGCAGATTTAAAGAAGGACTTGAAAAGACTAAAGCTTCACTCAACAAGGATGAGAATGCCACTGAAGATGGCAGCTAAGCTGAGAGCTGAGAAGGCCAAAAAGATAGCATTCAGAAAAGTGGTAGAGCAAAAAGAAGATCCAGAGAGCCACTCTACAAATCACCAAGAACCAAAAGTTGAAACAGAACAAATGTAGAACCATGTCTGTAAATCATTCAAGAAGGGTTCAGGGATTGCTAAGTGCCAGACGAAGTCTACCAAAAGCTCAAACACTTAGCAAACCTAAATGGTGAGGGTGCACAGCTGATATCGGATGAAGACGAGCAGAACATAATGAAGATCAGCTACACCAAAGAAGAAGTGGTCCATACTCTAAGCAGAATGCAAAGAGACCACACCAAGGTGCTAAGTATAAAAGATGTTCAAGCTTAAAGACATCTTAGCAGCTCAGCACCAACAACAACAAGTAGCCAGGGCCTGAGGGGTCCTTGTCCGGAGGGACTAAATGAATTTCCAAGCCTGCAGAGCTTAAAGAGTTCTTAGTGAACTGAAGTTCCAAGGCTGCTGGCCTTGAAGGAATCTTAGTGATTTAGGGTGATGCCCTTCCTTAGTGGAATTCCTGCTTGTTGAAATAGAAGAGTCGATTAGGAGCTTGAGTTTCTGAACCACTTAAAATCCCTTGTGTCTTTTACATTCTGTCATTTCTATTATGTACCTAATTGCTATAAATACTATGTATGTTTTAACTGCTTATAACTTAACTAACTCTATGAACAATGTATGTATGTTCATGAATATATTAATAAAGGGGATCATTTACTTATTCCGCTATGCTTGAAAATATTCTTATGTTTGTCATATGTTAATTCATTAGCAATAAAAATAAACTAGAAAAGTATTTGAAAATCAAAAAGGATCAATTCAACCCCCCCCCCCCCCTTCTAGATCTATTGTGTGCCTACTGGGAACTAACACAATCAATAAGAAGGGATCGACTACGAAGAAACTTATGCCCCTCTTGCAAGGCTAGAGTCTATCCGAATCTTATTAGCATTTGCTTGTTACAAGAAGTTCAAGCTTTATCAAATGGACGTGAAAAGCGCCTTCCTCAATGGAAACATCAATGAAGAGGTATATATAAAATAGCCTCCTAGATTTGAACATGAGAAATATCCAAATCATGTTTATAAACTCAAAAAAGCCCTATATGGTCTCAAACAAGCCCCAAGAGCTTAGTACGAAAGGTTGAGTAAGTATTTACTTTCAAATGGTTTTATTAGAGGTAAAATTGATTCTACATTATTCATTAAGCATGCAAATAAGGATATTATTATTATTATTCAAATATATGTAGATGATATAATATTTGGTGCTACTAATGATTTTCTTTGTGAGTGGTTTTCAAAATGTATGCATAAGGAATTCGACATGAGCTTAATGGGAGAACTTAATTACTTTTTGGGACTCCAAATCAAGCAAACAAAGGATGGAATCTATATCCATCAAACCAAATACACAAAAGAGTTACTTAAAAGATTTGGTTTTGAAGGATCCAATTCAAAGGCAACACCCATGAGTACATTAATAAAGCTTACATCTGATGAAAAAGGTATAGATGTAGAATTGACCAAATATCGAGGTATAATTGGCTGTCTATTATAGTTAACTATATCTAGACCTGATATAATGTATAGTGTATGTCTTTTTGCACGGTTTCAAGCAAAACCTAAGGAATCTCATTTATAAGTTATTAAAAGAATTTTTAAGTATTTAAGTGGTACTATTAATTTGGGGTTATTTTATCCAATTTACAATCATTTTGAACTAATGGACTACTCAGATGCTGAGTCTGCAAGATGTCAAATTGATAGAAAAAGTACCAGTGGTGCTTGTTCATTTTTGGGTCACAGTCTTGTAACGTGGCATAGTAAAAAAAAAACTTCAGTTGCTTTATCAACCACTGAAGGTGAATATCTAGCTGCAGGAAGTTGCTCTCAAACTTTATAAACTCTACGTGACTTTGATATTTTAAGTGATAGTGTGCCTATTTACTGTGATAATTCTAGCACTATTGACATATCAAAAAATCATGTCTTGCATTCACATACAAAACATATAGAGGTTAGACATTATTTTTTAAGGGATAATGTTTCAAAAGGTTTAATTAAATTAATTTTTATTACAACAGAAAAATAATTAGCTGATATTTTTACTAAACCTTTAAGTGAACCTTTACTAAACCTTTATGTTCATGTATCTTATGAATCGGCTGCTATTGGGAAACGTACCAATTTAAGCATTTATTTGGCTAGATTCATGACATTATCTCTACATATCTTTTGAACAGTTTTTCTAGATATTATCATGATTATCTTTGAAATTTGAAAAGATGTGAGCTGTAGAGTTTTTGGTTCTCAAGACGTCTACTCGGTTTCCAATTCTTCCATATTAAATCTTCCTCTTTCCTCTCACTTTACCAAACAAAAATCAGAGAACTCTTCTCATGGTCTCAAAGCTGTCTAATTTATGTATCTATGAAGACTCGCGCTAGTAAAAGATCTTCAAGTATTACCATTAACGAAGGCTAACAGTCACGATCTCCCTACACCATGAGATCTCAAAAGAAGTCTAAGCGACAGCAATGTCAGGCGTCTATGCATATATCTTCCAATGACACTACTCTTTTTGATGGATCAGATTCTAGTTTCTCATTCCTAAAGTTTTTAGAATCAAATCAAAAAGTGAAGCCAAAATTGTCTCCAGTCACCGAGCTTCCTTCATCTCAACCCGAATCTCCTTCTACTCTGGTAAATTATGTTTCTTCTTTTTCTGATCTGCTAGATAATTTCTTTAGAGGTCAGAGTTTTGAAGCATTCTTTAAAACTTCAATTGCTACAAAATAGTTTGTCTATGAAAAGATCATGGATTTATTCTATTACAAAAATTCCTCTTTAGAAAATCTTTTTACTTCATGTGGTATGTCTGCTATGCTTTTTCCCCCCACAAAAGCGTATCCTCGGTTGGTACAACAGTTTTACACAAATCTTGAATATAATGGTGATTATTATATATCTTTTGTTAAGGGAAAATCTTTATTTTTCATTGTTGTTGATTTCGGGAGTATTTTTAATATTACATCCACTAGTCCTTGTCCTTTTACTTTAAAGGGTGCAGCAAATATCCCTTTCCCTCCTTTTGAGAAACTTCGTACTGTTATGGATAATCATACATTGTCTACTCTGTTTACCCCTACAACTGTCGATGTTTGTCCAACCGCTTGTGTTTTGCACAAGTTGATACGCTACAATCTATTTCCATGAGTTGGTGGTGGTGCAAATTTTACGTATCAAGACTTGGTGGTTGTGGCAATAATTTTAAAAGGTGTTTCTTTTAATTTCTCTCTCATGATGTTATCTCATATGCTTAGTTGCATTCGTCAAGTTAAGAAGTGTCTTCCTTATGGTTGTTTTCTTACCAAAATGTTTTAACATTTTAAAATTTTTCTAGATGATGAAATTGTTGTCTCACATAATGAGTTTATTGATTTTGCCAACTTGAAACAATCTCATATTTCTTTTGTTGATGGTGTGTTTGTTCAAATTATCCCTGATCCTCCTCCAATTCCATATAATTATGTTTCCTCTGATTTACCATCTGACAATCCATCCTCGTCCACTCTTCCAAATTCATCCATTTCATCTCCTGAGGTAATTGATTTACTGAAACGAATTCTTAATAATCAAGAAACTATGCGCCATGATATGGTAGATATCAAACATAGACTGAGTACTTTAGAGAAAGGCAAGCTGCCCATCCGAGCTGATGATTTAAAGTTGTACTTTTCGCACATAGAAGATGAGTTTATTGATCTGCAAGCTTGTTTTGAAATACAGGTTGTGGTGATTGTCGAAGCTCTTCAACGCAAAGTTAACAGAAATTTGTGATGCCCCCAAATTAGGTATACATCACCCATTTTGAGTCGCCAAATACATGGTATAGAATACAATTACAAACTTAATTATACAATTGTCGTGTAAAGTACGACAAAACATAGCTAAGAGTTTTAACATGAATATTGTCTCGTAGACAATATCCAAACTCAAATAGAGTCCTCGTTACAATTATTATCACACTATTTCATAGAATAGTGAGGACTACTATAGCCACCATCTTGGACCATCACTCCGTTCCCCGACTAGTCCCAGCTATATTCTCATTTCCTAAAGAGAACAATGAAAGCAAAGGGTGAGCTCAACTGGCCCAGTAAGAAATATTATGACTAAGATAGTGCAGAATAAATTGTTAGCCTTCAATAGTGTTAAACTGATATAATACAATAGACAATAATTTTAACTGCAGCGAAACAAACAATCCATTAGAATAGTCAAGTAGAGCATGATATCTACTATCTTCTATGATTTAAAAGTTTATCATCAATTTTATCGCTGAGACTCAGCTCAATAAAAATCCACATCACTGAATTATCCATGCACTACAGGTCAAGGATATTCATTATTATCACCAATGGTCATGATCATGCCAAAAACTGTCCATTAATGCACTACGGGCCAATGAAAACGTTTACCACATCATTTGTAACATTAAATGTCATGATTATACCGAATAATCACTGGTCATAAACATACCAATCAACAATACATCTATGCACTACGGGCCAAAGATGACTTTCATCACCACATAAGCATGAGGATGATAACAATGATATAAGAATTCAATCAAACGAAATCAAGGATAAATATTAAAGATTTTTAATTTATCCAAAGTTTAAAAATATCCAAATTGACAACATAATAACTTCTTTGTGGAGTAAAATTCAAGAATAATATCCAAGTATCAAAAATAATTTGGACAGAAAAGAAATCAATTTTTTGGGTGAATTGTGACAACCCGAGAAATTAAACAATTTATTAATATCTTAAATGATGGATTTAGGGTCCAATAATAGACCTAGACAGAAAATAAGTATATGCATTTGA
The DNA here is from genome assembly GCA_020205615.1 of Panax quinquefolius. Taxonomy (NCBI): domain Eukaryota; kingdom Viridiplantae; phylum Streptophyta; class Magnoliopsida; order Apiales; family Araliaceae; genus Panax; species Panax quinquefolius. The sequence continues at coordinate 66,763,350 of CM035154.1, read as the reverse complement.
TATTTTTGAGAAGGAATTTTGAGGATTTCAAAATTTTGTATAGGATTTTGGTGAATTATTCAGGATTAAGTGTATATGTGTTTATGTTCTGTGTATATGGTCATTTATGTGTACAGTATGTGGTTAAGGGTCAAGGGTTGACCAGATAAATTTTATCAGTGTCAAACCCTAGTATTATATTAAGAACGTCAACATTCTGTTAGAAAACCCTAACGTCTGATAAGAAACCACTAAACCAGGTTCGAAACCCTAATTTTGAGTTAAATCAAACCCTAATTCGGAAGTTAAAAACCCTAAATTGGGAACTTAATGGCGTAAGTGTAAATAATTATAAGATTAATTAGGGTTAATCTTAACAAATAACTTATAAAACCCTATTTTTAAATTTTGAAACCCTAATTTCTGGTTTAGGAACCCTAATTTATAATTAGGGAAAGCCTGATTGTTAGTTTAATAATTTTAATCTTAATTAGGAAATATTAATCCTAATTTTCAAGTTATAAGAAAACTCTAATCTAATTAGGAAATCTAATTTCTAAATTAGAAATATATTTTTTTCTATTTTAAACCCTAATTCTTGGGTTATAAACCCTAATGTACAATTTTGACCCTAATTGCTAAATTAGCAATTTTAATTAGGAAATAATAATCCTAATTATCAAGATTGAATATCGAGTTTAGGAATCTTCTTATAATTATAGAATCCTAATTACAATTTAGAGAATATTAAATTTTCTATTTTTAAAACCTAAATTAGAAATTTTAGAAACCAAATTGCCAAAATCTAAAGGGTTAAACCCTAAACCCTAAGGGTTAAACCTTAAACCCTAAGGGTTTGAACAATTGACAAGTATGCCATTAAAATAAAAATCAAAATGACCATAGTACCCTTTGTGCATTATTTAGTATGTTACTTGTAGATCTAGCCCTAAATTGGGTTGATGAACCACCCTAGCCCTAGCATGTGACTTATAGCTCAATTATCAGCCATCTTTGTCAGCCATATACATTGCATCTTGAATGTAAAAGCAAAAAGTCTAGAAAAATGACTTACTTTATTTTTCCAACTAGCCAAGTCTTCTCTCTCTCTCCCATCCAAAAATTTTGAGAGAAACTAAGTGATAAGGAAAGCCAATATCATCCCTTAGCTCACCTATATCAGATCATCAGGATCAGAAATCAAAAATCAAAGCTCAAAAGGTATAAAACCCTAAACCTAGAAATCTTTTGATTTGATGTTAAATATTGTTATTTGTTGGTTAAAGTTATGTTAGAGGGTGTCATTTGATGATCTGGGTTGCCGAAACCTAGATCCATATCATTTAGATACTAGAATTTTAAGATTTCTCAAATCTGGAAATCTAGAGAAATCTGGAAAAATGATGTCTAACAGTCAAATGTCAGGTCTCATAGATCCTTTCTTGTTAGTTGTTTTTGTGTTTTAAGAGTTTTTACTTGTTGTATGTTGTAAGGACTTTGATCTGGAACTTGAATCAAGTCCAAATAGTGTGTAGATTTAAAGTTATAAGCAGTCAAAACCCTTTGACCAACCACGAAATCTGGAATCTGGGCAGCTCAGATTTGCCCAGATTTCGTCTGACAAGCTTTTCAAGGCTCTTAATCTTGCTGTGTTTGGTTATTTTGGCTATAATGTTGTTGTTATGTTGTAGACTGGTATGTGTACTACACATACAAGTCATTATAGCATTTATATCCATAATAGAATCAAAGTTGTGAGTGATCAAATAGGCGTTGACCAACTGCCTGTGCGAAATCTGGGAAACCCAAAAATCGTCAAGAACAGCTTCTCTGACAGTAGATTGACCAGCCTTAATCTTTCTTGTGTTATGATGTTATTATGTTATGATGTAATAAAACTGTACTCTGGCATGTGTTCTATACGATCAAATCATTATATCACACAAACCGAGTCTGAGAAGCTAAGATTTAAGGATCCAAAATAGGCACCTTTAATTCTGGAAAACCCAGAAAGAACCCAGCAGCCTCTGACATGTAGTTTGAGAGCTTAGATCTCTCAGTGGTGTTATTATTTGGTCATGTAATCAGTTTGTAGTTGTAGTATTACATTTATACTACAACAGTAACACTTTAGCCAGCCTAGAAACATAAAGAACAAGAATCTATCACTGGTCAAAGTAGGCACCTTGGTGTCTGACATTGATTTCTGGGTTTTCATCAAGAACACCTATAGCGACGTTTCTGTCGCTATAGGGCCCTTTTAGCGATAGTTTATTTAAGAAATTAATTATTTTAATTAATAAATAGATAAAAATGGTGTTTAATTATTAAAAATACATAATAAATTATGAAAAATTATTTTAAAGCCTGAAAATTAGTTTTTTATTATTTTGGGTATATTTCCTAAATATTTAATATTTTTGGAATAGAAAAGGTGTGACACCCCCAAATCCAGGTACTTCATTCCCACAGGATCTGGTGTTCACTTAATCAAACATTAATATCTAACTACCCAATCACAATAAAACTGGATAAATAAAACCTTTCCTATTAAAGGGTTACATAATAAAATCTCCCAGGTTATCTAACCTTTAATTACAATCATTCAAATGCAGAAATTAAATAAACTTCATTAAAACCAAGTCTAGGATCATCATAATAAAAGTCTAAATTAAAAATTACAAGTCTTCATCACTTGCACATTTTTCCCTTTCCTTTGCTAGACAAAGGTTCATCTACCTTCTCTTCTTTAGCTGCAATGAGTTTTAAAATATGCAAGAGTGAGCAAAACAATTGCTCACTGGATACAATATGAAATCAACAAGAGTATAGTAATAATAACTGCCAATAATAGGCTCATCAACAATGAATAGTACTCTATCAACAATAATCAGGAACTGAAATCCAAAATGTGGAATAAATATAACTGAGGGTCATAAGACCATGAATTATGTCCACAGTTGCGAGCAATCTTTTAACTCCAACTTTAACAATCATAAGACTATAAGGACTCCTCGTACTTAGGGGGATCAGCCCTTCGTACCATGTATTATGCATAAACATTTAACGTTACGCGTAAGTTAACCCCTATGGTCTGTGTGGGATACCCTTTTTCGTAATCTTTCAATTGCCTTGATGCATACGCGATGACTTTTCCATTCTGCATAAGGACACATCCTAATCCCTTGTGTGAAGCATCACTGTACACCACAAAATTTCCTGTATTATCTGGTAATGACAACACAGGTGCCATACTTAGCTTCTTTTTCAATTCCTAGAAACTTTCTTCACACTTCTCCGTCCAAACAAATTTTACAGATTTCCTCGTTAAATTTGTTAACGAAGTGGCTATCTTGGAGAAATCCTGGATAAACCGTCTGTAATACCCTGCTAATCCCAAGAAACTTCTCACTTCTGATGGAGTTCTCGGTTGTTCCCAATTTATCACAGCTTCAACCTTTGATGTATCCACTAAAATTCCATCCTTGTCAATTATGTGCCCAAGAAATTGTACACGTTCCAGCCAAAATTCACATTTAGAGAATTTCGCATACAACTTTTCTTTTCTTAGCGTCTCCAACTTTAGACGTAAGTGTTTCACATGTTCCTCTTGAGTTTTAGAGTACACCAGAATATCGTCGATGAACACCACTACAAACTTGTCCAAAAATGGTTTAAACACCCTGTTCATCAAATCCATGAACGCTGCAGGGGCGTTTGTCAAACCAAAAGACATCACCAAAAATTTGTAATGTCCATACCGAGTTCGGAATGCCGTCTTTGGTACATCCTCCTTTCTTACCTTCAGTTGATGGTACCCACTTCTCAAATCTATTTTTGAGAAATATCTAGCACCCTTCAATTGATCAAACAAGTCATCTATTCTCGGCAATGGATACTTCTTCTTAATAGTGACTTTGTTTAACTCTCTATAATCAATGCAAAGACGCATTGACCCATCATTCTTCTTTACGAATAACACCGGTACTCCCCATGGTGACACACTCTATTTGAATGTATTTCTTGTCCAATGACTCCCGTAGTTGTACCATCAGTTCTTTCATCTCCACCGAGCCATTTCATCTGGGGCTTTCGATATCGAGAGCGGTTCGGCGCTAAGTCGATCACGAACTCGATTTCTCCAAAGCGGAAGTCCTGGCAAATCCTCTGAAACACGTCCACAAATTCCCTAACTAACCGGTATTTCTTCCAGCCAGCACCCTTCTTACGAGTATCGACTATGTAAGCTAAATAACCCACACAAACTACGACTCAACAACTTTTGGCTGCATAATCGCGTCGGACATCTCATTTGTCTCAGCGATTTGCTACCATTAAATACTACCTTTGACTTTGAGTCATAAGGTTTACACATTTCTTTTGGCGATCAATTATCGCTCCATAATTGAACAACCAATCCATTCCCAAAATAACATCAAACTCTCCTAGCTTCGATCGGAATCAAATCTACCATCAAAATATTTTCCTTAATGTTCACCCTACAGTTCTTGTATATAAACCTAACAGGAACTACTTCCTTATTCGCAATTTCTATGTTTAAAGGGAAATTCAATTTTTCACTAGGCAATCCTAATCTCATAGCAAATTCATCAGATATAAATGAGCAAGTAGCAGCCGAATCAAATAATACATAAGCATCAATATCATTGATTGGGATAATACGACACCACATCCTTTGATTGCACAAAGATCTCGCAGTCATATTGAAGGTTCCATTGTGGGCTTATTTGTTGTTGTTGGTCCCGCAATAGCCAATGCACTTCCACTAGCATTTCCCTTGCTCCCATTTGTCTCACCAGATCTCTTCTTAGGGTATTCACGAGCAAAGTGGTCCTTAGATCCGCACGTGAAGCACACATTCTTCTTAGCTTGAGTGCAATTTGGGGCGATGTGACCCTCCTGGCCACAATTGAAGCATACTCGTTTCCCCAGAAGACACACTCCTTTATGAAACTTTCCACACGTAGCACATGGTTCGAACTTCTTATTTTCTTTGGTTTCTTTCTTTGATTTCAGCTCCTCCATTTCCATTCCACTTCCTCTTCAAGGTTGTTGCCATTACTACTAGTTACCACTACCCTTAGCTTCACCTTCACTTTTCTTCTTTTTCGCTGCTCTTGATGCTTTGTTCTGCCTTCGCCTCCACTTTGGCCGAGAATCGCCTTCTCTAACATCTTCTTGCAAATGTCTTCAATTGGAACAGGGAGACCCTATTGTAAAACCAGGGTTTCAGTCCCTGCTCAAACCTCTTCGCCTTGCGCTCGTCTGTGCGAACCTGATATGGCGCAAACCTCGCCAACTCACTGAATTTTGCGGCATACTCTGACACTGACATTGTTCCCTACTTTAACTCCAAAAACTGGACCTCTAGCTAACTCTTCGAACTCTCAGGGAAATAAGTCTCGAAGAACAGCTTCTTAAACCTATCCCAGGTCATTACTCCTGGTCCTTCCGAGTCTTGTTGGCCTGCCACCAATAGCTAGCCTCCTCCTTCAACATAAACGTTGCAAAAGCAGTCTTCTGATTCTCCTCTACCCTAGCAACATCAAAAACCTTCTCGATTTTCATAATCCAAGTCTATGCTTCAACTGGGTTCATGGATCCACAGAATTCTGGTGGTCCAACCGCCTTGAAATCCTTAAAACGTAGCACCTTGGTTCTGAGGTTGATTCTGCGATTGATTTTGTAGTGCACCGGTTAGTAACGTCACCAACTGCCGAACGAAGTTAATTTCAGCATTATCATTGTTGGTTCCTTTGGCGGTTCTCTGACGGGGTGGTTGACGTCTTGGAGGCATTTTCTGTTAAAAAGAATACATTCCTTAGATTATTGCTCAACTCTTTTCAAGTAATTTCTAATTAACTTGCCCCCGTAAAAGTAATCACTTCATAACACATAACACTTTGGATAAAAGAAAATAATATCTTTTATTCAAAACTTCTTTGAAAACATCATATCAATAGCATCACTACTATTTACATTATTTTCCTAAACTACTAAAGTTTCAGGACATCATCATATCCCATAGGTTGCATAACACTTGGGATTAACAAATTATTTATCATAACATAACTCAAGTACACTCCCTACGATGTCCTATTAAGATATTGCAAAGCCTTACGACGCTCTTCTTCTATAACTCGGAACATGGTCCGACGGTCCAGTATGAACGAGGGTAGCGTCTCGAACTGAATTGGATAACCCATGACCCGATCTTGAGCTCGATTGATCGCGGTGTTGAACACGTTATCCATTTCTTCCATCTTCCTTCTCTTTGCTTGTGCTTCTTCCTCTGCTATTTTGGCTTGTTGGTAAGCTTCACAGTACGCATCTTCGGCTCTTGCCCTTTTTGCAGATTCCTCTCTCAACTTGCTCTTCAACTCTGCAACCTCTGCTTTCATTTGATCATTCTCTTCTTCAGTGTGAACCAGCTTCTCTTCAACATTTTTTAGTCGTTCTTCTCGATCCTGAATCACGTCGTCCTTCTGTGCCAATGAAGTCTCTTGTTCAGCTACTATCTCTTGCAATTCCTCAACAGTATCTTGAAGTTCCACGTTGCGGTCATGCACCTCATCGTATATACAGCCAGCTATCGAGTTAAGTGGAATCCTTTCCTCCTCGTCCTCTTCATCCGTCTACGGCAGCTCCACGGGATCTTCCTCATCTGTTTCTACATCATAATCATCATCATCATCCTCGACCACTGCGAGTAATGGAGCTGACTCTCGTGGAAGCAGTTGTTCCCAAACCACTTGAATATCACGAGATTCCTCCTCTCTAGGCATCTGAGGTCCTTCCTCCCTAACCTGACTGGATTCTCCGACATCCGACATCCTGACAACAAAATGTTTAAGTTTTAGTTACTAATCATTACTACTCGACTCTCACGAGCACATTAGTTGTAAACACATAAGCACATAAGTGTTTTATTACTTCTTCCTTAAAACTCGATAAAAGTTTATCATCACTATCTTCTCGAAGGTTACTTCCTAAGGCTTTTCCCCCACCTAAGGTTCATAACCTAAAGCTTTGATACCAACCTGTGACACCCCCAAATCCAGGTACTTCATTCCCACAGGATCTGGTGTTCACTTAATCAAGCATTCATATCTAACTACCTAATCACAATAAAACTGGATAAATAAAACCTTTCCCGTTAAAGGGTTACATAATAAAATCTCACAGGTTATCTAACCTTTAATTACAATCATTCAAATGCAGAAATTAAATAAACTTCATTAAAACCAAGTCTAAGATCATCATAATAAAAGTCTAAAGTAAAAATTACAAGTCTTCATCACTTGCACATTTTTCCCTTTCCTTTGCTAGACGAAGGTTCATCTACCTTCTCTTCTTTAGCTGCAATGAGTTTTAAAATATGCAAGAGTGAGCAAAACAATTGCTCACTGGATACAATATGAAATCAACAGGAGTATAGTAATAATAACTGCCAATAATAGGCTTATCAACAATGAATAGTACTCTATCAACAATAATCAGGAACTGAAATCCAAAATGTGGAATAAATATAACTGAGGGTCATAAGACCATGAACTATGTCTAAAGTTGCAAGCAATCTTTCAACTCCAACTTTAACAGTCATAAGACTATAAGGACTCCTCGTACTTAGGGGGATCAGCCCTTCGTACCATGTATTGTGCACAAACATTTAACGCTACGCGTAAGTTAACCCCTAATCATAACATTAGGGTTGTTCATCTCAGTATTTAGAGTACAAGTCCGCACCAAAGGAAGTTTGGTTTGGATAAGCTTTCGGGGTAATTTGGAATTCAACAAACATCAACTAAAGATTAGTTGAATGAAACCAAGAACATTTCACTATAGAATAATCGTGATTGAATCAATCATAGTAAACTAAAGTCATGCTTTAGGAATAATCTAAGAGCATACAATTTGAATAACTATAACACCTTGCTTGAAAAATACTAAGACAAGGTTAATTAGAATTGAATACTAAGCATGCATAACAATTTGATCAATAAAAATGTTCAACATTAGAATATATAAATTTGTATGCTAAACAACAAGTTAAATACAAGAATAACTTGCTCAAGAATAACTTACATCATTATATCATAATCGAATTGAAAACCATAATTAGTTCAACAAGATAAAGGATTAGAAAAACTTGCTCAAAGAAAATTTAAGCGATTGAACAATTCTAAAAGTAGAGTTAAAGAACTTGCATTACTATATTAGGAACAATAATTGATTCCAATTACAAAAGTAGAGTTAGAGAACGTGCATTACTATATTAGGAACAATAATTGATTCCAATTACAAAAGTAGAGTTAGAGAACTTGCCTTGCTCATAGGCTAAACCAAATTAATACAAATCACAATATCCTATAAACATATGTCATCATGACATAATTAGTCATTACCATCTTACAAACATAACTAAGTATGTTCATCATTTAAAATTGGATTTTTAATCACATAATCGAGTTATAACACAAGTTAATTGTTAATAACATACTTATGCATAGTATAGAAATACTAAAATCAACATTTTACAGTCCTACTATCATCACATAACTTTTCTTAAAAATTCGTGTACAAAAAGTATACTGTCAGACCATTCTGCTAACTCGTGCCGCGGCGCCACAGTTTACACTATGGGTCGCACTGCAGCAATGAGCATATGGCATATTGTACATGAACAAAGGTATAAAGTCACATTGAAGACATAGCGGCAATATATGGCATACTGAAACTAACATCTATTTGTCAGGCCATGGCCCAAATCAGCTAGCTTCGATTGATGACGACTTTGTACAGCGGTGCGAGGAAAAAGCCAATTTTAGCCTCACAAGCTCATTTCTAATAACAGACTAAATAGCATATGATTCATACAAAACTTTATGTAAACAAAATTCAAGAATTCCTAACATGTTTTTATCCATACAACAACATAAACAACAAATTTAGCACATTCAATTTCACTGTTTTTGATAAAAAACTCACTTTTTGATATTTCAATGAAAATCAACACTGTAAATTTTGTTTTTCAACCAAAACCACTAATTCAAAGCATTTTATCAAAGTATATATATACTCTAACAAATTCAATAATTAATTTATCAACTAAACAACAATTAAACCCTTAATTTCTACCTTAAACCCAAAACAATATATATATATACAAAACTCTTTGTAAAAATATTTTTCATCACAAACATATACATAATACCAATTTATTTACTATAGCTTATGAAAATCATTTTAACATCACTAGAATTCAATATAAAGCCACATAACAACGACAATTTATCTTTACACAAGGAATTTATAGAGAATTAGAGAAGAGAAAATTAGAATTTTAGAAACATAAAAGAAAAAGGGTAGGATGAAACCTTGAAGAAGATGATGATGGCTATCTCTTTACTTGACAAGCCTTTCTCCACTCTCTAGCCTTTCTTCCTCTCTTCTCTTCTTCTTCCCTTCTTCTTCCCCTGAGTTTTCTTTTCTTCTCTCTCTCTATCTAACGTACTTAACAAATAACGTATATAGAATATAATATATATTGATTATATAATATAATATAAAAAATATATAAGCGATATCGTTATATGAGTTTTAAAAATTAAAAGCCATAAGGCTTGTTTGGTTAACCACTAACAAAATAACTCATTAATCCTAATACCTTGTTTGGTAAAACACAATTATATTAAAGACTTTATAGGCCTTAGGCCTTGTTTGGAAAAACTGAATTAAAACTCCTGTAAGTTATTTTAGTAACTCCTTTATAACAAGGTTATTTGTCACACATTAATTTAATTAAATTACTCATAATAACAATTTATTAAATCACTTCATCACATAAATCAATACCACTAAATTATAATTTTCTATATAATTATAACTTTATTTAATCAACTAACACAACCTTTTAAATTTACAAATTCCAATAAAAAGAATAGTAATTCAATTAATCAAAATTCTCTAACTTAATAATTAAATTAAATTATCAAAATAATTAATTTTTCTTAATTATTTATTTAACAAATAATTAACCACATCAATTCAAATTTGAATAATTATTTATTCAACAATAAACACATCCATTAAATATTTAAATAATTCAATAAATATTTAATATAACAATTAAAATCTAGAATGTTACATCATTCCTCCTTACAAGGATTATGTCCCCGAATCACAATTTAAACAATTCATTCGTCACAAAAGGTATTTAATTTATTTAATTATAATATTAAATAAATTATTTAAAAATTGTTTTAATTCATGAAAAAATTATATTATGATATTAGAAAATATTTTAAGTTATTTTTGATGACTTTTAATATTTTGTGATGAATTTCATTAATTAATTAATATTAATGGTCATGGATTTATTTAATAAATATATTAAATAAATTATGGAAAATTAGATTTAATGCTTTAAAATCAAATAAAAATGATTTCGAGTGTAGAAAAATATTTTAAGTTATAAAATATAACTTTTGATATTTTGTCATGAAAATATTAATATTTTAATATTAAAAGCAATTATCGAATAATGGATTTAGTGTTTAAAAATCATATAAATATGATTTTAAGGTATTAAAAATACTTTGATATAATATAAATATATTATAAATATTATGTTATGATTTTCATTAATATTTGATATTAAATAAGTATTAATGATAAAGGAATATTGTGGTATTTATATTGTGACGCCCCCAAAATAGGTATACATCACCCATTCTGAGTTGTCAATACGTGGTACAGAAACAACTACAACTTTATTATTACAACAGTAAAACTGTGAGTTTAAATACAAATATTATCTTCTAGACAATATTTATACTCAAATAAATCCTCATCACATTTATTGATACATTATTTTACAAAAATGGTGAGGACTACTAAACAATCCTTTCTAAAACCTTCATTCCATACCCCGACTCGTACTCGCTATATTCTCGCCTCCTGAGAAGAATGGAACAAAAAGGAAAAGGGTGAGCTCAACTAGCTCAGTAAAGAATATTATGACTAAGATAATATACAACAAATTATCGTTAGTCTTCAACAGGGAAAAATTTAATAGAATACAATAGACAACAAGTTTCAGATCAATATTCAGCAGTGAAATAATAATTCATAGAAGAGTTACGTAGAGAATGAAATCTACTATAATCTATGAATTTAACAGTCCATCATCAATATTTTATCCCTGTAACATCAATCAATATTCATCTCAAATCAAATATTCATCTTTGCACTACAGGCCAAAGATATTCATCAATCGGTCATGTTCATCTCAACACCTGTTCATCTTTGCACTAAAGGCCAAAGATATTCATCAGTCGGTCATGTTCATTTAAACACCTGATCATCTTTGCACTACAGGCCAAAGATATTCTTCAGAAATCATTCATCTTTGCACTACAGGCCAAAGATATTCAATATTATCATCATTTAAGACTGCGGATGATGAAAAATATTTTTTAAAGAAACGAATCCAGTGAAACAAAATGACAAGGATTAAGGATTAAGGATTCGTACTTTGTTTTATCCATGTTCAAAAAATACCTCAAAAATAATCATAGTGGTGTAAAATTCAAGAATGATCAAAACATGGATACAATCAAAGCTAGTATCCAGAATAGATGTTTTGGACGAAAAGAAGAAATTTTATTTTTCTTGAATAGTCAGAGTATCGTGAATAGTGCCGAGTATCGTGAATAGTAACTCTCGACACCAAAAGATAGAAATTCCACAAAAAAAACATTTTCACGCTTCATGAATAGTACTCTCGTGAATAAGAATCGTGAATAGTAACTCATGAATAGTAACTCGTGAATAGTAACTCATGAATAGTAACCCCGAGCATGAAAAAGTTCCAAATTTGATAAAACTTCAGATCAACATTTCAGCATAATGATATTGAAGAAATAATATCATTACGGAAAAAATAATATCCCTTACCTCAAAGAATCAATACTTCGGAAGGAAAGGTCGGAAGTGATGCTGAATGAAACTTGTACTGAGCAGCAACTCTCAAAGTATCTAAATACTCACAAAATACGCTCAATAATATAGAGAGAAAAAGAGAAAACTTTGTTTCTGGTGTGATTTTCAATTCTAACTTAGCCCTCTATTTATAGAAAAATGTTAGCCCGCCGAAGCAGACTTGACCTGCTACCTGATGGCTTTACCTGCTACTATTGCCACCCACCACATTTGAAATAAAATTCAGCATATTTTTTCACCAACCACAAGTGGGGCCCACTCAATTCTAAAATTTTCCACCAAAATCAATTATAAATCTAATTTTCGAATCCGACACCTCTTAAAATTCACAACAAATCATTCGTGCATTTTTAACGGTTCAAAATTTGTGGACATATACTCAACTTATGTATGTATAACATACCCAAAAATTACCACAATCCAACGGTCGGATTAAAAATTATAACCCCCACAATATATCTCAAAACCCCTGATTTGATTTTTAATACCTCCAATCCGATAAAATACTGATAAAACACCTCAACATTAATTTCTTCATTTATAACCACATAAATAAATCCATCATTTATATCCACATAAAATAAATATTTCTTTATCATATGAATCAATAATTAATTATTCACAAATAATATTACGTAATCACAATTATGACAACCAGCCGTTCCTGTGAAAGAGGGGCTTTCGATAAGGATTTCTCCTTCATGGCGCCGCAATTAGGTGACCAAACCTCTCCTCGATGTAACTTTCTAGACATTGCCAATAATGCTATCTAATAATATTATTCAAATAATATGAATTATTGATCCGATAATGGAGATAATGTGCGGTGACAATTATTGAAGCAACAATAATATAAAATATCAACGCAACAATTATTGAATCAATAAAATAAAATATTGAGCAAGAATTATTATGAAAATTATTGAGTAGTGTGCCTTCACGTAAGGATCAATAATTCAACAATTACATGTAATCTGGTGTCTTCTTGTGCAACCACGCGTAGACATCGTATTTTAACCACCGGGTATTCCAATGGTCTTAATTAGTAATAACTACGCCCGTTATTTTTAACCAACTTATATTTGTCGTTTTCTTCATCCAATCGCTTTCCGTTATGGGCCCACACATGGCTGCGCCGTCGTACGAATATTCCCCGACAGTACGAATATTCCACGACCAAACGAATATTCCCCGACAAAAATGAATATTTTATAACCACTTGCTTATTTTGAAATATTTGCGTATTTAACCCTTAACTATCCACATTAATCAAATCAACCCTTACTATTTCAAAATAATAAATAAAGGAAATTCCTTTTTATTAAAAAAATTTCGGGGTCTTACAACCTCCCTCCTTATGAAATTTCGTCCTCGAAATCGACGACGACGATACTGGTGTTTTGAAAAGGTGAGGATACCTCGCTTTCATTTCGTTTCCAATTCCCGTGTCATTTCCTCTATAGCATGATTCCTCCACAAGACTTTAACTTGTGGTATGACCTTTCTTGGCGTAGGGACATGCTCCTTCCTATCCAAGATCTTGACAAGTACCTCCTCATACGTTAAGTCTTGGCTATCTAGTCCTGGTTCTAACTCAATAACATGGTTCGGGTCTTTCACATATTTACTGAAGTACGAGATATGTGAAACACATTATGAACACGAGACATACTTTTGAGGTAACGCAAGTCTATAGGCTACATTTCCTACTCGGTCAAGAATTTGAAATGGACCAATAAATCGTGGATTGAGCTTTCCTCTCTTCCCAAATCTTGTAACTCCCTTCCATGGAGCAACTCGCAACAATACATGATCCCCTACATTAAATTCCACGTCCTTTCGATGAAGATCCGCATAACTCTTTTGTCGATCTTGTGCCGTTTGTATACGTTGTCGAATCATTTGGATCTTTTCGGTAGTCATACGTACTAACTCGGGTCCCAACAATGTTGCTTCACCCACCTCATCCCAACATATCGAGAAGCGACATTTTCGATCCATATAATGCTTGAATGGAGCCACACCTATACTTGCTCGATAAGCTGTTGTTGTAGGAGAATTCCACCAATGGTAAATACTTATCCCAATTGCCCTTGAAGTCTAGGACACAGAGTCTTAATAAATCTTCAAGAGTTTGAATAGTCCTCTCTGATTGTCCGTCCGTTTGGGGATGGTATGCCGAACTAAATCGCAAATCCGTGCCCATAGCTTTTTGCAAGCTAACCCAAAATCTTGAAGTGAATCTTGGGTCACGATCCGAAACTATGGATACTGGCATGCCATGCAACCTCACAATCTCATTCACGTACATACTAGCAAGACGTTCAAGGGAATAAGTCTCCCGTATCGGCAAGAAATGAGCAGACTTGGTTAATCTATCAACAATAACCCAAATAGCATTGATGCCTTGAGAAACCGTAGGAAGACCCGTAACGAAATCCATGGTAATGTGTTCCCACTTCCATTTCAGAATCTCAAGTGGTTGCAACGGACCCTTAGGTACTAGATGCTCCGCCTTTACACGTTGGCAAGTTAAACACATCGAGATAAACTTTGCAATCTCTCTTCATATTATTCCACCAAAATGTATGTCAAAGATCACGATACATTTTAGTACTTCGAGGATGGATTGCAAATGGTGTATTGTGTGCCTCCATCATAATCTTGTACTTCAAATCGAGTCGTTAGGAACACAAAGTCTAGAGTGGACTCAAGTATTCCTTCTTCATCAATTCTCGCTTAGGAATAGCTCCTTCTTGTACTTTCTTCTTTATACGCATATTTCAAGGTCGGTGGCTTCGAGCAACCATAACTTTTTCTATTAAAGTTGGCTCTGTCGTATACTTGACATCATCGCACTTTCGTTCCGATATGATCTTCAACTCAACGCGTCACTACCACGCTCGCTTTACCGGGATGGTATTGAATAGTGTGGTCGTAGTCTTTCAATAGCTCGAGCCAACGTCATTTGCCGCATGTTGAGTTCTTTTTGAGTGAAGAAATATTTAAGGCTTTTATGGTCCGAATATATCTCTACTTTCTCCCCGTATAGATATAGTGCCTCCATATCTTTAGCATGAAAACGATCACGCTAACTCTAGATCATGAGTAGGATAATTCCTCTCATACTCTTTAAGTTGTCATGAGGCATAGGCTATGACTTTCCCACGTTGCATGAGAACACATCCTAACCATTTGCCTCGAAGCATCATCAGATAACAAATCCATCCGAACCAGATGGTATTGTTAGAACAGTCCGAAATAAGTCTCCTCTTAAGCTCTTGGAAACTCTTCTCGCATTCTTCATTCCAAACGAATTTTGTATCCTTCCGAGAGTTATTTGAGTTAATGGAGTAGCGATTCGAGAAAACCCTTCCACGAATCTCCGATAATAACCAACTAAGCCAAAAAGCTACGCACTTGATCCACCGACTTGGTTGCTCCCAACTTTGTATTGCTTCAATCTTGTGGGATCAACAGATACTCCATGTTTTCGATACCACGTGCCCAAGGAATGCTACCTCCTCAAGCCGTAACTCGCATTTCTTCAATTTGGCATATAGTTTGTTTTCACGAAGCCTTTGGAGTACCAAACTTCAAATGGTGCTCATGATCTTCACGACTTTTGGAATATATAAGGATGTCATCAATAAAGACAACAACAAACCGATCCAAATATTCCTTGAATACTCGGTTCATCATATCCATGAAAGCCAGTTAGGGCATTAGTTAGTCCGAAAGACATGACTAAGAATTCATAATGCCCATACTGGAGTTACGAAAGCGGTCTTTGGAATATCCTCGGTTCTAATTTTCACCGGTGATGATATCCGAAGCGAAGATCGATTTTTGAAAAGAATTGTGCCCTCAGAATTGGTCAAACAAGTCATCAATACGAGGTAGAGGATACCTATTCTTGATGGTGACATGGTTCAAATTCCGATAGTCAATACAAAGTCGCATACTCCGTCTTTCTTTTTACAAATAAAACAGGAGCACCCCAAGGAGATGTACTAGGACGAATGAAACCGATGTCCAACAATTTTCGTAGTTGGACCTTTAACTCTGAAGTTCAATAGAGCCATTCGATATGGGGTTTTAGAAATGGGCTTTGTACCAGGTTCAAGATCAATAAAGAATTCAACTTCACGTTCTGGGGGTAGACCGGGAAGTTCTTCAGGAAATACGTCAGGAAAGTCAATAACAACAGGAATATTATTCAAATTTGACGTGTCTTTATTCAAATCCATAACATGGGCTAAGAAAGCTTGACATCCGTTTTTCAATAAACGAATAGCTTTATGATTAGATATGATAGTGATTGATTTTAATGGTTTAGTTGCTTGAATTCATACAACGGGTTGGTTAGGAATATGAAAACTAACAACCTTACGAAAACAATCAATTTTGGCATGATGAGTAGTTAACCAATCAATCCCTAAAATCACATCAAAAGCAAGTATCTTTAAAGAGATAAGGTCAACAGGTAAGGTAATGGTGCCAACTTGAATCAAACAAGATTTATAAACAGTGGATGTGATGAAAGTTTCTCCTAACGGAGTTCCACGAGATAGATCAAAGTCTAATTTCTCCGAGTCAAGTTTAAACGTTGAGCACATGCGGGAGAGATAAATGAATGGGTAGCACCCAGATTATCAAGTAAGGTATAAACTTGCAAGAATTTATAAATAGCTTACCCGTGATCACCTCGTTTGGGTTCCTCGCATTATGACCGATCACAACAAACGCTTCTTCCGGAATCGTTGACTTTGACTTTTTCGGGACGATCTTTTGAGTCACCGTCCTCATTGAACTAGGTTTCGCTATCGTACAATCTCGAAAGCGATATGTCCTTCCTTTCCACAACTATAGCATACCTTGAACTGTCAGGGCGGTTTGACCGATATGTCCCTCTTTTCCGCATTTGTAGCATATGGCCGGTGGTCGTTCTCCTCCCTTAGAACCCGATTCTCACGCAAAAGACTGTCGTCTTCACATAGTCGTTGTTAAATCTCCTCTTTTAAAATCTCCTCCGACTCGCTTCTTTTATTTTTTCATGACCATGATTACCACCAGAGTGGTTACCATTTTTGTCCATCTGCTTTCTTTCTCCGAGGTTATCATTATTACATTGTTCGCTATCTCGGTACGATCCTCGGTTATGGTCCCTCGGTTGACCGTACTCGTTATCTCGCTTCTAATAATTGAGCCCATTTTACAACATCTGAATAAAGAGAAAGTTTATGAGAAATGAGATCTTGACGTATCTTGGGTTTCAAACCTCTAAGAAACATCCGCGTCATCGTTCCTCATTCTCCACCAAATGAGGTGCAAACACGGATAACTCGCAAACTTTGCCTCGTCATTGAGACACCGTCATGTTGTTTTGCTCTAATCTGATGAACTCCACTTCCTTCATATAGCGAACACTTTCGTGAAAGTATTTGTCATTAAATAGTCTCTGAAATGTCTCCCAAGACATCTTTGAAAGCGGTTTGGATGGGTACGCTTCACACAGACTCCCACCAAAGATCTACCTCGCCACGGAACATAAAGGTGGCGAATGGAACCTTCGTTCTCCGTGCATCCCAAGACATCGAATATCTTGGTAATTTGCTTGACCCATGTTTCCGCCATGATCGGATCCGGCTTTCCCTTAAATTTCGGTGGTCCCAACTCTTTGAAGCTGCTTGGTTGTGACAACCCGTGAATTGCTATCATTTCCTCCTCAGTATTTTTGAACACGAGTCTCCCTCGTCGATTTTGCATGAATCGCAAAAAACTTCTAAACATCCCTCGTTCATCATCGCTCCATGGTGTTGTTCACGGGAGGAACATTGCCCGACTGTTGCACGTTCTCCTCGTTGGTGAGTACAAAGCGTCTCCACGTTCTCATTTCCATTATTAATATTCTCAATCGACATTCTCAAACATCGTCATAAAACAAGGGTTAATTAAGGAAATCAATATATCACATAATATCCCTTATATCTTGACCAACTAACAAATAAGCTTAGGTAGGACACACTAGCGAAGGATTTACTCTCTCTCCCTCCTAGTTCTATTCCCGATCTCGCCAAAGATCATATCCCTAAGCTCGATACCTAAACGTGGCGCCCCAAAATAGGTATACATCACCCATTACGAGTTGTCAATACATGCATGCGTAAAACAACTACAACTTTATTATTACAACAAGAAAGCGTGAGTTTAAATACAAATATTATCTTCTAGACAATATTTATACTCAAATAAATCCTCATCACATTTATTGATACATTATTTTACAAAATGGTGAGGACTACTAAACAATCCTTTCTAAAACCTTCATTCCATACCCCAGACTCGTACTCGCTATATTCTCGCCTCACGAGAAGAATGGAACAAAAGGAAAAGGGTGAGCTCAACTAGCTCGAAGAAGAATATTATGACTAAGATAATATACAACAAATTATCGTTAGTCTTCAATGGGAAAAATTTAATAGAATACAATAGACAACAAGTTTTAGATCAATATTCGCAATGAAATAATAATTCATAGAAGAGTTACGTAGAGAATGAAATCTACTATAATCTATGAATTTAAAGTCCATCATCAATATTTTATCCACGTAACATCAATCAATATTCATCTCAAATCAAATATTCATCTTTGCACTACTGTGCCAAAGATATTCATCAATCGGTCATGTTCATCTCAACACTGTTCATTTTGCACTAAAGGCCAAAGATATTCATCAATCGGTCATGTTCATTTAAACACCTGTTCATCTTTGCACTACAGGCCAAAGATATTCTTCAGAAATCATTCATCTTTGCACTACAGGCCAAAGATATTCAATATTATCATCATTTAAGACTGCGGATGATGAAAAATATTTTTTAAAGAAACGAATCCAGTGAAACAAAATGACAAGGATTAAGGATTAAGGATTCGTACTTTGTTTTATCCATGTTCAAAAAATACCTCAAAAATAATCATAGTGGTGTAAAATTCAAGAATGATCAAAACATGGATACTCAAAGCTAGTATCCGAATAGATATTTTGACTAAAAAAGAAGAAATTTTATTTTTTCGATTGAAATGAGTGAATATCGTGAATAGTGCCGTGATATCGTGAATAGTAACTCTCAAACACCAAAAGATAGAAATTCCACAAAAAAACATTTTCACGCTTCATGAATAGTACTCGTGAATAGTAACTCGTGAATAGTAACTCATGAATAGTAACTCGTGAATAGTAACTCATGAATAGTAACTCATGAATAGTAACCCCGAGCATGAAAAAGTTCCAAATTTGATAAAACTTCAGATCAACATTTCAAAGATAATGATATTGAAGAAATAATATCATTTCTGAAAAAATAATATCCCTTACCTCAAAGAATCGAGACTTGAAGGAAAGTCGGAAGTGATCTTTGAATGAAACTTTAATCGAAGCTAACAACTCTCAAAGTATCTAAATACTCACAAAATACGCTCAATAATATAGAGAGAAAAGAGAAAACTTTGTTTACGGTGTGATTTTCAATTCTAACTTAGCCCTCTATTTATAGAAAAAAATGTTAGCGTAAAATTTAAGCGGACTTGATATATTTTACACGATGGCTTTACACCGCTACTATTGCCACCCACCACATTTGAAATAAAATTCAGCACATTTTTTCACCAACCACAAGTGGGGCCCACTCAATTCTAGAATTTTCCACCAAAATCAATTATAAATCTAATTTTCGAATCCGATACCTCTTAAAATTCACAACAAATCATTCGTGTATTTTTAACGGTTCAAAATTTGTGGACATATACTCAACTTATGTATGTATAACATACCCAAAAATTACCACAATCCAAACATGTCGGATTAAAAAATTATCTTCCCATGCAATATATCTCAAAACCCACGATTTGATTTTTTAATACCTCCAATCCGATAAAATAATTGATAAAACACCTCAACATTAATTTCTTCATTTATAACCACATAAATAAATCCATCATTTATATCCACATAAAATAAATATTTCTTTATCATATGAATCAATAATTAATTATTCACAAATAATATTACGAGAATCACAATTATGATAATGACAGTAGTCTCAGAAAGAGGGGCTTTCCGATAAGGATTTCTCCTCATCGGGCGCCGCAATTAGGTGACCAAACCTCTCCTTGATGTAACTTTCTAGACATTGCCAATAATGCTATCTAATAATATTATTCAAATAATATGAATTATTGATCCGATAATGGAGATAATAATTGTAATGACAATTATTGAACAATGAATAATATAAAATATCAACGCAAAGAATTATTGAATCAATAAAATAAAATATTGAGCAAGGTAACTATTGTGAAAATTATTGAGTAGTGCCTTCTTACGTAAGGATCAATAATTCAACAATTACATGCAATACTGTGTACTCTTCATGCGACCAACGCGTATTCATCGTATTTTAACCACCGGGTATTCCAACAGATCTTAATCAGTAATAACTACGTAGTTATTTTTAACCAACTTATATTTGTCGTTTTCTTCATCCAATCGCTTTTAGTTATGGGGCCCCACACATGGTCGCTAGGTAAATGCGAATATTCCCGACGATGACGAATATTCCACGACCAAACGAATATTCCCAGAACAAAAATGAATATTTTATAACCACTTGCTTATTTTGAAATATTTTGCGTATTTAACCCTTAACTATCCACATTAATCAAATCAACCCTTACTATTTCAAAATAATAAATAAAGGAAATTCCTTTTTATTTAAAAAAATTTCGGGGTCTTACATATATTATATAAATACGATATTAATGATTGGAAAATCATTTTAAATGATAATAATTATTTGAAAATTATTATGAGACTTGGAAAATTATTTTGACTGATAATAAATTATCTGAGATAATTGTTAACTGTTAAGGACGAGTTTAATTGAACTTAGACTCGATAAAAGTCCAATTAGACCGTCGGAATGTCAGAATTATGTCGGGATCAAGTCAGACTGAAATAGTTTGACCTGATACCGAGTTTTATATGTGTTGTAGACTGATAGGGTTATGTGTTATGTGTTTAGGTTATTCTATGTATATATGTATATGTTAGGTTTGTAATAATCATGTGCGCAATCAAATTGCATAAATTAGCGGAAGCGAGATAAAATCAGAGTTTAAAATTTTTACAAACCATATACCCGGATCACCCTTTATGCACAATTATTAATTAAACGAAAAGATAAAGAATAAAATCATACCCTTGAAGATCGAGCTTCCTCAGGTACAAGTTCACCTTCAAATCCTTTCGCGTTCAACTTGAATCCACCGGGTTTGGTTCTTTCCTTTGATCAACGTTAACCACCCAAATGTTTGGCCTCTAGAGGTGATCCACCAAGGAAGAAGAAAATTCAAGAAGAAAGGGTATTGGCTCAAACCCTAGTTTTTCTATCTCTATAGAAAAGGGCGTACTCTCCAACAAATTGAAATTATGTCGTATGTTGAAAAAGTCAACAACCCCCACCACCCATAATAAGACTCCTCTTATTTATAGATGTGGGCAACCCACCTTAACAATTAAGGAATTGGGTTTTATTTAATTAATTAAATTATTTTAATTAATTAAGCTCCCTAATCTTATTAGGGATAATTAATTAAACTCCTTTAACTAATTTAACCTCCTAATCCTATTAGGAATAAATGAGAGTACTTTTATTAAATTAATTCCTAAACTCTTTTAGAAATTAAAATAATAATAATTGTAATAATATTAATAAGACTCCTCTTATTAATTTATATTTAATATTTCTAAAATATTAAATAATAAATATTAAGCTATTTAATTTATTCTATCACCATAGATTAAATTAAATATACTTAACATATATATTATTACGATTATGCCATTAACTTCTTAAATAATTATTCTTCCTTTTATGGTGTGACCCTTTAGGTTCTCCATATTAAACCTAGGTTGTGAATAAATCAATTAGAACAATTCTAATCTTATTTAAATAAATAAATTAAACAATTAATTTATTTAAATAAATAATATTTATTCTACAATAGGATAAGCCTCCTAGCGATCAACGACTTTCCGGATAATATAGATTTCAACATTAATCATAAAAGAACCTTTGAGTAAATAGTTACCAAATATAATTCAATCCTTCCACCATACAATGTCCCAATTAAATATAAGACATGGAATTCTTTGTCAAGTCTTATTTTATTTAATTATATGTATTTCGATTCTTAAATGCACAACTCAAATAATGCAAATTAGAAACTCCTTTCTAATTTCATTCTCGCCGCCAAGGACTCTTTGGGTTGTCATTTATCGAATCACATAGGACATTCTCTTCTTTTATTAGAAGTGGTAGATTCTTTATTGATCATACATTATCTCCATGTACAACTTATTATACCCAAGCATACCCTTTGATATACCCTAAGGGTCTTAAGGAATAAGTCAAAGTATAACTCATCATACACAAGATACTATGATGATCTCAAGTCCAAGGATCACTTGTATCTTACTATCACTACAGAATTCCTATTGACAGCAAATAAAACTCCATTAGGTATTCCTTAGCGAGCCAACGCTCAAATGAACTTATTCTCTAATAAGCACCTACATACTTGCTTTAGTGTCTCCACACAAATGATCATGAGATCAATCATCCTCATCCAATGAAAGCAAGCAACGTATGTACCAATCTATCCGGATTCACTAATCCCCAATTTAGTAATCCAACGATTGGGAACTATTTTAGTTTTAAGCTTTCTAAGAATTTAGATCTCATTAGAATGATCATCATCATTATTCTAAAAGCATTGCTTAAAACTATGGGTTTATCATATATTATAAAAAAAAGATCATGTAGATAATTAAAAGCCTTTAATAAATTAATACTTTTTATTAATAAATGAATAAGATTGTTATAAAGTATATGCTTTATCATCAAACATGATTGGCTTGTGTGCATACTACTTTCAATCTCCCACTTGCACTAAAGCCAATCGCCATTGTATCTTATACTCTTCTTCTCTAAGTGACGATTATCCCCTTCATTGGATAAGCTTTAGTTAATGGATATGTAATGTTGTTCTTGAGAGTCCACCATCTCTATAGTGATTTCCCATCTTTCAATGATTCTTATAATCAAATGAAAGTGCCACAACACATGTTTAGATCCAAGATGAGACTTAGGAACTATTCCTAGTTCTGTAATAAACTTTTAATCCAAACAATCAACTTGCAGCTTCATTTATAGCTATTTACTTTGTCTTTATCACTAAACCAGCAACTCTTTGCTATTTGGAACCTTTCCAATTCACTGCACCACTGTTCAAGGTAACTTTTTACCTTAAAGTGGATTTTTTCGTCGTCTTGGTGCGTGCGAAATACTTGAGTCCATTAAGCCCTCTAGTTTTAATTAAGACCAACCATGAATATGATCACATCCTTAGTGTCTTGGGTTAAGCACTTTAAGATGTTTTCATCGACTCATAGTGAACTTCTCCTAATATGGTGATCAACATCGGTCTCGTACATTTCATTGCATACATGATTGTCACTCATGCGACCTCTCTTTTCGTGAGTCGTGGGGACTATTAAGAGATACACTCCATAGCTCATCGACATGAGACATCTCTTGGAGTTTGCCATACTAAACGACTTTAGCATCAAATGAATATACGTTCCTTGGGTTAAGTTGAGCATCCTTTTAAATCTATCTATATAGATTTATATCCCCAATTAAGATACTCTTCCCAAATCATTCATGGAGGAATGTTTAGACAACTTTATCTTTACTGATCGTAGCATTAATATGTCATTCCTTATCCGTAGTATATCAACATATAGTACTAGGAATGTCACAATGCTCCCACTGACCCTTTTGTACACACTAGGTTCATTCTTATTTTTGATAAAATCAAACTCTTTTGATTGCCTCATCAAAACGAATGTTCCATATTTGAGAAACTTGCTTCAATCCATTTCTCTGAGTGTCTACAACACTTACCTCATCGTATGTAACTGGATCAACATCTTCTATGATGTGTACCTCATCATCATCATCTATGATGAATCCATACCTCCCAAGTATCTTCGGTACTATTCCAGATTTACGATTCAGTTGTGGTATAATAGGTCTATCTACAGGTTCCTCTTATTTGACTTATAGTATTTTGTGGTTCTTGAACTCTTCAAGATCTATTATCCTCCCACTAGCCCTTTCAATGATAAACACCTTTATCTTAGAAGGTAGCGTGTTTCGCAATAAACACCTTTTGCTATGTAAGATTATAGAACGTATACCCTAAACTTATTTTAGGATGTCCCACAAATCTGCACTTGTCAAATCTTGTCCCAAGCTTATCCTTTGAAACCTTTTCACATAAGTTGGACAACCCCTTATCTTAACATACTTAAGATTAGGAATCCTCCCTGTCCATAACCTTTATGGAGTCTTGAAATTTGGATTTTGAGGTTACCTTTTTCGTAGATATGCAGCCATTTCTAGGACATTATCCTAGAAGGATATTGGAATGTTGGTAAAATTATTATGGACCGCACCATGTCCAACAAGGTACGATTTTTTCATTCAGATACATCAATCAATTATTGCGTATCAGGATGTGTCCATTATGAGAAAACCATTTGAGATGATCTAGAAACTTATTGTACAAGTATTTATTCCTTGATCTAATCAAAGAATCTTAATACTTTGCCAATTTGTTTCATTTCTGAATTCTTTGAACCTTTCAAATAATTCACACTTGTATTTCAACAAATACATACATTTAACTCTTTGAATGATCATCTCCTTTTCTTATACTAGTTTGTTCAATTTACAAAATAATTTTTATGTAAGTCAAGTATATAAAATCCATTAAGTAATATTCCAGTTATATACAAAACATTATTATTATTATAAATAGAACAACAATTGTTCTTGATTATAATACCAAGAATTTCATTGTCCAACAATAAAATGGAAATAATATTTTTTAACAAGAACTGGAATACAATAACAACTTATTGACTTAATAGATTTGCCCGTAGGCATTGCTAAACTATAAGTTTCTATAGCTAATGCAGCAACCTTTGCTTCATTTTCCACACATAGGATTACTTATATTTGTTTAGCTTTCTACTTCTATTTGGTCCTTTCATAAATCTATATTTATGATAACCAAAGTTGGTATCCAATACCCAAGTAGAACCTTGACTTAAAGAAAAATTTATTTCAATCATGAACAAAAACTGTATTGTAACCGAAACTTCACTAAGCTTCTTTGGTTAGCCTCTGCAAGATGCTTCTCATGATTTCATTCCCGGTGTCCGAGCTTATAGCAGAATGGAAGCAAACTCCTTTGCTATCCGTATCGATTTTGTTCTTATTATCCTTTGTTTATGCCTTTCTATTTACCTTCTTTGAATCGTTCTTTATTTCGGAAGATCCTTTGGCCCCTACCAAGAAGACTTGGTCTTTCTTGGTTGGAAAGTGACTTTCAACATTTTCAATATGTTAACCAAATCGGTGAGGTCGATATCTAGCTTGTTCATATGAAAATTCACAACAATTGTGAAAGGAGTAGGGAGTGAGGCAAGATCAAATCTTGGCTCAACTCTCCATCCATGACAAACCCCGTTGTTGTCTAATTGATCAATCAAATTGATTATGTTAAGAACTTTTATCATCTTTGTAGTGTCATCTGGTCATTCTAGATCGGAAGAGCTCCTTAGATATCGATATCTATCGGTCCTACTTTCCTCACCATCAACTACTTGACGTGCGGGAGTATATAGTAGAAGTATCCATAGTTTCAGTCGTGACGTGAAGCTTATTACTCATGGATACGAGCATGATGCATCGAGCTAATGTGCAGTCATCATTTTGCCACTTTCTAAAAGTAGCAATCTCTTCCTCAGAGGCATTATGCGCAACCATTGCGAGGATAGGCGTATTAAGGACATAAGATAGCTTTTCAAACCATGAGAACTATTCTCAAATTCCTTGACCAATCCGCTTAAATTGATTCCGGTTAATTTAGCATATAATATGCTTCGCAGATGATAGTAATTTTAGACATTGTAAAAATTCAGTAAATGAATTTGTAATTAACAACATTTTAACATACATTCTTTTATTAATTACCAAAATAAATTAGGTCTTGTTTTAAATTGGTATCTCCCACTATTTTCTTCAAACTATATTACCTCACTTATATAGTTCGGCAAAATCTAATTAAAGATTTGCTAGTGAGAATAAGGATCCCATTTCAAATGTATATAGCCTTGTGGTGACACAACAAACTATATATAAATAAATAGGTAGACAACTTTTGTCAATTACATCAACTATGCAACTCCTTTTCTTTTGCCTCTTAGATTATTTTGATCAAGTGGTGGCACATCCGAATCAAAATTATCCAAGTTAAGTCCGACCTAGCACTCCATATATTCAAAAAAGAAAAATATCATCCTTGTGGTGACACAACAAAACAATATTGTTCAATTTTCTTTATAAGCATCAAATGTGATAAATTAACATCTTAAATACTTAATACTTGCCTTGTGGTGACACAACAAACTCATATTAAATATTTAATACTCTATTAATTTTATCATGTTAGAAGGCGACGTTCGATATTCCAAATATCTTTGAACGCTTAGGACTTAATATAAAAATTGAGGGATTTGTTTGTTAATTTATCTCATCTTGTTTAGCGCGCATGCACATATATATATAAAATACGCGTCATATTAATGAACATGCGAAGCATGTTTGCATAATATATAATATATATAGTATACGCATGCACATATAGAATACTATATTCTACCCGGATTGATTATGGACTTTTATTCTAGTTTGGTTCACTAGAGCCACTAAGTGAACCAAAAGGTCAAACCCTAGGGGTGCAAGAAATAATATTTAAATATAACTATTACATTTAAACCCTGCTCCATTACAAACGGGTCTTCAAGCGCCTTCTTGTTCCTTGATCTCTAATTTTTCAAAATTAATTCTAACTATTCCTATTACAAAAATAATTTAAAATAAATAGAAACCTTGATCGTTAATCGAGGGAAGTACATAGGAGGAGATAGAATTTACATTAAGAAAAATTAGAGAAGGCGAGGTCTGCAGACCCCATTTAATAAAACCCATACATTCATGCATCCAACTAAAATAAAATCCAATCGCATTGGTCAATAGTCCATAATCAATCCCATTTATTATCATACACATCATCATATGCATCAATAAATAACATTCATCTCATGAATAATAAACATTTAATATATATATTGATATCATTTAATGGGCAAATTTAGTTAGTATAAAATCTATTTTTGAATCAAAATAAACTCCTTTATTTTAATCCAAATTTAAATCAAAATAAAACTATTTTATTTTAATTTATCTAATTTTGAATAAAATAAACTATTTTATTTTAATCAAAAAAAATTTAATCAAAATAAACTCCTTTATTTTAATTAATTATGGAAACCAATTCCATGTAAAAAAAAATCTTTAATTAAAATAAACTCTTTTATTTTAATTAATTATGGAATCCAATTCCATGTAAAAAAAATATTAAAGGAAACACGGATTATCTTTCCTATTCACAAATAAACTCCTTTATTTTGAATAATATGAAATCTTATTTCATATTTAAATAAACTCCTTTATTTAAGGAAACATGGATTCTCTTTCCTATTCACAAATAAACTCTTTTATTTTGAATAATATGAAATCTTATTTCATATCTAAACAAACTCCTTTATTTAAGGAAAGATGGATTTACTTCTATTATTCACAAATAAACTCCTTTATTTTAGAAAAATAAAATCCAATTTCAACTCCAATTAGTTATTATGGAATCCAATTCCAACTCTAATTAGTTAGCATGAAATTCTAATTTTAAAATTAAAATAAACTTTTATTTTAATTATAAAATTATTAAAATAAAACTTTATATTTTAATATTAAAATAAACCTTTTATTTTAAAATTAAAATAAACTTTTATTTTAATTATATAATAATTAAGAATATATATATATATATATATATATAACTATATATATATATAATATATAAGTAATCAAGAATCCGTATATATAATATATAATAACCGTAATATAGTTATATATATATATTATATATAAATCGTAATATATATAAACTTCCTGTTGCTTTTTTCATTCAGTAAATGAATCATGACATTTAAAACCCTTTGATTTTTTTTTTTTTTATCACGTGACCCACTTCCACTTTCGTTTCCTTCCTTAATAAAAAAAAAATCCAGCGCAAAAAAAAAAAAAAAAGAATTCACGATTTTTTTTTTATTTTATTTAATAAATTTTATATAATAAAATTATGCCCAATTAAATTGTTCTAAACACATATCAATATACATATCAAATAAAACAATTAATAATTTGCATAAAGGTTTAGCTCTGATGCCACTGTTAGGTTTGTAATATTCATGTGCGCAATCAAATTGCATAAATTAGCGGAAGCGAGATAAAATCAGAGTTTAAAATTTTTACAAACCATATACCCGGATCACCCTTTATGCACAATTATTAATTAAACGAAAAGATAAAGAATAAAATCATACCCTTGAAGATCGAGCTTCCTCAGGTACAAGTTCACCTCCAAATCCTTTCGCGTTCAACTTGAATCCACCGAGTTTGGTTCTTTCCTTTGATCAACGTTAGCCACCCAAATGTTTGGCCTCTAGAGGTGATCCACCAAGGAAGAAGAAAATTCAAGAAGAAAGGGTATTGGCTCAAACCCTAGTTTTTCTATCTCTATAGAAAAGGGCGTACTCTCCAACAAATTGAAGTTATGTCGTATGTTGAAAAAGTCAACAACCCCCACCACCCATAATAAGACTCCTCTTATTTACAGATGTGGGCAACCCACCTTAACAATTATGAATTGGGTTTTATTTAATTAATTAAATTATTTTAATTAATTAAGCTCCCTAATCTTATTAGGGATAATTAATTAAACTCCTTTAACTAATTTAACCTCCTAATCCTATTAGGAATAAATGAGAGTACTTTTATTAAATTAATTCCTAAACTCTTTTAGAAATTAAAATAATAATAATTGTAATAATATTAATAAAACTCCTCTTATTAATTTATATTTAATATTTCTAAAATATTAAATAATAAATATTAAGCTATTTAATTTATTCTATCACCATAGATTAAATTTAATATACTTAACATATTATTACGATTATGCCATTAACTTCTTAAATAATTATTCTTCCTTTTTTATGGTGTGACCCTTTAGGTTCTCCATATTAAACCTAGGTTGTGAATAAATCAATTAGAACAATTCTAATCTTATTTAAATAAATAAATTAAACAATTAATTTATTTAAATAAATAATATTTATTCTACAATAGGATAAGCCTCCTAATGATCGGCGACTTTCCAAATAATATAGATTTCAACATTAATCATAAAAGAACCTTTGTGTAAATAGTTACCGTGACAATTCAATCCTTCCACCATACAATGTCCCAATTAAATATAAGATATGGAATTATCACAAGTCTTATTTTATTTAATTATATGTATTTCGATCCTTAATTGCACAACTCCAAATAATGCAAATTAGAAACTCCTTTCTAATTTCATTCGCTTCGCCAAGGACTACTTTGGGTTGTCATTTATCGAATCACATAGGACATTTCTCTTCTTTATTAGAAGTGGTAGATTCTTTATCGATCATACATTATCTCCACGTACAACTTATTATACCCAAGCATACCCCTTTGATATACCCTAAGGGTCTTAAGGAATAAGTCAAAGTATAACTCATCATACACAAGATACTATGATGATCTTAAGTCCAAGGATCACCAGACTACTATCACTACTGAGAATTCCTATCGACAGCAAATAAAACTCCATTAGGTATTCCTTAGCGAGCCAACGTTCAAATGAACTTATTCTCTAATAAGCACCTACATACTTGCTTTAGTGTCTCCACACAAATGATCATGAGATCAATCATCCTCATCCAATGAGCAAAGCAACGTATGTACCAATCTATCCGGATTCACTAATCCCCAATTTAGTAATCCAACGATTGGGAACTATTTTAGTTTTAAGCTTTCTAAGAATTTAGATCTCATTAGAATGATCATCATCATTATTCTAAAAGCATTGCTTAAAACTATGGGTTTATCACATATTATAAAACAAAGATCGTGTAGATAATTCAAAGCCTTTAATAAATTAATACTTTTTATTAATAAATGAATAAGATTGTTATAAAGTATATGCTTTATCATCAAACATGATTGGCTTGTGTGCATACTACTTTCAAAGTATATATATATATATATATATATATATATATATATATATATATAATAGTATTAAATTGAGATGATATTATTCTAATTTGTATATCGATATTATTTATATATTAGGTCTTCAGACAAAGCTTACTAAATTGCGTAATAGTAATCAACGAAATAGGCAAGTTTTTCTGAACTCTACTAAGAGTTATTTTATTCAGATATGCTTATGGTTAATCATTGCTGATTGACATGGTAAAATTGTACTTTATACATATTGCATGTATAAGTCAGGTATGAAAGGTTGATCACCTTCAATCATGATATATCCTTAAATAAAATTTAAACTTGTTGGGCAACTTTCATGCTCACCCTTGCTATATCATGATAATCCTTGTAGACAAGATGAATGCGTTCGGATACAGGAAAAGGTTAATGCCAAGTTCAGCTTGGGATAAAATGTGCAGCTGATTTGTAATAGTATAGTTTGATAATAATGTTATGTGTTAGATAGTTTATGAAAAGTGTATAAGTTAAGGTTACTCAATTTTGGGGAATAGTGTGTAAAATGTATTGTATAAACAATTTATGTTTATATCTTCCGCAATAGTTATTGAATGATTGTACCAGATCCGTGGTGATTCGGGACCCGGATTTGGGGCTGTCGCAGTTGGTATCAAAGTTGTTGGTTATGAACCTTAGGTAGGAATACCTGAGACCAATAACTGCAGTGATTAGGATAAGATCTAACTCACATAGAGTTAGATGGTGGGTAAGATTCAAAGACGAATCTCGGCGAGTTGTAAAGATACTGTAGTTCCTAACTCGATAATAAAGTTGAATAAAGAGTGGTGAATAGATAGAGTCTAAAAGACTAAAAGTGCAGGGATAGGAGATCGTAAAACAAAATGATCAAGATATAAAAATAAATCATAATATATACGATGAGATCACCCCGTGATCTGATAAGGTGATAGCAGGGAAAAGAATCAATCTAATGATTGAAAAGTTTATAGCAAGATTGTTGTGTGAATTGGTACAGATTCATGAAAGGATTATGAATACGGATTAAATGAAATTCGTATTGAGAAAGGAGTTAAGATTAGGTGGGGATTTCAATTGAAGACTCATGTCGGCAGCTGAGTTGTATGATTCCTTGTATGAGCGGGGAATTGTACTTGGTGTAACAACTACTTAGTTTCTGGCACTGATAATCATTAAAATGTTTGTGTCGCGCTATTTGATATATGCATGTTAAGAGGGTGATTCCTTTCTTATGTGTATAACAGATAGATAGGTGTCATAGGTAGAGAATATAGGGTTAAGTACGAGTTCTTAAAACTCATACTTATATGACATTCTTGACTCATAGTTATATGAAATGTTTATGAGCCCCTCAGCGAATGGACGCCAAAGGTCTGACTAGGGTAAGTTCTTAAACTCATATGATTGTAGCAAGTTCATGGACTCATAAGTATGGTTTGATGAACTGGGAATAGTCATGTGTGAATGGAGTATTGAGGATAATAGAAATAGATAGATTACTAAGAAACTGATTATTAGTGGAGACATAAGTTTTCCAAAACTCCTAGCTATGATAGACTTCGAAATTTTGACATCAAGCTAAATACGCATTATGTGCTTTTAAAAAAAAAGTAGACTCGTAATCATTTTTGGAACGGTTTAAAGTATAGTCTATGCTACTTATTTCAGCTAGACGCAAATGATTTGAAATATCAAAATGTATTTTTATTTATCACTCATGTACCATGTAACCTTGTGCAGAGATGATAAAAAGTTAATGGAGTTGTAAATACAGGAATACTTAGTGTGAATTCGATCTAAAAATCATTGTTCCACTATTGTATGATGTGTTTTGACAAAGTCATACGATGACGGCATCCTCAAATGGACTGTTAATACAGTACGGCATCATAACGTCATTCTCGAAAATATTTTCAAAAATTTTATTTTGGCTACACCTAAATAATTCGATTGAATTGAATTATTGATATGAGTCTATGTTATTCGATTCAGCTAGACTAATGTTATAAAAACTCTAAGTGTTAATTGAAAG
The DNA here is from genome assembly GCA_020205615.1 of Panax quinquefolius. NCBI lineage: Eukaryota > Viridiplantae > Streptophyta > Magnoliopsida > Apiales > Araliaceae > Panax > Panax quinquefolius. The sequence continues at coordinate 66,730,919 of CM035154.1, read as the reverse complement.
AAATTTCCTGAACTAAATTATTTTGGTGCGGAATCTAATAAGACTGAGGTAAAATTTTGTGCCTATGACAGTGATGAGAAATAGATAAAATCAGTAATGGGCATAACGGGCTAATTACCCTATATGTCCGTAAGTTATGACGGTTTCCGAATGAATTTCCATAAAACCTTTGCGAAAATGACAGACAAATAGTCTATATAACTCCTTAGCAAAATTTGAAAATTTTTACTCTTTTGAGTGGTGTATTGGGTAGCATGTGATGATGTGTGTAAATGGTGTAAGCAGTAAGGTGTAAGGTAAATTTTGGGGATGAAATTTTTAGAAGAATGGGAGAGTGTGACAACCCGAGAAATTAGACAATTTATTAAAATCTTAAATAATGGATTTAGGGTCAAATAATAAACCTAGACAGAAAATAAGTGTATGCATTTGATATTTTTGAGAAGGAATTTTGAGGATTTCAAAATTCTGTATAGGATTTTGGTGAATTATTCAGGATTAAGTGTATATGTGTTTATGTTTTGTGTATAAGGTCATTTATGTGTACAGTATGTGGTTAAGGGTCAAGGGTTGACCAGATAAATTTTATCAGTGTCAAACCCTAGTATTATATTAAGAACATCAACGTTCTGTTAGAAAACCCTAACGTCTGATAAGAAACCCTTGAAATCGATTCTAAAACCCAAATTTCGGTTCTGAGAATCTGAAACTCTAATTCGGAAGTTAGAAAACCTAAATTGGGAACTTAATGGCGTAAGTATAAATAATTATAAGATTAATTAGGGTTAATCTTAACAAATTTGTTAGAAACCCTAATTTTAAAATTTAAAACCCTGATTTCTTGTTTAGGAACCCTAATTTATAATTTAGGGAAAGTCTGATTGTTAGTTTAATAATTTTAATGTTAATTAGGAAATATTAATCCTAATTTTCAAGTTATAAAAAATACCTAATCTAATTAGGAAATCTAATTTCTAAATTAGAAATATTTTTTTCTATTTTAAACCCTAATTCTTGGGTTATAAACCCTAATGTACAATTTTGACCCTAATTGCTAAATTAACTATTTTAATTAGGAAATAATAATCCTAATTAGCAAGATTGAATTTCGTGATTAGGAATCTTATTATAATTATAGAATCCTAATTACAATTTAGAAAATATTAAATTTTCTATTTTTAAAACCTAAATTGGAAATTTTAGAAACCAAATTGCTAAAACCTAAAGGGTTAAACCCTAAACCCTAAGGGTTAAACCCTAAGAGTTAAACCCTAAGGGTTTGAACAATTGACAAGTATGCCATTAAAATAAAAATCAAAATGACCATAGTACCCTTTGTGCATTATTTAGTATGTTGCTTGTAGATCTAGCCCTAAATTGGGTTGGTAAACCACCCTAGCCCTAGCATCTGACTTATAGCTCAATTATCAGCCATCTTTACCAGCCATATACATTGCATCTTGAATGTAAAAGCAAAAAGTCTAGAAAAGTGACTTACTTTATTTTTCCAACTAGCCAAGTCTTCTCTCTCTCCCATCCAAAAATATTGAGAGAAACTAAGTGATAAGGAAAGCCAATATCATCTCTTAGCTCTCCTATATCAGATCATCAGGATCAAAAATCAAAAATCAAAGCTCAAAAGGTATAAAACCCTAAACCTAGAAATCTTTTGTTTTGATATTGAATGTTATTGTTTGTTGGTTAAAGCTATGTTAGAGGGTGTCATTTGATGATCTGGATTGCCAAAACCTAGATCCATATCATTTAGATACTCGAATTTAAAGATTTCTCAAATCTAGAAATCTGGAAAAATGATGTCTGACAGTTAAATGTCAGGTCTCATAGATCCTTTCTTGTTAGTTGTTTTTGTGTTTTAAAAGTTTCTACTTGTAGTATATTGTAAGGTCTTTAATCTGGAATTTGAATCAAGTCCAGATCAAGTGTAGATTTAAAGTTATAAGCAGTCAAAACCCTTTGACCAACCACGAAATCTGGAATCTGGGCAGCCCAGATTTGCCCAGATTTCGTCTGACAAGCTTTTCAAGGCTCTTAATCTCGCTGTGTTTGGTTATTTTGGCTGTGTTGTTGTTGTTATGTTGTAGACTGGTATGTGTACTACACATACAAGTCATTATAGCATCTATATCCATAATAGAATAAAAGTTTTGAGTGGTCAAATAAAGGCGTTGATTAACCCGCTTAAAGTAAATACGGGAAACCCGTAAATCGTCAAGAACGGGCTTTCTCCGATAGTAGATTGACCAAATTTTTTAATCTTTCTTGTGTTATGATGTTATTATGTTATGATGTAATAAAATTGTACTGCATGTGTGTTACATCACGATCAAATCATTATATCACACAAACTGAAAGTCTCAGGAAGCTAAAATTTAAGGATCCAAAATAGCACCTATAATTCGGAAAACCCCAAAAGAACCCAAAGAACTCTCGACATGTAGTTTGAGAGCTTAGATCTCTCAGTGGTGTTATTGTTTGGTCATGTAATCAGTTTGTAGTTGTAGTATTACATTTATACTACAACAAAGAATATTTTAGCCCTTTAAAAAATATAAAGAACAAGAATCTATCACTGGTCAAAGTAGGCACCTTGGTGTCTGACATTGATTTCTGGGTTTTCATCAAAAACACCTATAAGAATCTGCAGTTACATCATTATAGGGCCCATTTAGCGACAATTTATTTAAGAAATTAATTATTTTAATTAATAAATAGATAAAAAAGGTTTTTAATTATTAAAAATACATAATAAATTATGAAAAATTATTTTAAAGCCCTAAAATTAGTTTTTATTATTTTGGGTATATTTTCTAAATATTTAATATTTTTGGAATATAAAAGGTATTTAATTTATTTAATTATAATATTAAATAAATTACTTAAAATGGTTTTAATTCATGAAAAATCATGAAAATTTATATTATGATATTAGAAAATATTTTAAGTTATTTTTTGATGACTTTTAATATTTTGTGATGAATTTCATTAATTAATTAATATTAATGGTAATGGATTTATTTAATAAATATATTAAATAAATTATGGAAAATTAGATTTAATGCTTCAAAAATCATATATAAAATGATTTAAGTGTTAGAAAAATATTTTAAGCTATAAAATATAACTTTTGATATTTTGTCATGAAAATATTAATATTTTAATATTAAAAGCAATTATCGAATAATGGATTTAAGTGTTTAAAAATATATAAATATGATTTTAAGGTATTAAAAAACTTTGATATAATATAAATATATTATAAATATTATGTTATGATTTTCATTAATATTTCATATTAAATAAATATTAATGATAAAAGAATATTGTGGTATTTATATTATATAAATACGATATTAATGATTGAAAAATCATTTTAAATGATAATAATTATTTGAAAATTATTATGAGACTTGAAAAATTATTTTGACTGATAATAAATTATCTGAGATAATTGTTAACTGTTAAGGCAGAGTTTAATTGAACTTAGACTCGATAAAAGTCCAAGTAGACCATCGGGATGTCAGAATTGTGTCGGGATCAAGTCAGACTGAAATAGTTTGACCTGATACCAAGTTTTATATGTGTTGTAGACTAATAGGGTTATGTGTTATGTGTTTAGGTTATTCTATGTATATATTTATATATATAATAGTATTAAATTGTGATGATATTATTCTAATTTGTATATCGATATTATTTATATATTAGGTCTTCAAACAAAGCTTACTAATTAAATTGTGTAACAGTAATCAACGAAACAGACAAGTTTTTCTGAACTCTACTAAGAGTTGTTTCATTCAGATATGCTTATGGTTAATCATTGCTGATTGCCATGGTAAAATTGTACTCTGTACATATTACATGTATAAGTCAAGTATAAAAGGCTGATCACCTTCAATACCATTCGGTCCAGATATATTTGTTCATGTTTAATACTTGTTCAGTCAAAAGTTTGTTCGTGGTAGTTCTTAACTATATTGAAGAATTATAGCCAGCTTATTATTCAAACTCTTTCAATCATGATATATCCTTAAATAAAATTTAAACTTGCTGGGCAACTTTCATGCTCACCCTTGCTATATCATGATAAACATTGCAGATAAGGTGAATGCGTTCGGATACAGGAAAAGGTTAATGCCAAGTTCACTTTGGGATAAAATGTAAAAATTAATTTGTAATAGTATAGTTTGATAATAATGTTATGTGTTAGATAGTTTATGAATTGTGTATAAGTTAAGGTTACTCGATTTTGGGGAATAGTGTGTAAAGTGTATTGTATAAATAATTTATGTTTATATCTTCCGCAATAGTTATAGAATGATTGTACCAGATCCGTGGTGATTTGGGACCCGAATTTGGGGTTGTCACATGAATAGTACCCCGACATGAAAACATTAAAATTTATCAAGAGTGTCCAGAAAAAATATTTCAATGGAACGATACTAGATGAAACGCAAATTTCAAGGATATTCCACTAATTTCAAGGAGTATAGAAGTTATACTTTAACAAAATGAGTGTAGAAATCGGAATTTGAAATTAAATAATATTACTTACATATATACTACAGAGTATGGAAGAAAATATTATTTCTTACGAATATTGAACAAAAATAATATCCATTACCTTAAAAGGAGTGTATTTCTGACAGGTAGGGCGGGGATATTCTTGAAGAAAACTTGTACTATTTTCTACACTCAAAGCTTCCTTAAACTATAAAGAAATACGCTTAATATTATAGAAGAAGAATTCTCTGAATCTGGTGTGGTTTTTAATTCTAAACTAAGCATCCTATTTATAGGAGAATGGAATGATACTATTTAGAAAATAAAATTACGGACTGCACAGTGGTATCACAGGCGCGAATTTGTTCGGCTAATTTCGTTGAAAAGTTGATTTACTATGCAACACTATGCAATAAAATATAATATATTTTAGTTTACATAAAAAAACAAAATTTATAATATATATATATATATATATATCACTCATTCACCCACCACACACACACTCAAACACACGACACACACACACACACCCCACACATCACACACACTTTAATAAATTATATATATATATATTGAATAACTTTCTACCGATTATTTTGAAAAAATGAGTAAGTAGGGGTCCATGTAATAAGCAAAATTTATAACAAATACTTCAAAAAAATCTCCTCTAATTATCTTAATTCACTTGGCTTCAGAAAACACATTTTTAAACAACAATAATTCATCAATAATATTATAACTTAAAATATTAACTGTAGACACTCAAAATTTTCTGCCTACCAGTTACTAACATTGCAGGAAGTGCGGAATCTTCTTTCAGAGATAACCCTGGAAGATAGCTCAGCTTAATCCCAAAAATACCATCGGAAGTTCAGTTTTAACCCCAAAAAACACACCGGGAGTATCATTTCCCCACCTCAGAGATAAGCCTGGGGAAAGCAATGCAAATACCAGAAATTCCATCGGAGAAAGCCGATTCATCTTGGAGATAACCCCAAGATATTCAATCTCAGTCCCGAAAATAACACCAAGAAAGACAATGTCAACCTTGGAGATAACCCCAAGGAGTGCAATTACAGTTTCGGAGATAACCCCGGAGATGCTCGTTTCAACCCATGCAGTTAGCTTCAACCTCGGAACTCACACTGAGACACTCAACTCCCAAACCCGGAGATAACCCCGGGAGGACAGGCACACCTCAGAGACAATCCTGAGGGCATTCAACACTTACAGTAGCCCAATCTCACAGATAACTCTGAGCAACATCTACTTTATCAGCCAAAATCGGAGATAACCCTGGTCAAAAACTTGTTGGGTAAAATCTATATACATACAATACGCAAGTATACGTGGTCAACAAGTAATAAAGTGATAAGTCGAGTATCGTTCCCACAGAGAATTAGTTAATAAAAATCACCAAGTACTAACCCGTAACCAACTCAATCTTATTTAAACAAATGAATTTCAAATTAAATAAATTAAACTACTATTAAATTCCACTAATTATATTAAGACTATGGAGATTTAAGATCACAACTTCACTTATTGCTTCATTTAAGTTAACACACTTCTCATCAATTATTCTCTATCCTGAATTGTTAATCAAGAACACGAATGTAGTATTAACCACCTCTCTATGCACTAATACCGTATTAACGTCAATCCACAATCAAGATAGAAATCCGTTAAACACCTTAATCAACTAACCCACTATTTCTCTATGTGAATTAAAATTGAATAAGGTTGAAGAATAAGTTCTCTATCCGATTACATGCGGCGTCAAGCATATCTCTACCTTAACACGAATCAAGTTTAAGCTACTAACAAAATCTTGAACACATGCTATATCAACTAGGTCTAGATTTGAATATCCTCTCTCGATTCCATCCAACTCCATAAAGAATTGTTGATCAGGCAATTCATAGATTAAAGCTCAAATCAATATAGACAATCCTCACAATAGAACATAATAATTGATAGCGAATCATATTAAAATAAACTACACAATAAGATCCATTGTAATCTCAAACAAAGAATTAGGTCATTAAATTAAAACTAAGAATCCACAATTGAAAACACATTAAAAGATAAAAATAAGAGTAAAGTAAAGAGTAAATCTGTTGTCAGCAAATCTCCATCTTCCTCAAGCTCCTGCTCTTGATCTTCAATGGTCTCCAAGTTGCTTCAATCTCCAAATCTAATTAGAACTAGTGTTTTGATCTAATTTACTCTAATCTAATCTAATGGAATGCTCTCTCCTCTTTAATCTCTCCAATCTCTTAATATCCTAATATCTCTAATCTCTCTAATCTCCTAATATCCCCCTCTAATCCTTGTTATTCCCCTCCTTTTATATGCCTTTTTACATGTCTTTAAGTCCTCTTGGAAGTCCTTGAGTCAATTAGATCGAAAACAATCCTTCCCGAACTCAAATTTGGCCAAAAAACGTCTTTTCTACGCTGCATTCTACTCCCTTGCCGGGTTTAGGTTTATATGTGGGCCCCGCCGGGGTCCTTATTAGGAAAAGTCATTTTGCCGGGCTATATTTTCTGTCACAGTATCCTCTGGTAAAACGGCCATAACTTTTGATCCGGGAGGATTTACGGGGCCTGCCACCTATCAAATCGAAGATATCGACGAGATCTACAACTTTCATTCTTTGAGGATTAAGAAATTCTGGCCGGATCAAGGTTGAAATTGAGCTGGAAGTGACTGTTATGAAAATGACCACCCAAAACAATGACATTCGACGTCCATTGGTACAATGATCATAACTCTTGTATCCGAACTCCAATTAGAATGATCCAAGATGTTCCGAAAAGCTATTAAGATTCTCTACAATGTAAGCTAAGTTCCAAACCAAGAACATGAAGTAAACATGAAAGCCCAAATGATGTCCAGTTTGCTTTTCTTTGCTTTTCCTTACCAATAGTCGCTCACACCGCTCCCAAACGTATAACCTACAAAATAAACACAAAATGCATGAAAAGTAACTATGACACATAAATATAAGCAACTAATTCAAGTAAAAGATACCGGATAAGTGTATATAAAATCCACTTATCAAAGGGCAAAATCATCAAATTGCCACCTCAACCCCACACGGCGCCGTCTCAACAAACAACAGTCAACATACATTCTACACAAAAATGTCCCATAAGAACCAAGGAGTTGCAATCCCGAGTGACTACTACGCAAGGCAAAACACCGGATATAATTTAAAGCTTGAAGAGATAGGACATGGTTCCATCTTCCTGACTTCGTACAACCTCTAATCCCATGTCATTGCTTAGCTCTCGACAATGGCAGTCTGAAACAGGTCTTAAACACCTCAATCGGATGCTCAGATTGAAGTTCTGCAAGTTCGAGCGAACATCACATTGCACACGTGCACGTACTTCGAGACAACAGGACCCGTAGAGCTAGGGGCACCTCGGACAGCCGCAGGTGCACTTGCGACTCCCCCCTCTATAAATAGAGGGCTTGGGGTGGCCATATTCAAGAGAAAAAAAGGCGAGGAAGCCCTGTCCAATTTGCTTTGTACACACCTTATATTGACTGATTTCGCATTTTAAACACTTGTGAGCTCGCGTATACCTATATTTTTACTGGTGGGAGCTGAGTGTTCATCCACTTAAAGCTATAGAAGTCTTCTCTGGCAGTCCACTGTAAGCCTTCTTACACACTATAAAGCCTTTCTCTTCATCTTTGCACACACTCTTCTTCATGTTGAGAGTCGTGTTGTATGTGTATGCCCGGACTTCGGTCTGTAGTTTTCATTTCTGTTTGTATATATATATATATATATATATATATATATATATATATTCAGGCCTAGGGTTTACTTCGTGGCCTTTTACTGCTTTATTTACATTTCATCCCGCATGGAGTTTACTTTGTGGCAGTTAATCATTTTTTACTGCTTTATTTACATTTAGTCCCGCCTGGAGTTTATTTCATGGCGGTTGATCATATTTATTGTTTTATTTACATTTCTGATCCCCCATGAAGGTGCTTCGTGGTGGTTGATCATGTCTCTATATATATATTTACCGCTTTTATATATTTACATTTCCGATCCCCCGTGGAGGTGCTTCGTGGTGGTTGATCATGTCTATATATATATATACCTTTTATATATATATATATCTCGCCATCGCTTTCATATATAAATCATGCATCATGTAAGCCTAGGAATCATGTGATCACAGATTCAATGTACTGAATCTAGATTCGGTTCCCGTGATGGAGCTTGTAAATTATTCACGGTGTTTGAATTTCCTTAGATGGCTTTCATGCCCATGAGGAGTTCTAAGATTACTATATATTATTTTCTCGAAGATGCTTCGTATCTCAAAAATAAAAGCAACCAAGCCGAACATTTAATAATAAAATGGAAGTATCAAAGGCCTCAATTACTATTGAGCACAGGGTTTGAAAAACCTCTTTTACAAAACCTCATTGCTATATCTTGTTTAAAACTAAATTTTTGTATAAATTCAAACCCTGTGTATATAGGTGCGAACGAGGCATAGGACTACTTCCAAATAATAGCACATTGACCCACACACACACACATTCATATAACAGTTTCTTGAAAAGTAGCAATCACCGTGGTAACACGAATGTCGGGGGGTGCCTAACACCTTCCCTCCGCATAATCAAGCCCCCGAACCCAAATGAATCTCGGTTTCACAGACCTGTTTAGCAGTGTCACATCACTGGGTCAATGGGCAAACCTTTTCTCGGTTGCGTTGGTGCAACCAGTTAAAAACACCAACTGGAGACTCTTACAGTCAAATCATCAACATATACATGTCGGACCTTTTTCACTTATTTTTTTAAATAAAACTCACATAACCTGAGAACACCAAAGAACAAGAACAGAAAAGGGACAATTAAAAAATCCCGATGTCAACAGGTGGCGACTCCGCTGGGGACTCCAATAAGAGGGCTTAAGCCGCTATTACAAGCTTTTCAAAACTTTTATATGCTTGTGTGTGAATGTTACATTTACATTTTTTGATGAATGTGTACGAATGCATTTTACTTACTGCACTGCAATATATCTATATGTGATATTAGTGTTTTGCACATGTCATCATTTTCATAAACGGTGAAACACATTGTATGTGAATGTATGTTGTGTGGTTCCTCCACCAGGAGGCTATCCTGTCGGTGTTTGATTACTGGACTCATAGGAAGACTAATTCTAACGAGGCTCGGGAAAGGCACCACCCAGATTCGCTCCATTTGAAAGACCGGATTAACTTCCCGTCAAGTAGATTGCGATGATCTAGGAACCTTCATGCCAAAAAGTCGCGAGAGTAACCTAAGAGAGGTCAGCCTATGATAAACCAAATGCGGAGGAAAGTATCTTCATGCTTTCCATTTTTTAATTACTTGTAAAGACAATTACTTATAATTTTATTCCATGTTCATCTCTATGTAATGGAAAATATGAAGAATATTTGCACATGCATATTAAGACTTGACATGCTATCAAATGACACCCATTTTACAGGATAATATTCCTAAAATGGAAACATTATGATAGCATGTAAACATTTATACATTCCCTAAGACTAAACTACATAAGTTTTTGTAGGGAAACAATTGGGCCTGTTACCCGCTCAAAATCCAAAAAGGCCGTGAGCCTTCAGTCAATCATGTCTTCATCTGACCAGTCTAATCCTTCTCCTGTATCTCGAGAAGAGTTTAACGAATTAAGCAAGAAAATTACAGATTTGGCTGTTTTTCTTAAGGAACTACATCAATCTACTCAGGGTTTGCGAATACCCGTACATACAGAATCCTCTACACAAGGAGGAGCACAAGGTTCAGATAAAACAATTCCTGAACTTCAGTTGGATATGACTAACAAAATTCCTGAAAACACCCATCTCAAAGAAGATCCAGACACCGATGATATCAAGAAGAAAGTACTTCAAATGGAGGAAACCCTCTGTTCTATCAAAGGAATTGGAACACATGGAAGTGTTTCATATGCTGACCTTTGTATATTCCCTGGAGCTCATTATCCAGAGAAGTTCAAAACTCTTGACTTCGAAAAGTATGATGGGTTAGGGGATCCTTACACACATTTGAAGGTGTTCATTGGAGAACTTGGATCTTATGCAATGGACGAGAAGCTCAGAATGCAGCTGTTCCAGAAAAGTCTGACTGGAGAAGCCAGGACATGGTATACCAGATTAGACAACTCAAAGATCCTTAGCTGGGAGTAACTAGATCATGCCTTCCTCACTCAGTATAGCTTCCAATCTCAGATGTCTCCTGACCGGTACCAGATTACCAAGGTCAAGAAATAGTCTAATGAGTCATTCAGAGAGTATGCTCAAAGGTGGAGGCGCCTTGCTGCTCAAGTTATTCCTTCCATGACGGAATTAGAAATGATCATGACCTTCATAGACATACAAGAAGCTCCTTTCTATGAAAGAGTCTTAGCTGGCATTAGCAAGACATTTTTTGAAATGATCAAACACAGAGAGATGGTTGAGATGGGGTTGAAGTCAGGAAAGATTCAAGACCTAGTCGCTCTTAAAGCAGTTGCTGAGCACATCCAGTCTGGAACTTATGGAAATAACCCCCAGAGGGTCCATAAAAAGAAAGATGAAGATGTTTCCTTGATATTACAAGGTCAAAAAGGTAGTCATAATATTCCTATTCAGAGGAGAAACTACTCACCTTTGTAAGCACAGTCTTCAAAACCTCTATTGCCTAAAGGTGGAGAAGTCAGACGCCCCCGAGTGTTCACACCCTTAAGGGACTCACTCGAGAATATCCTTACTCTTCTGACTACTCAGAAGAAAATTACACATCTTCTTCCACCAGCCAACCCGAATGGGAAGGGTTTCAATACTACTCGGAAGTGTGCTTATCATGTCGGGGCACCGGGACATAACACTCAGGATTGTCGGGCCTTGAAACACAAGATCCAAGACTTAATTAACAATGGGGAGATTGTCATGACTAAACCCGACCAACCTCATGAGCAAGACAATCTTCTTCCTCAACACAAAGAGGGAGAGGTCAATATGATTAATTGGAGCAGTGGACAGAGTTCCAATTATGTTGTTGAATCTTCCCAGACTAGCAAAGATGGTGCTGATAGATGAGATTATGCATAGTTCCAGTTTATAATGGAGCGAAAGATTAAGGCTCTTTGCAAACAAGTAGATCAATTAGCAGAGCTGGTGATTCATCAACACTAAGTCACACGCCAATTAATCAGTCAGGAGCATGCTAGTCTCCTTCCTTTTGTCATGAATATTCCATCCTCGACTTTAGAAAGTGAAACACTAGAGGATAAAGTTGCGAAAAGAGCAAGTGCCAAAGCCCGTCGGGACTTTGGCAATAAACAGGAATTTACATATCTTGGCCAACCTATGGAGGAGATATTTCAAATGTTGATCAATGAAGGAAGAATTACATCCCTTCTACCTCCAATCAATCCCCGTTCCAGACGATTTAATTCCGAGGGAGTATGCCAATATCACTCCCCACTCGCTGCACACAAAGAAGAAGAATGCTGGGCACTCCGCCACCTCATTCAAAATTTAATTGACAGCGGTGTCCTGCAAATGGCAGACGATGACACTTTGCTACTCGAGAGTGGGAACACATGTCCTACAAAATGGAAGGACGACGTAGCAGTTATATCCGCTGAGGATGATGAAGCTGCTAAACCACCCATAATCCAAGCAATTCAACTCAAAGGAGCTGACAATCCTTTGAAAGTGGCTGCACCAGAGCCAATTAACTTACCATTCAGACCATAGTATCCTGTTGTCAGCCTAAACAAAGTCCCATAGAATTATAGGCAGGCTAAAGGATCTACATCACATACAACTATTGTAGTGTCGAAGGAGAATCCACTGTATCTTCCCCATCGGGTGATGAAGCCCACCACCAAATCAAATGGGAAAGTTCACATGGAGAAGATTAAAGAATTCCTCTGTACCATGGGCCATAATGAAGCCAAGGTGGTTTTAAGCTTGAGAGAAGCTCCACAAAAAAATTTTATACTGGACTTGGTTTTCTCTTCCGAAGATAACGGGAAGATATTGCTAAGGGTCCTAGAAGAAGCCCATTTATCGAAATCAGTGGATGTGGAAAAATTCCAACATCTGGTTGATCACATTTTCAACAACAATGTGATATCTTTCATTGATGATGATATACCCGCTGAAGGGACCGCCCATTGCAAGCCGTTTCACATAGCGGTTTTGTCCTCCGGATACATGGTAGGAGGAGTCTTGATAGATGGAGGTTCATCTCTGAATATCTGTCCTTATGCTACCTTGGAGAAGATGAATATCAACCCCAAGAGGATCAAAAGAAGCTATACGGTTATCAAAGCTTTTGATGGGTCCCGACGAAATGCCGTTGGAATGATTGAATTACCAGTGGAGATTGGTCCACATACATTCAGTGTATCCTTTCACATGCTCAAAATAGCCATAGGATACAACCTGCTGTTGGGAAGAGCATGGATTCATATGGCTGGAGCTGTCCCTTCCACCCTTCATCAATAACTCAAGTACATTATCAACAATAGCCTAGTCACTGCTAATGCTGAGCCGGAATGTCCTGAACAAGGTGACATGCCACTAATCAACTTCAATTTAGAAGTTGAGCCGGTCAGTTTCCATACCCTGAAGGTGAGCAACACTCATTACCATTCCATTGGGGCGCCACCTCTCACACCCAAGATTTCTACCGAAGTAATGTCGGCTACTCAAGAGATGATATCATTGGGTCATCAACCTGGACAAGGGTTGGGAAAAGATCATCAGGGTATTAAGCACCATATTCAAGTGCCCAGTCAAACAGGGACAGCTGGATTAGGCTATTCTGCTAGCTCCAGTCACAGGAATCCTCATAAATACGAATAGATTCCTTCAACTTCAGCCACACGGCGATTGTCTCCACCTGCAAATTTCGAGCTTATACAGTCTCGGTAAAGGTTCCAGCCCAGATCATTGCTATGCTATTTCCCAAACCAATACCGGTTAAAGCAAAAGAGGTCCTGATTCCAGATCACGAAGTGGAAGAAAGGGAACGGAAACATAAACAAGACATCGCCATAATGATGTCAGGCATACGCATCATTGTTAATGATGAACATACAAACAGATACACCCCAGACGATGATTGCCCAGATGTCATGGTCATTATTAGGGAAAAGGAGGATAATGATAGCTCCTCCATCAGTGCAGTCAATCAGAACTTTACCCTTGACAATAGGAACAGCACTCCATGCATTGGTCAACAAGGGTAAAATGGGAAGAAATTCCATTTATCCTATAGATAACTTTAACTGCTTACTTTTTTGTACAGTATTAGCAGTTGTTTTATCAGTACATGCTAACACTTTGTATGATTGAACAGTTTCATATATTAAGTGAAAGCATATTTTTCTTCAGGACTCTGAATTTAGATGTGTCTGTACTTGCTGATGAGGTGCCTTTTCTCCACATGGACTGTAACTTTGATGAAAAGTTGGACTCAGACCTGATGGAAATATAAGAGGACATTGAGAAACCTCAAGAGATCAAGGAATGGGTTGAAGACAAACCTAAGCCTAACCTTGATCAAACCACCTCTTTCAATCTCGAAACCTTAGAAAACTCTAAGCTAATCCAGATTAGTTCAGACCTCACTCCAAACCAAAGGAATGACATGGTTACGCTACTAACCCAATTCCAGGATGTGTTTGCATGGTCTCATGAAGACATGGTGGTTTTATCCACTGACATTGTCCTTCATCGCCTTCCCATTAAAGAGGGATTCAAGCCAGTCAGGCAGAAGCTTAGGCGATTGAAACCTGAGTGGAGTTTAAAGGTTAAAGAAGAAATTGTGCAAAATTTCAAGCAGGCATCATCATGGTGTCTACATACCCTGAATGGCTATCAAACATAGTCCCCGTGCCTAAACCAGGAGGAAAGGTGTGAGTTTGCATGGATTACCGGGATCTAAACAAAGCTTACCTTAAGGATAGCTTTCCCGTGCCATTTATCCACATTCTCATTGACAATACTGCTCAATACGGCATGTACTCCTTTGCGGATTGCTTCGCAGGGTATCATCAAATTATGTTTGCTGAGGAAGATCGTGAGAAAACTGCTTTCATCACGCCTTGCGGAACCTTTTGTTATAGACGGTTGTCATTTGGGCTCATCAATTCAAGAGAAACCTATCAGCGAGCTTTGATGTCTCTTTTTCATGATTTAATGCACAAAGAGATAGAGATCTATGTGGATGACATCATTGTCAAGTCCTGAAGGGAGGAAGACCACTTAGACCATCTCAGAAAGCTTTTCAACAGGTTGTGTAAGTACAACTTGAAGTTGAATCCAGCCAAGTGCACCTTTGGGGTTAAATCAGGCAAGTTGCTAGGTTTCCTAGTCAGCCACAAAGGGATTGAGCTAGATCCCACCAAAATCTATGCCATCAAGGAAATGCCCGTTCCTCAGATAGAGAAGGAAATACGGGGATTTTTGGGAAGAATCAACTTCATTAGCAGGTTTATTTCTCAACTCACAGCAACCTGTGAGCCCATCTTCAAGATGTTATGGAAGAGCTCCTCCATGAAATGGAATGATGAGTGTAAGAAAGCCTTCCTTACAATTAAAGAGCAGTTGGTTAACGCTCCCATTTTGGCACCTCCCAGGGATAATGTTCCCCTGTTCATGTACCTGTCTATTAATGACAATGCCATAGGCTGCATGCTGGGACAGAAAGACGATAGAGGCCAAGAGCGAGCTATCTACTACCTCAGCAAAAGATTCAGCAGCAGTGAACACAAGTACACTCTAATTGAGAAGACTTATTGTGCTTTAGCATGGGCTACCATGAGGTTACAACATTACCTTCATGGTCACACAACCCATCTCATATCCCGCGTGGATCCTCTCAAATACGTGTTCAGTAAGCCCATACTGAATTGTCAATTGTCCATATGGCAGTTGATTCTGCAACAATTTGACATCGTCTACGTGACTCAAAAGTCCATTAAAGGATAAGGAATTGCAGATCAATCGGCCGACGACCCTTAGGGATTACAAACCCCAGAAACATACTTCCCGATGACGAAGGGGTCAGCGGCAATTCAAAGAACACCATCGTGATGATGCATGCCATACGTGGAAAATGTATTTTGATGGAACTGTTAACATGGAAGGTTCTGGAGCTGGAGCAGTTCTAGTGTCTGGTACGGGGGAGCAGTATCCTGTCGCCATCAAATTGCAGTTTGTCAGCACCAATAACACATCCGAGTAAGAAGGTTGTATCATGGGGCTAAAACTTGCTCACTCAATGGGCATCAGACGGTTAACTGTGTTTGGGGATTCGGAGTTGGTAATCAAATAAACCACGGGAATCTATCAAACCAAAAAGCTACATTTGATGCCTTACCATCGACAAGTTTTATAGATGTCTTCGGAGTTCGAAGAAGTAAACTTCCTCCACATTCCTCGGAGTATGAATGATTTTGTGAATGCGCTAGCAACTTTGGCCTCCTTGATCAACATACATGATAAGGAAAACATGCCAAGCATCCCATTTCCCATTTGCCCAACTACGGGAATTATGTGACGCCCCAAAACAAGTATACATCACCCATCTTGAGTCGCCAAATACATGGTACAGAATACAAATACAAACTTAATTATACAAATGTCGTGTAATATATGACAAAACATATGCTAAGAGTTTAATACAAATATTGTCATCTAGACAATATCCACACTCAATGGAGTCTTCATTACATTTATTGTCACACTATTTAACAGAATAGTGAGGACTACTAATGCTATCATCTGGATCGTCACTCCGTTCCCCGACTAGTCCCGGCTACGTTCTCATTTCCTGAAGAGAATGGCGAAAGAAAGGGTGAGCTCAACTAGCCCAGTAAGAAATATTATGACTAAGATAATGCAAAATAAATTATCATTAGTCTTCAACAATGTTAAACTGATAAAATACAATAGACATCAAGTTTAACTACAGGGGAATAAGTAATCCATTAGAAGAGTCAAGTAGAGCATGATATCTACTATCTTCTATGTTTTAAAATGTTTTCATCAATTTTTATATTTGAGACTCAAACTTAATAAATAAACCACATCATCGAGTCATCCCCGCACTACATGTGCCAAGGATATTCATTAAATCATCAATGGTCATGACTATATATGAATAATCCTCGTCATAACCATACCAAAATCGCCCATCAATGCACTTCGTGCCACCGAGGACTTTCACCACATCATCATTCACATTACGGCCATGATTATACCGAATAATCCTTGGTCATAATCATACCAAGTCCATCTATGCACGTAAGCCAAAAGATGACTTTCATCACAATATAAGTATGAGGATGATGACAATGATATAAGCATTAATCAACGTAAAACAAGGATAAATATTAAAGACTTTAAATTTATCCAAATATTATCAATCACTTAATAAACTCATCATCTAATATTATTAATATTATTACAATATTTTAATCACTTCTTATACTTATAAACAATTTATTTCAATTGTTTACATTTTACCAAATAATGCATTTAATCATTCAAAAATGCCATACTCATAAGATTTCATCAGCAATGATCAAAACTCTCATCAAAAATCTGCATATACCCTATATAGGATTCCCAAGCCATAAAATCCTATTTTCCAATTTTGTTACTTCGCATAACATATTTAATTCATTTACTCATAACTAGTTCATTTTCATGAAAAATACTAAATCACTCCCAAAAATATTTCTTTTCTGGGATTTAGCAGAATATAGTCCCATATTGAACATATATTTTCTAGAATTTTAAAATTCATTTACTATTTTTCATACGGCCAAAATCGCCGAATATTTAGACATTTATCATAAATTGTACTTTTGTCCAAAAATTTGAAATTTACAGGTATATACTCGTTATATACATGTACTCCCAATAAAAATTTCACCAATTTTGGAGTTAACCACAAAGAGTGATAAGGGTTCACTTTTAAAATAGTCTTTTCCCATAAAATCCATAACTCTTAATCTATACATCCAAAAATCGCCATTTTTGGATACAATCTAGAAAACTCATCAAAGTATCATTTCAAATTTTTCCAGAATTTTTGAGGGTCAGAAAAAATACGAAACTACCCCTGGCAGAAACCCCTTTTGAATGAAAATACTATCCATATGAATACAAAGGATCATTCACCATGCATGCGGTAATCCACATAGACAAGTTATTCCAACAGAATAATAAAGAATGGAATAACAGAAGAATTCACCATGCATGCGATAGACCGCATGCATGAAAAGTTATTCTCATGTAATAATAAAGAATGGAACCAGTGTCATGCGTAAAACCGCATGCATGTGATATTCCAATAGAATAATAAAGAATGGAACCAGTCATGCATAAACCGCATGCATGCATGTGATATTCTAATGTAATAATAAAGAATGGAATAACAATGTAATTCACCGTGGCATGCGATAGACCACAGACATAAAGTTATTCCAATGTAATAATAAAGAATGAAATAATAGAAGAATTTCACCATGTATGCGGTAGATTTAGATGACAAAGTTATTCCAACATAATAATAAGGAATGGAATAACAATAGCTCTCTTCATGAATAAGAAAGAAATAATACCCCTTACCTCAAAAGAAGATCGGATATTGGAATGAGAGGTAGCAGACTTCTTCTTCTTTTCTCTATAATTTCTCTCTATAATAATTGCTCTATAGCTTTAGTGAATTGGTGAGAAATGAAGGAAGAATGAGCTTTTATTTATAGGAAAATATAGTTTCAATAATTGCACGTTTTGGGGCTCGAAATATTACAGTACAATACCTTCAACTTTTCTCTCATTTTTAATTTAGTCCTACAAGTATTATCAAACTTGCACCACCTCCCCTAATAGTAAATAATGTGAATCAATAGTTATAATCATGTGAAAATACGAATTACAGTATAGTGCCTCCATCTATACCTCCATTTTTAACTTAGTCATGTAAGTATTATCAATCTTGCACCAACTCCCCTAATAGTAAATGAATGTGAATCAATAGTACACACGTGTAAACAAATAGTTATAATTATGTGATTCAATAGCAATTAATTGCTCATTTATCCGGTTAATTACCCGATTGATCAATATAACCTCCAGGCATCAATTATTATCGAAAAAAATGTCGATTTCACCTAACACTAACAATCCCAACACAATGGAAATATCAAATTCATCTTTAATCAACACGAACTTATTCATCATTAATATTATAACTCACAATATTTAACAACCGTGTCGCTCCTGTGAAAGAGGGGCTTTTCGATAAGGATTTCTCCTTATCATGCCAAGCAATTAGATAGACCAAACCTCTCCTCGATGTAACTTCTAGACATTGTAAATATTGCAATTTAATAATATGAATAACTTTGTTGTCTCAATTATTGATTTAATAATATAACATATTATGCGATGATAATCTTGTGACAATAATTGAATCAATAATATAGAGAGATATGATGCAACACCATCAGAAGTAATAATTGAGTATAACCGAGTGACTTCTCACATAAGCATCAATAATCAATACCGCTCTCGCTACTTATCCAACCACGATATTATCATCGTACTTTTACTACCGGGTAGTTCAACAGTTTTAATGGTAACACTTCCGCCGTTATTTTTGTAAAAATATAATTCTGTCATTTTCTTACTACAACAATACTTCTATTATGGGGTCCACCAATGATTGTACCGTCGTACGGATATTCCCCGACAAAAAGAATATTCCCCGACCAAACGAATATTTTATAACAACTTGCATACTTTGCAAAATTTATAAATATTACCCATAACTATAATATTATATCAAATCCATACCATAATATTCAAAAAAATATTTTGAGAAATTTAAATCTTTATTCATAAAATTTGGGGTCTCACAAATTATGTTGGAGAAGTATCGGATGAGCTACCTCCCATCCAACACCCTTGGTATCAACATATCAAGGAATATCTATGAGATGGATCTACACCCGCTGAGGCAGCTCGACTTGGATCTCCTATTTCACACCTGCAGTTTGTCCCAAACATGGGATCAAACTTTCTTTCCCCCGCAGTTTAGTCTGCATATGGGATTCAAACATTTCTTCGGCTGTAAATCATCCTGAGGGGCGAACTACATCGACCTGATCTCCCTGATACCCGGGACTACGTAGGCAACCATATTCTATATGACCCGGACGTAATAAAAAAACAAATATATTTCTACCCTCTCTCTACAAAAATAAAAACAACAAAAACATTTCTGCCCTTTCTCTACAAAAAAAACAACAAAAATATTTCTACACCTTTCTACCCTTACACCATTCAGCGTTGAACCTCTTACACCAGGTTTAAACTACGCAGACCTGATCTCCTCTTCAATAAGAGTACGTAGACAGCCATTTATGGTTCGATCTAACCCCCTACCAAAACACAAAGACTTGTCATCTGGAACTGGGATCAAACTTCAATCCACCTCATTTCATAGGCTTCAGACCAAAGGGATGGAACTACCTGACCTCTCCTCACAAATAGGAGATCCAGCGACCATCTAAGCTGTGGTTGTGCCTCAAAGAGCAACACTAATCCATAAGAGATGGAATTAACTAGGCTCCTCTTAAATAGGAGTACTGGTGACCATCTGTGGTGTGGTCAATCTCAGAGAGGAAAAGCTACACTCCTCTCCATATTTGTATACAAGAAACCAGTCCCAAGACACCAAAGATGGTAGGGATACACACAGATCAATGATCTGTTCTAAAAGATCATGCGACGTCTCAATGTCCACACATCAAGGATGAGTTCAGAATGCATCAAGATCACAAGCCCTGAAGAAACAGGCAAATATCAAGCAAGTATCAAGGCGCAACTAAAAGGGAAGTGAATCAAAATATATTTCCCTGCCATATATAATGTTGTTTGATATATACATATGTGTTATACATGACAAAATGGCCAAGCTAGTCTGTGCAGGAAAATACAAGTCTATCTACGGATCTGTATGTATGCGTACTATCAAATCTAACATAGCATCTCTCTCCGAAGAAGGAGGTAACGCTGCAAGATCCTGTCCAATGGTATCTACACGAGCTAGCAGATCTGAGGTCAACTGCATGGTGGCATGATGCTCATCAATGTATGCACTCATATCGGCAAGGATGCCAGTCGTAAGGGATCTCATTTGGCAATCGCTCATGACGGCCACATCCTCGGCAAGATAAAAGATCCCGCTCTACAATTAATGCATCTCTGGCTGATCTGGCCTCATCTCTCTCTACTAGAGTGGCGTCTCTCCCATTAAGAGTTATCAACATCAAGGCCCTAGCCTGATCTCTCTCAAAGGTCATCAGATGAAGACTCGCTTCTAGATCATCGTGTAGAATCGTTGAATCACAAGAGCACTCAGATCGGGAAGATCCATCACAATTGCTGGTAACCTAGTAGTCAAATCCTCCTCGGTGGGAACATAAGTCTCCTCCATAGGCTCCCCATCATCGGAATCAATCCCCTGCACTGTGGATACTACCATAGTCAATGTCGTCTTTGTCGCCATCCATGTGGAATACTCTGTAGAACAACCCGGATGGCTAACAGAAAACTCATCTAGCTCACGCTGATCCCAACAGGCGTACAACCTGGATCTATCCTCTGCTGATAAGTGATGAAAAGCTAAGCGCTGACTTAATGCCCCCTCAAAAGGATGGAAGTCATGGAACTGGTCAAACTGACACATCACGGCCAGTGGGTGGTATGTAGTCATACCCCTCAAACCAGCTAGAGGGAGATAATCCATGCCCAGAGCATGAGTGATGAAGCTGTAGGGTGAGCTGAGCCCTGTACATGGTAATATATCAAACGAATCTCTGATCCCTGCCAGGAAAATGAACCAAGATGCAGGATCTGTATACTCTATAGGCTGAAAGGAGTACGACAGAGCTATCTCATGGGTGAAACAATACCCATGCCATCTAAAAGTGCTAATCGGTCTCAAGTGTGACATAAAACAGACATACAATATGAACGAACTGCCTGTGAATACCCCTACAGGGTAAGTGCTGCAATGTGTAGCTGACCTCAGTGTCTCTACTATGATCATCGGTACAATGGTGTGACCCTCCCTGAGAGCTCTCACTGCCATGATGACGCCAATATCTAGCTCATCCATGTACCATGGCATGTATACATACGACAATACGCACAGTAGCAAGACATCTACTCTGGTCGAGTGCCAATGATCCTCCGGTATGGTGAAATCCCCGGAGTGCAGTGTATAACTATCCTCAGAGCCAAATCTATCCATCAGAAAATGCTGGGATACAACGTGATCGGATGTGATCTCATCCTGCATAACTCTACTCCTCAGCCCGGTGAGAGTCATAAACGTCGGCTACCACGTGTGGCGGATGGCCATCCATCGCAAGAAGGTTCATCCAATGGCGGTAGCCATTAACTCGTATGTACTCTGCAGAGTAGGAGTCAACTCATGGATGCCAAACCGGAAGACCTATCTCTCCGGTATCCAATGCTCCAGCATACCCTCTATGAAGCCTACGGGAACCTGAAACATCAAGAGAGTCATATTATGTTGTAATAACTGATCTACAGTCACCATGTCTGAAGGTGACATACTATCATACCACGATCTCAGACGGGATGCCACCAATACTGGTGGGGTATGATCAATATGGCTAACTGTCGAAGAAGACATCTGTACGGGCCGTGTCAAGACCATCTAGGGATCAATGTTGAATATCTATGAACATACATACATATGCATAACATAATACATGCATGATAAACAATAGATGGCAATATGATATAGGGAATGGAAAACTGTACATACATTTCTAAGTATATCATCATCTAATACATCTCTGTACAACTAGAAATACAGGGAAATAGGGCACAAACACCCAACTACTAACAGAGGCCTATCAAAAGATATAGTGAGAATGGGGCCCACCCTTCCAGGTCAGTCCAGTTCAAGTTGTAAAGGAGTTCTTACAACCTAAAAAGACCAAATTAGGAATAAAAACGCTACGCGATTGAGCGGAATAGCCTAAAATCCTGGTTTTCACGGGCCAAACTGTGGCTTTACATAACACTCATTGGTTTTCACCCAAACACAGGGTACACTATACTGATGATCTCAGCTATTGCAAACTACATTCAGAAATACCTCACGAAGGTCCGATGCCGTTAGTTCAGGGTCGTAGCCCTAAAACCTTTTCCCCGACGGGGGCGTCACGCATTTCCATACATTGATGTTCAAGTTCCCGGTGGGGGCGTCACTCATTTTCATCCATTGATGTACAAATCCCCAACGAGGGTGTCACACATTTTCAACCATTGATACACACGTCAATGAAGGTCAAGCAGCCTTGACATTATCCCCATCAGGGATCTCATCCGTTGATGCACATGTCAATGAAGGTCAAGCAACCCTGACAACACCGACTGTTGGTAGTAACTCCAACAGAGCAGCGGAAAGACCTGGCGATACAAACCAGGGAAGGACATCCTCATCGGGGAGGGAGGACCAATGATGGAATATGTTATACACATCCTCAACAGACAAAGCTCTATCCCCATAGAATCTCTGGTACATGAGAGATGCATCTTCAGGATAAAGTCTGTATCAAGGATTCAAGACTTTGGTGATAACCCCAACGTCAACAATTCTAGAGATTCCTTGTAGCTGTGGATCACACATCCATGACAGTTCATTAGGCTGCTTATATAGTGCTCCCCCGGTAGAAGCAACAGGGAGCCGACAATCTTCCCATCATGTTGAAGAATAATCCAACAAACCACATACATTTACATCATGTTGTTATGCATTGCATCGCAATCATCTTGTTGCATTTCAAGTGTCTAGTATTCTTTATCCTATCCATGCCATTGTATTGCATAAATATGATAAAGAGGGCATCTCAGAGACACTCAAATTTTTTGCCCACACATTATTAACATCAAGGAAGTGCGGAATCTTCTTTCAGAGATAACCCTGGAAGACAGCTCAGCTTAATTCTGAAAATACCACCGAAAATTCAGTTTCAACCCCGGAAAACACACCAGGAGTATTATTTCCCCACCTCGAAGATAACCCCAGGGAAAGTAGTGCAAATACCGAAAATTCCACCGGAGAAGGCCGATTCATCTTGGAGATAACCTCGAGATATTCAGTCTCACTCCTAGAAATAACACTGGGAAAGACAATGTTAGCATTGGAGATAACCCCAAGGAGTGCAGTTGCAGTTCCGGAGATAACCCCGGAGATGCTCGTTTCAACCCATACAGTCAGCTTCAACCTT
Organism: Panax quinquefolius; assembly: GCA_020205615.1. Classification (NCBI taxonomy): domain Eukaryota; kingdom Viridiplantae; phylum Streptophyta; class Magnoliopsida; order Apiales; family Araliaceae; genus Panax; species Panax quinquefolius. Next base: position 66,706,993 of record CM035154.1, on the reverse strand, counting down.
GGGACTCACACCGAGGCACTCAACTCCCAAACTCGGAGATAACCCTGGGAGGATAGTCACACCTTAGAGACAACCTTGTGGGCATTCAACACTTATAGCAGACCAATCTCAGAGATAACCCTGAGCAACGTCTACTTTATCAGCCAACACTAGAGATAACCCCAGTGAAGGGAAAAATCATCAAATTACTACCTCGACCCCACATGGCGCCGTCTCAATAAACAACAATCAACATACATTCTATACAACAATGTCCCACAAGAACCAAGGAGTTGCAATCCCGAGTGACTACTACGCAATGCAAAACACCGGATAAAATTTAAAACTTGAAGAGATAGGACATGGTTCCATCTTTCTGACTTCGTACAACCTCTAATCCCATGTCATTGCATAGCTCTCGACAATTTCAGTCTAAAATAGGTCTTATACACCTCAATCAGATGCTCAGATTGAAGTTATGCAAGTTTGAGCGGACATCACGTTGCACGTGTGCACGTACTTCGAGACGGTAGGACCCTTGAAGCCCGGGGCACCCCAGGCATCCGCAGGTGCATCTGCGACTACCGCAGGTGTGACTCCCCCTTTATAAATAGAGGGCTTGGGGTGGCCATATTCAAGAGAAAAAAGGTGAGGAAGCCCTGTCCAATTTGCTCTGTACACACCCTATATTGAGTGCTTTCTCATTTTAAACACTTGTGAGCTCACATATAGCTATATTTTTATCGGCGGGAGCCGAGTGTTCATCCACTTAAAGCTATAGAAGTCTTTTTTGGCAGTCCATTGTAAGCCTTCTTACACACTATAAAGCCTTTCTCTTCATCTTTGCACACACTCTTCTCCATGTTGAGAGTCGTGTTGTGTGTGTATGCCCGAACTTCGGTGTGTGGTTTTCATTTCTGTTTGTATATATATACTTATATATATATATATATGAACTAACATTATCGAGTTATGCCTCGATTGAGCCTAAACTCACGTCCGGAGCATTTATTTGCTTTTATATATACTTATATATATGAACTGTTGTTGAACTTTGTTCGATGAGCCTAGATTTTACATCCGGAGCATTTACTACTTTTATATATATATATATATATATGAACTGTTGTCGAACTTTGTTCGATTAGCCTGGATTTTATATCCGGTGCGTTTACTACTTTATATATATATATATATATATATAGCGACAAATTGCTAAAATGATAAACTGAGCCGGGATCGATATATATCCTGTGCGTTTACCGCTTACATATATATATATATACAATCAAGAACACATCCGGTCTCCTAGATGTTAACCAAAAAATGAACTTCTGATCTCAGCCATCCGAAATATCTAACAGCCCAGAAAAGAGAATCTTTAAAAAAAAATACGCGGGTCATATTTCGAGTCAAAAAGGTATGGCCTCTCTTTCTCCTAAATCGCGATTCTCTTTCACAGCAATCTTGTCTCGCGGAGCTCTGGTACCAATTATGATAGCAATCTTGAGGATACCGGTTGAAGAATAGGCAAGACCAGATCTGGTTTCATGGTCTCTTTCCCTCTTTTGCCCAAGAATCGCGACTCGCTTTCACAAGTCGTCGGAAATAGCTATATGAGATAAGCGGTTATAAACCAAAAAACTCATAGAGTCTCCTTGAATCTACATGTTTCATCTCCTAGAACATTCACGATTAAGGAGTATCCCAAGGTAATTTTTATTACTAGAATTTGAACCAAATTAATGAAATCTAGGGTTTGGCAGTAAATTTTGATTTTTAGGTTCTGTTTAAGAATTTCCAAATTGTGTAGATCTTTCTGTGATGATATATGAGTGGCCTTTCATGTGTTAAATTGAATTTGCAATTATTGTAGTGTAATTATGATTATGAATATCATATTAATATAGTATAATTTTGAGTTTTCATAGTAAAGCTTTCTATGTAAATCTGTGAACTAACATAGTTAAAGGATTTTAAATTTTTATAAAATGGTATTGGATTATTTGGCAGTAAAATGTGATTTTGGGTTTCAGTCTTTATCCTTGAAGCTTAGGTTTCAATTTAATAGCAAACATGTTCTCATTGGATTTGGTGAATTTTATCACATTTTGTTACTATTATACATCCCGGTCGCCCTATTTGGCAGTAAAATAATTTGTTGATGTTCTCATCGGATTTAGCAGATAAGGTTCAACAATGTCTACGTCAAGCAATATGAGCATTCAAACTCATGATATTCGATTTAGAAATAAGATATGTTATGGTCTCCTGAGAGCTGTTGTGAGAATATCTGAATCAGAGAAGAATCCTGGAAAGCTCTACTATGACTATCCAAGGGAGAAGGACAAAGGAAAATATAAGTTTTGGGAATGGTGCAATCCAATTGGGTATGGTGAAACCAACTCCGCTCATGAAGCACACGCGCAGCTGTGCAACAAAGATGATGCTCGACTTGGAGTCATTGAAATCAATGTGGCAAATCTGAAACACATCATCAATATCTTGGTGTTCTTTTGTGGGCTAGCCTTGGTAGTGTCGGTCATGGCACTTGTCAAGTGATATGTAATGATTGTGTACTATGTTTGCAATACTTAGTAGTGATATGTAGTTGGTTTGGTTCAGTATTAATTTTACTCCTTTTCCAGTCTAGTGTAATCTTGTTGCCTGTTTTATCATTTGTTGCTGGCATATTCTATGAAGAGGCTGCCTACTATTTGGCATCCATTGCTGATACTTTGATACATTGTTTGGGAGAGAGAAGATGTTTGTGTAATGTAGTACGGTTCCTTGATTTTAAATCAGATTAGGTATTGTAACTATGGTTTGTAAATCTAACTTTTCTGTACGGACTTGGGTTAATCTAATGATGAGCTAGTAGCTCATAACACGTATATGTGCAAGCATACTATGAACATTATGTTTCTATGCTATAAAATTAGATTCCGTGGTAACAAATGTTCTCACATTTAACACAAAAAATGAACTATCAACTTATTTTCCTTGGTAGCATACATTAGGAAATGCATTATGTTTCTGCGCTATAAAATTACATTATGTCTAGTTGTGTACTATGTTTGTAATAATCATGGAATTTTAATGATTGTTCACTACTAAGAATTAATGGCATAGTTTGTAATACTTTGATACATCATAGCTTGCAATACTTGCAAGCAGTAAACTACAATAACATAGTTGAACAAGTGGACAAATTTGTCTGCCTGCCTTATGAGTACAGAAGCTTTGAACACATACTAAAACAAAAAAATGTCATTTGGTGAAGCAATAGACCCTCAAATTTTCTTTGTAGATCAGCTTCTGATTTTATGCACCATCTTCCATCAATATTGCTTACTTCCTGAAGTCATAAGAGAATAACAATTAAGGGCAAATACACATGAAAGTAAGAGTATATACAGCTAAGAATTTCTTACCAGAGAGCATATTTCATATATTTCTTTCCTGATCGGGCCTTCCATTAACTGGTATAACTGAATACAGATGACAACGGTGCATAAGAATGAAGATTAATGATCACTTCAAATGATAGGTACCAATGTATTACATATACAGGAGAGCTACTGAAGCATGTAAATAAGCAATCATGTTTTCATTTCAATAAGTCTAAGTTCCAACTACTTGAACACATACCAAAGCAAATAATGAAAGCAGCCCCTGCCACAAAGACTCTCATCCTGAAACCAAAAAATGTCATCAATGTCAACTAAAAGATGGAGACAAAATTGCAATAAGGAGACAAAATTACAGGCAAACAAAGACTTACAATCATCGTTAATGTCTACGTCCTCCTCATCGCATAGTCCAACAAGTTTTGGACAATTTCTTTTGTCATGCAACACTCCTACAATCCCACATCCATTGCATTTCCTAGCCTTCTTGATAGCCTTCTCTTTTCCTCCCTTAAGTCGTTTACCACAACCCTTTGTCCTTATCGAAGATAGTTCTTTGAGACTTATATCATGTTGGCTCTCAAGAGAAACGGGCATGTTGATACTCCTTTCCACATCCATGCTACCATGATTCATGGCGGCAAAACTCCTTTGAGTTGATAACAACAATTCTTTCAACTCTTTTGTGTTATCTTCACTTAATGAAGCTTCATCAATAACATTAGACGCAATTTGGAAGAGACTACTACGCCTCAGTAACACAGAAATATCACATATTTCACTCACACTCCCACCCAAGTCATCCATAACTCTGCCACATTTCGTAGATTTTGTCCACCTCCGCAAGATGTACTGATTAGGTAATTCCATAACCTATTTTTTTATGAAATATGCCAACATATGCCTACATGGAATTCCATCACTCTCAAACATCTGACAACTACATTTAACATAGTTTGATAACTTGTCAAACGAAAGCTTACGGTCATTAGAATCACCCTCCATTACACTCTGAACATTGTACATACAGTTGTTGTCATCTTTAAATGTACGTGTTACCACATACTTGCCACTTTTAAGCAGTTGCTCTTGAAACTCGTAAAAAATAGTTCGTGTGTACAACTCACTCATCTGGTATTCCATTACCCTGCCAGTTACTATTTGTGGCTTTTCATTGACATCCTTATGATCGAAATCTAGTTCATTATGTTGCAATTTTGCAAGTCCCCTATTAAACCGTGTCACAAAATTCAACATTGAGTTTTGAGGAGACACATACTTCTTGAAAAAGGCATGAGCCCCTTCAACTCTTTGGCTACTAGTCATGTGGGCAGAAAAAATATGTTGTGAAAATGCCGGAACCCAACGCTCGCGAATATCGTACATCTCCTGTAACCAATCATTCGTGTCAAATGTAGCTTTCCCTACAACCTCCGCCCATATTCTTTCAAACTCGTCTGGGCTCTAAGATTTCTATATACAACAACTCAACATAATGTTCTTTGTAGGGAATTGGACCTAATTTTTCAGAAAACTTTTTCAAAATGTGCCAAATGCAATACCTATGAAAAGTATTTGGAAGCATAGACTGAATTGAATTTCTCATGGCCGGATCTTGATCAGTTATGATCATTTTGGGCGGGCTACCCAGCATCGCTTTCAACCATTCCTTGAAAAACCAATCAAAAGCATCAATCTTTTCACCACTTAATAATGCACACCCTAAAAGAGTTGTCTACCCATGGTGATTAACCCCTACTATAGGTGCGAAAACCAAATTGTAGCGGTTCGTATTGTAAGTTGTATCAAACACAACAATATCCCCAAAACTTTTGTATGACTTTCTACATGTTGTATCCGCCCAAAAACAATGAATTATGACACCCTCCTCTTGCTCGAATGTAAAAGTAAAACCGGGATTTTTTTTTTCTCATCCTTAAAATACTCGAACACCAGATTAGCATCATGTCCCTTTAAATCCCTCCTCCTATCTCTTTCAGCATTATAAAGATCTCGTTTTGTATATCCAACATTTTCAAGACCTCCAGCTTCCATCTCTAAAATACTCATTTGTTGCCATGTTGGCACATTAGTTTTTGATAGTTGTTCTGTTAAATTTCTTTTGGCAAGTGTCACTACACGATGAGAGTGCAACAAATGTACTTTTCTTGGGGTCGTAAGAGGATGGTTATGACCCTCAACAAATTGTCTAATAACAAACCCCCCTGCATCGGTCTGGTCTTTCACAACTACCACTTTCGCGCCACAAGCAGCTCTAGTTAGGCCCCGTTTTCGTACAATCTATTGAGTTTTGTTGGGTGCAATTCTCCTCACCCCTTCTTTATAACAAACAAATTCCTTTCTAATTATTTCACCGTTAGGACTCTTCTTACTAGAATTTAACCGTGTACCAAATCCACCTTCTCTACCATAGTTGTTATAAAAGTCACGAACATCACCTAAGTTGTGAAAATGTTGCCCAATTTTCAGTATCAACTCGTTTTTAACTTGCGGAGTGTAAAGTTGTTAGGAAGAATTACCAGATGATACCATTTCTATCTCTTCTACACAATGCTGCATTCTTCAAACACAACAAGTATACAACTTAGAATGATCTAGTCCAGCAGCCAGAAAAGACCATCACTGTGAAGGACTGATGAAAGAATCAACAAGAAGACATGTTTGCTATTAAATTGAAACCTAAGCTTCAAGGATAAAGACAGAACCCAAAAATCACATTTTATTGCCAAATAATCCAATACCATTTTATAAAAATTTAAAATCCTTTCACTATGTTAATTCACAGATTTACATAGAAAGCTTTACTGTGAAAACTCGAAATTATACTATATTAATATGATATTCATAATCATAATTACACTACAAAAATTGAAAACTCAATTTAACACATGAAAGGCCACCCATATATCATCACAAAAAGATCTACACAATTTGGCAATTCTTAAACAGAACTCAAAAATCAAAATTTACTGCCAAACCCTAGATTTCATTCATTTGGTTCAAATTCTAGTAATAGAAAATACCTTGGGATACTCCTTAATCGCGAATGTTCTTGGGAGACAGAAATGACGAGATTCAGGGAGACTCCTATGAGTTTTCGGCCGGAGACCGTTTATCTCATAGCTATTTCCGACGACTTGTGAAAGCGAGTCGTGATTCTTGGGCAAAAGAGGGAAAGAGACTACGAAACCAGATATGGTCTTGCCTATTCTTCAGCCGGTATCCTCAAGATTTTTGTCACAATTGCTACCAGAGCTTCGCGAGAGAAGATTGCTGTGAAAGAGAATCGCGATTTAGGAGAAAGAGAGGAAAAAGAGAGGCCAGACCTTTTTGACCCGAAATATGACCCCGCGTATTTTTTTTTAAAGACTCTCTTTTCTGGGCCGTTAGATATTTCGGATGGCTGAGATCAAAAGTTCATTTTTTGGTTAACATCCGGGAGACCGAATGTGATCTTGATTGTGTGTGTGTGTATAATATATATATATATTTACATTTTTGTCAGGCCTGGAGTTTACTTCGTAGTATTTTACTTCTTTATTTACATTCCGTCCCGCCTGGAGTGTACTTCATGGCGGTTGATCATTTTTACTGCTTTATTTACATTTAGTCCCGCCTGGAATTTACTTCGTGGCAGTTGATTGCATTTACTGCTTTATTTACATTTCTGATCCTCCATGGAGGTGCTTCATGGTGGTTGATCATGTCTATATATATATATATATTTACCGCTTTTATATATTTACATTTCTGATCCCTGATGGAGGTGCTTCGTGGTGGTTGATCATGTCTCTATATATATATTTACCGCTTTTATATATTTACTGCTTTTATATATTTATATTTCTGATCCCCCATGGAGGTGCTTCGTGGTGGTTGATCATGTCTGTATATATATATATATATATATATATATATATATATATATATATATTTACATCTTTTATATATATAACTGCTTACTGCTTTTCATATAAACTATGGCATCATGTGAGCCTAGGAATCATGTGATCACAGATTCAGTCTACTGAATCTAGATTCGGTTCCCGTGATGGACATTTTCAACTGTAAGCAGCTTGTAAATTATTCACGTTGTTTGAATTTCCTTAGATGACTCTCATGCCCATGAGAAGTTCGGCACTATTATATATTATTTTCTCGAAGATGCTTCGCATCTCGAAAATAAAAGCAACCAAGCCGAACATTTAATAATAAAATGGAAGTATCAAAGGCCTCAATTACTATTGAGCACAGGGTTTGAAAAATGTCTTTTACAAAACCTCATTGCTATATCTTGTTTAAAACTGAATTTTTGTATAAATTCAAACCCTGTGTATATAGGTGTGAACGAGGCATAGCGCTACTTCCAAATAACAGCACTTTGGCCCACACACACATACACAGACACACATTCATATAACAATTTCTTGAAAAGTGGCAGTCATCGTGGTAACACGGATGTCAGGGGGTGCCTAATACCTTCCCTCCGCATAATCAAGCCCCCGAACCCAAATGAATCTCGATTTCACAGATCCGTTTAGCAGTGTCACATCACTGGGTCAATGTGCAAACCTTTTCTCGGTTGTGTTGGTGCAACCAGTTAAAAACACCAGCTGGTGACTCTTACAGTCAAATCGTCGACATATACATGTCGGACCTTTTTCACTTATTTTTTCAAACAAATCTCACATAACCTGAGAACACCAAAGAACAAGAACAAAAAAAGGGACAAATAAAAAATCCCGACGTCGACATTAACAATCAGATCATTTCCAAGAAAGAGGGGGCTTTCCAATAAGGACTTCTTCTTATTAGAGCACAATTAGGTGATCAAACCCCTTTTCTCGATAGAACTTTCTAGACATTGTCAATAATGCAAATAATAATATGAATAATTGTGTTGTCTCAATTATTGATTTAATAATATAAAATATTGTGACAATAATTGAATCAATAACGTGAGATACTATGCAGCAATTATTGTCGCAATAATTGAATAAAACTGAGTGACTTCTCACGTAAGCATCAATAATCAAAGATACTGTACAATACCGTGTGCTACTATGTAACCACGCGTATTACTGTACTTTTACCACCGGGTATTTCAATAGTTAACGGTAAAATTTTCGCCGTTATTTTTATAAAAAGATAATTCTGTCGTTTTCTAACTCCGACAATAATTCGTTGTGGGGTCCACCAATGATTGTGCCGTCGTACGAATATTCCCTAATAAAATGAATATTCCTCGACCAAAAGAATATTTTATAACAACTTGCTTACTTTGTAAAATTTGTAAATATTACCTATAACTATAATATTATATCAAATCCACACCATAATATTCAAAATGATAATTAGAGAAAATTAATTTTTATTCATAAAAGTTGGGGTCTTACAAAATTCATGTCAGTTGAGTCAGGAGGTGAAGTTTATTAGTTATCAACTTGGAGAATTTGCAGATTTTATGGCGACAAGGTTCAATGACGTTGGTCAGAAGCTCCACTTTCAAAGAATGTATTCACCAATTTCGGAGTGGCCTCATTATAATTGGATATTTGCTTTGATCAATATACCTCTATATTTGTAATCTTATATTTTTTAGACTAAGTGTTATCTAAAGGAAGTTAATCCATGTGGATTAAGGTTTATTTACAAACAGGTTCAAAGAAGCATATGTGCTTAAGGGGTGCATTGGTGCACAAGGCAAAAGTGTTCAAGTGAATTTTTGTAATTCAAGTATTGATATAATCAGTTTTGTAAAAAGAGTCAATTTTAAAGAAATAAAGTGAGTCTCCAATACTAGTTGGTATTGGACGTGGACTAGGCTATTATTATAGAGGGTAATAGTTGAACCACGTAAAAAATCTTGGTGTTTATTTTATTAATTATTTTACTTTAATTGCTCACAAAAGTTAGTTAATTATTTTGATAATTAAAATTCGGATATCTGCATTATCTTAAGAAAATTCATTTAACACCAAGTATTTCAACAAGGCTATAAATTTAGCAAGTTGTTTTCATTAAATAATAAAATCAAAAACTCAATCCAGTAGGGCATATTGATTTAGCAAGCTGCATTCATTAATATAGTAGGCTGAATTTTGTAGTTTGGTTTAAAGTTGAAAAAATTGGTGATAGTTTGTTCCCACACTTATTCAACTCCCCCTTCTAAGTGTGCCTTATCTGAATTTCAGTTACTCAAAAAGATATAAAAAGAAAAATCTTTTTACAAGATAAAGGTAGTAATAAATATTATTATATTTTTTATTTAACATTTCACAAAAAACAACGCTAACTGTATACTAAAAATATGTAATCAAAATCATAAATATCTTAATTTTTTTACATATATTCAAGAAAATTTAACATATAAAAAACATAATATGGAACTAGGAATTCAAATAATATTTTTTGTTGTTAAGCACCAAAAACTAAATTATCAACATACTTAATTACTCTAATTAGAATAGCTCAATTAATAATTTAATTTAAAAATTTTAATATTTGTATCACTTTTTCAAAAATATGTGTTAATTAAACTAAATTAGTTTTTTTTAAAAGTTACTAATAATTTAAATGAGATATTCTTAATTACAAATAAAACTATAATTAAAATGTAATTGTATTAAAAAAAGGATATTAAACATATATATATATATACCCTTATCTAACATACCTTTCATACCCCCTTTATGATGGATGAGGCGTCGATTCGATTAAAATCATATATATATAAAATCGTCGTCTTAACTTTTAATGACGGATAACATATAAATGACGAATGATATATAATGATGGAGCAACTTATAGCAACAATGCATGAGAATATATATATATATATATATATATATATATATATATATATATATATATGTATGTATGTATGTATGTATGTATGTATTATTTAGGAATTAAAAATTTGATAACATATGAAGGGTAAATATGTAATTTTATCTATTTAGTCAACTCTAAAAATTTGTAAGTGTATTAATTGTTATTTAAAAAATTAGAGGGAATGTGAGTGTTAGGGGGTGTTTGATAAAAATTGAATAAATCGAATATGGATCCGAATGAAATTTGAATCGAATATGAATGAAAAAAAAGCATTTGATAATTGGCGTATCTCGAAACATCCGAATGACAAAACTTTATTATTTTACCCTCCGAAAAAATTCAAAATTATTATAAATTTATTTAATATTACTTAATATAATAGTTAATATTTTTTAAATTTTTAATTTTTATTTTTTTATTTCATCCAAATGCTTCATTCGGTGAATTCATTCAAAAAAAAATCGACTTAGGTCTTTGTTTGTTTACATTTGATTGCCTCTTAATGATCGCCTCTTATTATTTAAGAGGCATGATCTTTGTTTGTTCATTTTTTTGTTAACTCGAATGCTCTTAATCAGTAAGATGGAAAATGAAATCTTAATAATTAAAGATGCACTCTTAATGAAATTTTTTTGATAATTTTTTTTATAAATATATTCAACAATATTATGCACTCATTTTATTAAATTGAATATTTAAAATTATTAAATAAAATTTTACCCTTTAAAATGGTAAAATAGTTTCATTAAGTGACAACTTACTTTTTAGTTATCAAACAATTTTTTAGATTCAGACCTCATAACCATTCAGATGATCTAATTTATTAAGACATCATAATCATTCAGATCTTAATTTTCAAGTTTATTAAACACAACCTTAATCATTCAACTCGTCCATTTTATCGATTCAATTATTCAGACCAAAATAAATGCACTAATCGATTTAATTCAGCTCTAAACAAATACCCCTAAATATGATTATTTAGCTGTATTTTACTCTTTAAAAGTAATAACGAGAAAGAAGCAAAAGAAAAGAATAATGTTTGTGCTGAATACCAAACATGTGTGGTCTATAGCAGAGCTCCCTACGTGTACAAGTCTTCAGTGGTTGTTGTGGGCCTCACTTCCTCCGATACCAAAGGAGATACCAAACGAATCTTCTTTCAGTGTTCCATCTTCTAATCTCCATCTTCTTCACCATAGTTTTTTCTCAATAAACCAATCAAATTATCAGAAACCCATTCAATACATATAATATAGATAGAAATTGAAAGAAAATGAGAGCTCTGAATTCACATTTTGTGCTCATTGATCTTCACAGCTCATGGCACTCAGCTACCCAAATTCCCTCTGCAACTTTAGCTTGTATTAAAGCCTCCAATTTTCCAACTTCAATTTCAGCGGCATATCGTCGAACACGTCGCGGGCATACGAAAATATCATCGTCTAATTCGTCGATTCAACCAATTAGATCGCCGGAAATTCGAAGGCCGCACGATAATTGGTCAACGCCGGGAAATGGGTTGTCATCAGTTTCTTCAAATTCGGCTTCCACATCGACTTCTGGATCGGAGTCGGTGCCGGAACTTGACTTGTTTCTTGAACTGGTGCCCGTAAGAATGAGAAATGAGCTTTATGGGCATGTGGAAATTGGGGAATTGATTGAAATTGTGATGGATTTGGGTAGGTCTCCACTTGCTAGGTTCCCATCTGGGGATTGGGTGATTTCTGAAGAGCCTGTGAAGCTTGAAGATTTACGGCATGCAATATCAAAGGTTATTTGAGTGAACTTTTTAAATGGTTTCTACATAATTTAATTCAAATATTTTCAGAATGATGCAAACGTAATCAATATTTATATGCAGTCGGATGTCCCCGGTGAATTATGTTTAGGCTTAAAGTATGATCTTCAAACATAAGACTTATGTTTTTAGTTCTTTCTTTATGACTGAAAGTGACCTAATATTATTAAACTAATGTCAAGTGATTTTAAAATATATATCTGTATTTGTCATATTAGCAATGTTGAAGTAGAGTTTCAAAGATTTAGAGTGAATTTCTTGGATTTGCTTTAGGTTGGTGACTTTTCGGATGACAACCGTTCTGGGATTAATCATTCATTACATCGTATAAGTGCTATTCGAAACCGTAAAATGCAAATTATAGGCCTCACTTGCCGGGTAGGTCGAGCTGTATCAGGAAGTGCTGAAATTATAGGGGACTTGATTGAAGGGGGCGGTTCTATCTTGGTTATAGGACCTCCAGGAGTCGGCAAAACAACCTTAATCAGGTATACTCGGTCTTCATTAGTAAATTTTTCCCATAAAAGTGCATGAGAAATATTGTATCATTTGTGAAAAATGTTACTCAAGTATTATGATATACTTCTTGAGAAGCTTTAATTTTTCAAGGCATTTCCTATAGTCAATTTGGGGTACCCTATGTGTGTAGTTTTGCATCATTGACTTTCTTTATATTCAGTGGCAGTTCAAATAATGTGAAGATGGAATTAAAAGAATTATGTATAGGTAGGGTAAGCTTATGTATTGAGTTTCTTCAAACTTAAAATGAACTTGACAGCTTTCATAGTCATTCATATTATAATTTATAAAAGTTTTTTTTAGCATTTTGATTGCACTTACTTTTTTGCAAAACAATTCATTCATCTAATGAGATTTTGTTTTTCCAGAGAAATAGCTAGGATGCTGGCAGATGAGCGCAAGAAAAGAGTGGTAATCATAGACACGTCCAATGAGATTGGAGGTGATGGAGATGTTCCTCATTCTGGAATAGGCCGTGCAAGAAGGATGCAAGTTCCAAATGTTAATATGCAGCACAATGTGAGTGTTGAACTTGATTCTATTGCTTAATTTTATACCTTGCATTCTCCTCAATGAGCTACACACACGTGTATAGTTTTGTGATTTATCTCTTGCTTAATTACTGAGCAGGTGATGATTGAAGCCGTTGAAAATCATACACCTCAAACCATCATAATTGATGAAATTGGAACAGAGCTTGAAGCATTGGCCGCCAGTACAATTGCCCAGAGAGGTGTTCAACTTGTTGGAACTGCACATGGAATAACTATAGAAAATATAATGAAAAATCCCTCTCTTCAGATTCTTGTAGGAGGCATAGAGGTGAAAACAGTTTTCTTGTATTTCAGTCTATATATTTCTCATTTATTTTTAAACTCATTTCCGTTGTTTGTTTGTTTTTCCCTCCTTTTTACCAAGTTATAAATGGTGTGACGGTATATATTTGAAGTGCAGCTGTAGTTTAAGTTCTTTATTTTGATTACTGACTAGAATCTAGTCTGTTCAGGTTCTCTTGGATGAGTAGTGTAGCTTTTTTGAAAATTGTTCATTCATGTAAAAACAGAGTGTTACCCTTGGTGACGAGGAAGCAAGAAAAAGGAAAGTGCAGAAGACAATTCTTGAGAGGAAAGGGCCTCCTACATTTACATGTGCTGTTGAAATGATATCTAGAACTGAATGTCGTGTTCATCACAGATTGGATGCAACTGTAGATGCTATACTTGCAGGTATTCTGTAATTCCTGAATCATTGAAATATTCTGTACAACTTTATGACAACGGAAACTGACGAAAAGCTTTTCTGGACACTAGGCAAATTGCCCCTGTTTGAAATCCGTCACATGGAAGATGAAGCTAAGAATAAGTATCTGAAATTTACTCCAATGCCTGAAAAGAACCATCTAGACTTTAAGGTTGCTAATAATGAACACGAAAGTCGCGAAATAGAGTCTGATGAAGAAGAAGATTTCTCCGATTCTATGAAATCAAACGTTAATAGAGTGAGCAAGAGGAGCTCCCCCGTGTATGTTTACACTTACAAGGTAATTACCCAAAACATAAAAAGTGTCAAGTCCCACATTTAGTATCTCCTTCCAGTTTATGTATTTACATGGTCACATGAAGAAATGAGAATCTACGTATAGTCATATACTAATTTCGCAATATCATGTTCAAAAGTAAGTCAGAAAACATGCTCAGATACAAAGTTTTAAAGGAAAAACTAACATACAGATCAAGAATGTACTTGCAGTTATGTGGTTTGTACTTGAATAAAAGGCCATAAGAAATTGAGTTAGTTTCGTGTTTGGTATGTTTTAGATCCTGGAAGCTGATCTACAACAAGTTGCAGTGGTAATGGGACTTGAGGATGAAATATACGTGACCGACGACATTGGGATTGCAGATGCCATTCTAGCATCCAGTTCTGAACTGAAACAGAACCCCTGGATCCGCAGCGTAGCAAAGTTTCAAAAATTGCCTGTATTTGTTATTAAGGTATCCTCTTCTATTACAGTTTCGTAACAAGTAAAAGCATTAATTCGTATATTTCATTTCTCAATCTGGTGTAAAATTGTTTGAAAATGCAGTCAAGTACCATGGCACAAATGGTAAAGGCCATCCGTATGATTCTCGAGATGGATTCCTTTGTTTGGAGATCGAAGCAGCCAGTTAAAAGTTCTTTAGACATTGAAATTGAAGATGATGCACCAAAAAGAAAACCATCGCTGGAGGAGATTGATGCCTTGGAGGTCCATTCCTTTTCTCTCCCTTGTTCTTTAGATTGCTTTTCTTTGTTATAATTGAATTTGAGAAATGTTGGTCGAGTGCTTCATGAGTGAAGTATTGACATATTTGATTGGAGCATATACTAATTAGTTGAGAATTCTGCTAAGAAACACTTGCATTCATATCTTATACTCCCTCCATTCCAACATATAAGATCATTATTGACTTTTCAAAGTCAATTTGAGACTTTTCAAACTCAACAATTCATTACTATCTAAAAAGTACATGAAAAATTATAAGATTTATTGTTTCATTATTTTTAGCGAATCTTATTAATTTTGCGTTAAAAATTTTCAAAAGTCAATAATGATCTTATAATTTAGAACAAAAGAAGTATTTTACAATATACGCACTTGTCTTATCCCCAAATTCTTTTGAATATACTCTCTAGACTCCCATATATTTTCTTCTTAACTGTTACAAAAGATGAGAGTATTTTACATTTGCTTTGACCGTCTTTCTCTGTCATCCAACTCAAGAAAAGACTAAATTGGCAAAAGCCAATTCAACTATTTCGGGTATCTTTCATGCATATCTGTTTAGAGAGCCTAGAAAAACACTCAAAATCCTTGACTCTTCCATTATGGCATCAAGGGACAAAAGTCCCAGCTCTTTCATATTTTAATTGAACTTATTATGTTGTGAAAGTGCAGAGCGTTTGTCACCCATATTCTGACTCCAGAGGTCCTAGACTAGAGTACCTTTGGATTCTGTTCTCCGCTCTCGCGTTTTCTATAAATACAACTTTATATGGTACTCCATGTTTTGGTTTCAGAGAGAATATATAAAATTATGAATTAATGGAATATAATGTTTAGTCGTTCATTTTTTGACATATTGTTGGACACAACTTCTTGTTCCTCCACATTACTTTCTTTTTTCCTGGATTGTATGATTTAGCTTCTGAATGGCCGACTGCTCTAGGACAGATATCCTGGATGGTATGATTTAGCCTATGTTACACGGACTTGGCACTTAGGGTGCAGACGTGCAGTACCCGTGTCGGCCCGACACAACACGGGTGCGGGTGCAGCATGGATCCTTTTACTCTCCTTCAGTGAAATTTCCTTCCAGTGACGTCAAAAAGCATTGATGTAATTAACCGTGTTGGATCCTTTTAATGACGTGTCCCCGTATCCTATAATTTTAGAAATGAACAACTCCAGCCTTTAAGACACTTCCCGCAGCTGATCTCCGTACCCGAGTCCGTGTAACATGGGATTTAGCTTCTAAATGGCTGACCACCTTTTATTCCATCTCTTACAGGAGGTACGTCTTGCTATAGAGTATATTGTTATTCCCGGTGGTGAGCCCGTAGAACTACTTCCAAGACGCTCCGAGATTGTTGCCCTGCAACTTGAGCTTGTGGAGAGCTATCAACTTGCGGCGGAGAATTCGGGTACCGAGTTGAACCCCAGGTTGCAAATTCTTCCCCAGAAGTTGAACAAAAGAACTTCTATGAAACACTCGAAATCTAGTTCCATTTTACAAAAGGGTTTTAGCTTTCAGTCTGTCCCTAATGCTGGTGTAGGTACTAGTGTTCCTCAGCTGCCACCTTTGCCTGATCAGTAGTCCAAAAATTTCATCCAATTACAACATACTTCAACCTTTGGTTGATTCATCATTTCTCATTTCATGTACAGTCTCTCGTACATTATGTAGATTCAACCATGTTGTATATTTTATGTAATTTTGTATTTTCTTTTGCAAGTGTTGTATATTTGATATAATTTTATAATTTATTTTCACATGTGGTAATTTGGTATTGTAAATAAAATAAAGGAATTTTTAAGAGACAATCTTGTTATCATACTTTTGGTCAATGCAATCAAATTTTCACATTAGAAGAATTGTTTAGATATAAGAGAATTTTAAGAAGATGATGTACCAACTAAGATTTATCATAATTAACAGGTCCGTACCAGACTGGTTATTGAATCTAACCAAATTGGGTATTGGTATACTGAACCGATTAGCAGGTCCGGTACCGGTTAGATCGGTTTTTTTCTCATATCGTACTGTGTTTTTTTTCGCCATGATGATGTTGATGAGTTGTTTCCATCATCAGAAATGAACCAATCCATCCTCAAAAAGACAAGTTAGTAATATTTACCACAGATCTAACGGGACACGCCAAACCATGCTTTCCTCTCCAAAAAACTGCGGACGCTCTCCACTTGATCGATTGGTTCCACTACCTTAAATAATTTACTCAGCCATTTCATGAAGCGGGACATCCTGTGTGTGTGTGAAGAAACAAAGTGCCCTGCTTGGCTGCTTAAACCCGCGGTTAAATTAACCAACAAATTCAATCTCTATGTACATACACCCGAAAACAAGAAAAAACAAAGTGTCCTGCTCAAACCCACGATTCTATCATCCAACAATTCAATTTAAACATACACCAAAATAAGAATTCAACGAACTAACACTCTGTTTCTGAGTTTTGAACAGAAAAGAAAAGAATAGAAAATTTAAATTAGAACAGAAAAGAAAAGAATAGAAAACTTGAAATTTTCCTTTGTGTTGTTTCTGAGTTTTTAATAGAAAAGAATAGAAAATTTAAAATTGAGGACATGAGTTGTAATTTAAAATTTATTATATTAAAAGTTGAGAATAATATGTGAATTATAAAATATTACTTATTCCAATTTCTTTTCCGTAAAATCAAATCGATTTTGGACGGAAAACTTTTTGAGAAGAAAAGTGGCCAAGTTTTCTATTCATTTCTTTTCTTTTTCGTTTATTAAAAAACTCAGAAACATAAGAATTGGAAAGAAAACTTAAATTTTCCGTCCATTTCTTTTCTTTTCTGTCCATTTTAAAACTCAAAAACAGAGCGTTAAAAAGTCTGACTGAAGCATTTTGTCAAACAGGTAGAACCCAATAAGAAATCAAAGATAAACAATTAACATTTGCACCGTACATGCGGAGCTGAGAGAGGTAGTTGACACTGGAAGAAGACATGGATCAGGTGGAATTGTATGTATAGATTAGCCGGGATTTCAAGGAGGTGAAAAGGGAAGCCTAAAATGGAAAGGACTTGGGCTATGTTTGTTTGTAAGTATTATAATCTAAGACTATTAATCTTAGGATTATAATTATAATGTCAAGACTATTATGCTATGTTTGAATTGAAGGAATGGAATATAGTAGGGAATTGAATAGATGAGAGAATGGAATAAGGAAGGGAATAGAATGATTTTTTAATATTCCATGTACATGTTTGGTTGATGTTAGGAATACAACTAAGAATGAAATAAATAATTAGAAAGTGACCTAAATATCCCCAAATGTTCAAATTTAACTTAAATTCAATTTATATTAAAATTTTAACACATATTTCTCTAGATTTTTTTTATAATTATATTCTTTTTTTTTTTACTATACTTTTTTCATATAATGGGTGGGGTGGGGTGGGGTGGGGTGGGGTGGGGTGGGGTGGGGGTAGGGTGGGGTGGGGTGAAAAGGTGGGTAATGGGGTGGCGTGGGGGGTAGGTTGATAGGGGGGGGTGGGGTGGGGTGGGGTGGGTAGGGTGGGGTGGGGTGGGGTGGGTGGGGTGGTGGGGTGGGGGTGGGGTGGTAGTGCGTGGGGGGTGGGGTGGGGGTGGGGGTAGGTGGGTAAGGGAAAGGGTATTTCTTTTAATAAAGATAAGTATTTCTTTTTAATAAAGATAAGTATTTCTTTTAAGGGGCATATTTGTCAATTACTTAAAAATAATTGATGGAATAAGTTATTCCTGACCACCCTTCCAGGAATAAAAATTATAATTTTAAGTTAACACATATTCCACTAGGAATACATTATTCCGTTGGAATAAACTAACCAAACAATATTTTAATCATTCCAATGGAATGATTCATTCCATTCTCCCTCCTATTCCATCGAACCAAACGTAGCATTAGGACTGATCATTCGGTTATAACAGAACCGAATAGGCTATTCGGTTATAACCGAAAATAGAAATATTCCTATTTTTAATATCCGAACTAATAACCGAATTTTGGTAATAACAAGAATAATAGAATCTTAGAATTACCGAATTATAAATTCAGATTTTGGATAATAACCAAACAACCGCAGATGGCGATATGAACTTTGAACCAATCATTAAACACGAAACTCCTTAGCATCCCTTCTTTCCCCTACCTGCCTAATCATCACTCATGGGAACTCCAATTTCAACTTCAGTTGAAACTTGCCCACTACTTTTCATTGTTATTCTTTTCTTATTTATAGCTTTTTGTAATTACAAAATCACAAATCCAAAAACAATACTCAGATACCACACTGATAAACATTTAAATTAACATGCAGTGAGATTGAAACAAAATTGACTCTGATTCCAAAATTGAAATAAAATTTACCAGAATTTTTAGGCAAAAATAACATGCAGTGAGACTGAAACAAATTTTCTAGTATTATTGCAGATCAGATTTTTTAGATCGGATGATGGCGGAGTCGAGAGCCACGGCCACCGGACCGGCGAGTTGTTTAACGACCCAATCGACGGTCATGATGTCATCGACGATCAGTGCCGATTCAGAGGTGGACCACCAGGTCGAGTGCCGTTAGTCCGTCGAACATGGCGAAGACCACCGGGTTTGATTTTGAAGATGAGTAGATGACTGTTCAATTTGGAGATCTGAGACTTAGTCTGGGGCAGTGGATCTAGATTCTAGCCGGTTACTTTAATAAAAGTCTAAAAGTAACTTTATGATATAAAGTGGAGTAGAGGCAGCAGATAATCATGTTGATTTGTTATTATTTTAATTTTGTTCGGTTAAAAGACAAAAAAGACATAAGTAGAGGCAGCAGATTTGTTCGGTTATATTATTTCAATTTTGTAAAATTTTATTCGGTTATTCTTGTAAACCGAATAACCCAAAAATGATATCCGTATAAACAACCTAAAAAGCGTAAATAATTTGGATATAAGAAGAAATGTTAAAAATAACCGAATTATCAGAAAATTTCGGTTAAATTATTTCGGTTCGGTTCGGTAATTCGGTTATACCCGTTTTTTGCTCAGTCCTACGTAGCATTAAGCTATTTTATAATTCTGAGACTAATAGTCCTAAGTTTAAATTTGAAAACAAACAATACAATTGGGTCATGTTTGTTAGCAAGGATTATAATCCCGTGACTATAATCCATGGGATTATAATCCCAAGACTATTAATCTTAAGATTAAATAGTCCTACTCACATGTTTATTTTTTATGGAATTATTCATGGGATAACTTAAAATAATCTCATCCTATATTTTTTTTTTCAGGATTAGTTAAAGGGTTGGATAAAAAAATATCTTTTAGACTATTATACCCTTACCAATAATAACATATTTTAAACTATAATTAAAACTTGTTTATACATCAAAAATGATAAATAATTAATTAGAAACTTTTAAATAAGTGGTTATATTATTTAATCAAATGCTTAGTGGTACTAATTATATAATTTAACTTTAAATAAATAATGTTATAATTTTATCGAAACAATTTATGTAGTACACGTAATACTAGTTATGTAGTCATACGTATACATGACATGAAATATTTGAGAATCAAATTATCATAAATTAGCACATGAATTAACAAAGATAGTACAAAATATATGATATGTGAAATATTAAAATCTTATTAGAAATCACCAAAACTAAAATTAGAAGAAAGATTAAGACTAGCTATTTTACTTGGCCGACAAAATTTAAAGTCTAGAATTGTCCATCTTCATTCAAACGCCAAAGTATAAAACATGTTCAATCATTAATTGAAAAGAAAAATAAATATTTTTGACATTAACTAAATCTAGGTAATGTTTTGAGATAAAATTCAGAACTTAAATATGTCCGACCAACTTCATTCTCACATATTGTTTCTTCATCTCAATTGGCAAGCTTAGGAAAAGATTAACATCAGTCGGGTTGCTCAATGATACCATACACATCTCAACGCCATTTGGCCAAGTCCTGATCGTGACGCCCCCAAAATAGGTATACATCACCCATTCTGAGTTGTCAATACATGGTACAGAAACAACTACAACTTTATTATTACAACAGTAAAACTGTGAGTTTGAATACAAATATTATCTTCTAGACAATATCTATACCCAAATAAATCTTCATCACATTTATTGATACATTATTTTACAAAAATGGTGAGGACTACTAAACAACTCTCTCTAGAACCTTCATTCCATACCCCACTAGTCTACTCGCTACATTCTCGCCTCACGAGAAGAAAAATGGAACAAAAAGGAAAATGGTGAGCTCAACTAGCCCAGTAAAGAATATTATGACTAAGATAATATACAACAAATTATCGTTAGTGTCTTCAACAGGAAAAAATATGAGAGAATACATTAAACAACAAGTTTTAGAGCAATATTCGCAATGGAAAATATTAATTCATAGAAGAGTTACTTAGAGGATGAAATCTACTAATATCTATGAATTTAACGATCCATCATCATTATTTTATCCTGTAACATCAATCAATATTCATCTTGAATCAAATATTCATCTTTGCACTCACCTACCAAAGATATTCATCGATCGGTCATGTTCATCTAAACACACATTCATCTTTGCACTACGACCCAAAGATATTCATCAAGAAATCATTCATCTGCACTACAAGGCTAAAGATATTCAATAATATCATCATTTTAGGATGAGGATGATGAAAATATTTTAAAGAAAAGCGAATCCGATGAAACAAAAGAACAAGTATTAAGGATTAGTATTTCAAATTTATTTCATGTCCAAAATACCTCATAAATAATCATAGTGGTGTAAAATTCAAGAATGATCAAAACATGGATACAATCAAAGCTAGTATCCACAATAAATATTTTGGACGAAAAGGAAAAATTTTATTTTTCTGTAAATAGTGTCGTATTCATGAATAGTATCGTATACGTGAATAGTGCCGTATACGTGAATAGTAACTTCGGCACAAAAAGTTCCAAATTTGATTAAAAGTCCAAATCAATACTTCAGCATAATGATATTGAAAGAAATAATATCATTTTAATAATAATATCCCTTATCTCACAAAGACGGTACTTCTGACTGAAAAACTGGATACAGGGCTGAAGGGAACATGCACCGTATAACAACACTCAAAGTATACTCACAAAAATACGCTCAATATATCAAGAGAGAAATAGAGAGAAACTTCAGTTTCTGGTGTGATTTTCAATTCTAACCTAAGCACCCTATTTATAGGAAAATGCTTAGAACACCAAAGTAGAAAATTGAATATAATATTAATATATTTTTCACATTTTCCTTAGCCCACCTTAGACAACTGATCTCAGCCCATTTGAATCACATGTGAGGCCAACTTAGTTGCAAAAAACGTTTTTCTCAAAATAAATAACTAAAACTCCCAAATATTAATTATTTCGGAACTTTGGAACTTCAATAATTCATAATAAATAGCCCTTTTATCAGAAAATTCGAATCTCGCGAATTTTTATAGGAAATTCAATTCTCTACAACTTTGCAGAAGAAAGATTTTCCAAATTCCAAACAAAAATTGACCGAAATCCACAAACCAGGCGATTTTATAAAGCTATAATCAAATTTTTGATCGATAATTGTGTCCACCAACACACAAAACATGTGTTAAACATTTAATGCCACAAAATACTCTTCCTCCTCATATACTCATATATCCCACATTCATTGTAAAAATATCATCGTTAATATATTATTAAAATAATATATTTAAATGAATTATTTTATCGAGAAAAAGATAAAATATTAATTTTCAACAATTGTCACATTAAAATTTTCTCCATCTATATCCTCATAAAATCAATATTTTCCTCATCATATAAATCAATAATTAATTATTCATAAATAATATTACGAAATCACATTATTGATGACAGTGTAGGTTCAGGATAGAGGGGCTTTCAATAAGGATCTCTCCTTCTTTGTATGATTAGATGACCAAACCTCTCCTTGAGGCAGAACTTTCTAGACATTGTCAATAATGTTATCTAATAATATTATTAGGATAATATGAATTATTGCTCGATAATGGAAAATCTTTGTGTAATGACAATTATTGAAACAACGGTAATATAAAATATCAATGCAACAATTATTGAATCAATAAAATAAAATATCGAATGAGCGATAATTCTGTAACCATTATTGAGTAGTGCCTTCAATAATTGGTGCAATCAATACCGTGTCTTCTGAGTGCAATAACGCAGCGTATTCTTGTATTTTAACCACCGGGTATTCAACAAAGTGTTATCTTGGTAACAACTACTGTAGTTATTTTTAAACAACTTATATTTGTCGTTTTTTCATCCAATCTCTTTCCGTTATGGGGCCCACACAAGGTTGCGGCTGGTAAATGCGAATATTCCCAACGGTAAGAATATTCCACGACCAAACGAATATTCTCGACAAAATAAATATTTTATAACCACCGCTTATTTAAAATATTTCGCGCATTTTACCATATAACTAACCACATTAATCAAATCAACCCTTACTAATTAAAAGAAATAATTGAGGAAAATAAATTTCATTTATTAATTATTTGGGGTCTTCTGACCTCCCTTCTTATGAAATTTCGTCCTCGAAATTGGCGTGACGCATTACTGGTGTTTGAAAAGATGAGGATACCTCGCTTTCATTTCCGTTTCTAATTCCCGTGTCATTTCCTCTATAGCATGATTCCTCCACAAAACTTTAACTTGTGGTATGACCTTTGACGTAGGGACATGCTCCTTCCTATCCAAGATCTTGACAAGTACCTCCTCATACGTTAAGTCTTCAGCTATCTTGTCTGGTTCTAACTCAATAACGTGGTTCGGGTCTTTCACATATTTACGAAGTACAGATATGTGAAACACATTATGAACACGAGACATACTCGGAGGTAACGCGAGTCTATAGGCTACATTACCTACTCGGTCAAGAATTTGAAATGGATCAATAAATCGTGGATTGAGCTTTCCTCTCTTCCCGAATCTTGTAACTCCCTTCCATGGGGCAACACGCAACAATACATGATCCCCAATACTAAATTCTACGTCCTTTCGATTAAGATCCGCATAACTCTTTTGTCGATCTTGTGTCGTTTGTATACGTTGTCGAATCATTTGGATCTTTTCCGTAGTCATACATACCAACTCGGGTCCCAACAATGCTGCTTCACCCACCTCGTCCCAACATACTGGAGAGTGACACTTTCGTCCATATAATGCTTCAAATGGGGCCACACCAATGCTTGCCTGATAACTGTTGTTGTAGGAGAATTCCACCAATGGTAAATACTTATCCCAATTCCCTTTGAAGTCTAGGACACTGAGTCTTAATAGATCTTCAAGAGTTTGAATAGTCCTCTCGATTGTCCGGCCGTTTGAGGAAGATATGCCGAAACGAATCGTAAATCCATGCCCATAGCTTTTTTGCAAGCTAACCCAAAATCTTGAAGTGAATCTTGGGTCACGATCCAAAACTATGGATCTTGGCATGCCATGCAATCTCACAATCTCATCTACGTCATATACGAGCAAGATGTTCAAGGAATAAGTCTCCGTGTCGGCAAGAAATGAGCGAGACTTGGTTAATCTATCAACAATAACCCAAATAGCATTGATGCCTTGAGAAACCATAGGAAGACCCGAATTGAAATCCATGGTAATGTGTTCCTACTTCCATTTCGGAATCTCGAGTGGTTGCAACGGACCCTTAGGTACTAGATGCTCACTTTTTACACGTTGACAAGTTAAACACATCGAGATAAACTTTGCAATCTCTCTCTTCATATTGTTCCACCAAAATGTATGTCGAAGATCACGATACATTTTAGTACTTCCAGGATGGATTGCAAATGGTGTATTGTGTGTCTCCATCATAATCTTGTACTTCAAATCAGAGTCGTTAGGAACACAGAGTCTGGAGTGGACTCGAAGTATTCCTTCTTCATCGATTCTCGCTTCCGGAATAACACCTTCTTGTACTTTCTTCTTCATACGAATCAGCTCCAGGTCGGTAGCTTGAGCAACCTTAAATTTTTCTATTAAAGTTGGCTCTATGCGTATACTTGATATCATCGCACTCGTTCCTGCATATGATCTTCTACTCAACGCGTCAGCTACCACGTTCACTTTTCCAGGATGGTATTGAATAGTGTGGTCGTAATCTTTCAACAACTCGAGCCAACGTCGTTGCCGCATGTTGAGTTCTTTTGCGTGAAGAAATATTTGAGGCTTTTATGGTCTGAATATATCTCCACTTTCTCCCCATATAGATAGTGCCTCCAGATCTTTAGCGCGAAAAGGACTGCTGCCAACTCTCGATCATGAGTAGGATAATTCCTCTTATACTCTTTGAGTTGTCGCGAGGCATAGGCTATGACTTTCCCACGTTGCATGAGAACACATCCTAAACCTTTGCCCGAAGCATCATTGCAGAGATAACAAATCCATCCGTATCGGATGGTATTGTTAGAACAGTCTTAGAAATGAGTCTCCTCTTAAGCTCTTGGAAACTCCTCTCGCATTCTTCGCTCCAAACGAATTTTGTATCCTTCCGAGTTAGCTAGGTTAATGGAGTAGAGATTCGAGAAAACCCTTCCACGAATCTCCGATAATAACCAGCTAAGCCCAAAAAGATACGTACTTCAGTCACCGACTTCGGTTGCTCCCAACTTTGTATTGCTTCAATCTTCGCCGGATCAACAGATACTCCATGTTTCGACACCACGTGCCCAAGGAATGCTACTTCCTCAAGCCAGAACTCACATTTCTTCAACTTGGCATAAAACTTGTTTTCACGAAGCCTTTGGAGTACCAGCTTCAAATGGTGCTCATGATCTTCACGGCTTTTAGAATATACGAGGATGTCATCAATAAAGACAACAACGAATTGATCCAAATATTCCTTGAATACTCGGTTCATCATATCCATGAAAGCCGCAGGAGCATTAGTCAATCCGAAAGACATGACTAAGAATTCATAATGCCGTCATCGAGTTACGAAGGCGTCTTTGGAATATCCTCAGTTCTAATCTTCAGCTGATGATATCCAGAATGAAGATCGATCTTTGAAAAGAATTGTGCTCCTTGCCTGGTCAAACAGGTCATCAATACGAGGTAGAGGATACCTATTCTTGATGGTGACATGGTTCAATTCTCTATAGTCAATACAAAGTCGCATACTCCCGTCTTTCTTCTTTACGAATAAAACAGGAGCACCCCAAGGAGATGTACTAGGACGAATGAAACCGATGTCCAACAACTCTTGTAGTTGGACCTTTAACTCCTGAAGTTCAATAGGAGCCATTCGATATGGGGTTTTAGAAATGGGCTTGGTACCAGGTTTAAGATCAATAAAAAATTCAACTTCACGTTCCGGGGGTAGACCGGGAAGTTCTTCAGGAAATACGTCAGGAAAGTCAATAACAACAGGAATATTATTCAAATCTGACGTGTCTTTATTCAAATCCATAACATGAGCTATGAAAGCTTGACATCCGTTTTTCAATAAACGAATAGCTTTATGATTAGATATGACAGTGAATGATTTTAATGGTTTAGTTGCTTGAATTCGTACAACAGGTTGGTTAGGAATATGAAAACTAACAACCTTACGAAAACAATCAATTTTGGCATGATGAGTAGTTAACCAATTAATCCCTAAAATCACATCAAAAACAAGTATCTTTAAAGAGATAAGGTCAACAGGTAAGGTGATGGTGCCAACTTAAATCAAACAAGATTTATAAATAGTGGATGTGATGAAAGTTTCTCCTAACGGAGTTTCCATAGATAGGTCAAAGTCTAATTTCTCTGGAGTCAAGTTTAAACGTTGAGCACAAGCGGGAGAGATAAATGAATGGGTAGCACCAAATTATCAAGTAAGGTATAAACTTCGCAAGAATTTATAAATAGCTTACCCGTGATCACCTCGTTTGGGTTCCTCACATTTTGACCAGTCACAACAAACGTTCTTCCAGGCCGATTGACTTTAACTTTTTGGGACGATCTTTTGAGTCACCGTCCCCATTGAACTAGGTTTTGCTACTAGTATAATCTCGAGCGATATGTCCTTCATTTCCACAATTATAGTATACCTTGAAGCTGTTGTGGGCGGTTTGGACTAATATGTCCCTCTTTCCGCATTTATAGCATATAATGGGTGGTCGTTCTCCTCCCTTAGAACCGATTCTTCTTGGGGGAATCGTCGTCTTCACATGGTCGTTGTTAAATCTCCTCTTTTAAAATCTCCTTCGACTCGCTTCTTTTATTTTCATGGCCATGATTACCACCAGAGTGGTTACCATTTTTCAAGTCTTTTTCTTTCTCCATTTGGTTATCGTTGTTTTGTTGTTCGCTAACCCGGGTATGAACACAGTTGTGGTCCTCGGTTGACCGTACTCGTTATCTCGCTCTAATAATTGAGCCTGTTTTTAACATCACGAATAGAGAGAAAATTTATGAGAAATAAGGTACTGATGTATGCCGGGTTTCAAACCTCTAAGAAACATCCGCGTCATACGTTCCTCATTCTCCACCAAAAGAGGTGCAAACCTGGATAACTCCGCGAACTTCGCCTCGTACTGGGACACCGTCATGTTATTCTGCTCCAGTCTAATAAACTCCACTTCCTTCATATGATGAACACTTTCAGGAAAGTATTTTTCGTTGAAAAGTTTCTGAAACGTTTCCCAAGACATGCTAAGTGCGGCAGGCTAGGTCCGTTTCATAGACTCCCACCAGTAGTTTGCCTCGCCACGGAACATAAAGGTGGCGAATGGAACCTTCTGTTCCTCCGTGCATCCCAAGACATTGAATATCTTGGCAATTTGCTTGACCCATGTTTCCGCCATGATCGGATCCGACTTTCCCTTAAATTCTAGCGGTCCCAACTCTTTGAACTGCTTGGCTGTGATAACCCGTGAATTGCTATCATTTCCTCCTGTATTTTGAACACGAGTCTACCTCGTCTGATTTTATATGAACTGCAAAAAGCTTCTAAACATCCCCTTGTTCATCATACGCTCGGTGGTGTTGTTCGCAGGAGGAACATTGCCCGACTGTTACACGTTCTCCTCGTTGGTGAGTACCGGTGTCTCCACGGTCTCATTTCCATTTATTAATATTCTCATTCGGCATTCTCAAATCTTTGTCATAAAACAAGGGTTAATTAAGGAAATCAATATATCACATAATATCCCTATATCTTGACCAACTAACAAATAAGCTTAGGTAGGACACTAGCGAAGGATTTACTCGTCTCTCTCCCTCTAGTTCTATTCCCCGATCTCGCCAGAGATCATATCCCTAAGCTCGATACTAACCTGTGGCGCCACCAAAATAGGTATACATCACCCATTACGAGTTGTCAATACGTGGTACGAAACAACTACAACTTTATTATTACAACATATAAATTGTGAGTTTAAATACAGATATTGCCATCTAGACAATATCCACACGCAAATAAATCCCCATCATAATTATTGATACATTATTTTACAAAAATGGTGAGGACTACTAAATAACTCTCTCTAGAACCTTCATTCCATACCCCAACTAGTACTCGCTACATTCTTGCCTCCTAAGAAGAAAAATGGAACAAAAAGGAAAAGGGTGAGCTCAACTAGCCCAGTAAAGAATATTATGACTAAGATAATATACAACAAATTATTGTTAGTCTTCAACAGGGAAAAAAATATGAGGGAATACATTAAACAACAAGTTTTAGAGCAATATTCGCAGCGGAAAATATTAATTCATAGAAGAGTTATGTAGAGGATGAAATCTACTAATATCTATGAATTTAATGATCCATCATCATTATTTTATCCTGTAACATCAATCAATATTCATCTTGAATCAAATATTCATCTTTGCACTCTGGGCCAAAGATATTCATCGATCGGTCGTGTTCATCTAAACACTGTTCATCTTTGCACTACTACCCAAAGATATTCATCAAGAAATCATTCATCTTTGCACTACTGAGGCCAAAGATATTGATAATATTATCATTTAGGGTGAGGATGATGAAAATATTTTATAGAAAAGCGAATCCGGTGAAACAAAAGAACAAGTATTAAGGATTCAGTATTTAACTATTTCATGTCCAAAAATACCTCATATATAATCATAGTGGTGTAAAATTCAAAAATGATCAAAACATGGATACAATCAAAGCTAGTATCCATAATAGATATTTTGAACAAAAGGAAAAATTTTATTTTTACGTGAATAGTCTTAGTATTCATGA
The DNA here is from genome assembly GCA_020205615.1 of Panax quinquefolius. Lineage (NCBI taxonomy): Eukaryota > Viridiplantae > Streptophyta > Magnoliopsida > Apiales > Araliaceae > Panax > Panax quinquefolius. The sequence continues at coordinate 66,677,872 of CM035154.1, read as the reverse complement.
ATAAGTGTCGATATCGTGAATAGTGCCTGTAGTATCGTGAATAGTAACCCGGCACAAAAAGTTCCAAATTTGATTAAAAGTCCAAATCAATACTTGATAATGATATTGAAAGAAATAATATCATTTTAATAATAATATCCTTATCTCACAAAGACGGTGCTTACGGTGAAAAAGCTGGATATGAAATTTGAAGGGAACATGCACCGTATAACAACACTCAAAGTATACTCACACAAAAAATCGCTCAATATATCAAGAGAGAAAAGAGAGAAACTTGGGTTTTACGGTGTGATTTTCAATTATAACCTATGCACCTATTTATAGGAAAATGCTTAGAACACCAAAGTAGAAAATTGAATATAATATTAATATATTTTTCACATTTTCCTTAGCCCACCTTAGACAATTGATCTCAGCCCATTTGAATCACATGTGAGGCCAACTTAGTTGCAAAAAACGTTTTCTCAAAATAATTAACTAAAACTCCCAAAAATTAATTATTTGAAACTTTGGAACTTTAATAATTCATAATAAATAGCCTTTTATCGAGAAAATTGAATCACGCTAATTTTTATAGGAAATTCAATTCTCTACAACTTTGCGGAAGAAAGTTTTCCAAATTCTAAATGAAATTGACCAAAATCCACAAAGCAGGCGATTTTACAAAATTTATAATCAAATTTCTAATCGATAATTGTGTCCACCAACACACAAAACATGTGTTAAACATTTAATGCCACAAAAATACTCTTCCTCCTCATATACTCATATATCCCACATTCATTGTAAAAATATCATCGTTAATATATTATTAAAATAATATATTTAAATGAATTATTTTATCAGAAAAAGATAAAATATTAATTTTCAACAATTGTCACATTAAAAATTTTCTCCATCTATATCCTCATAAAATCAATATTTTCCTCATCATATAAATCAATAATTAATTATTCATAAATAATATTACAGAATCACATTATTGACAACCAGGCAGTTCCCATGATAGAGGGGGCTTTCCAATAAGGATCTCTCCTTACTGGCGCGCAATTAGATGACCAAACCTCTCCTTAGACAGAACTTTCTAGACATTGTCAATAATGTTATCTAATAATATTATTCAAATAATATGAATTATTGCTAGATAATGGAAAATCTTTGTGTAATGACAATTATTGAAACAACAAGTAATATAAAATATCAATGCGCAATTATTGAATCAATAAAATAAAATCTTTGAGCAATAATTATCGTAACCATTATTGAGTAGTGCCTTCAATAATTGGTACAATACAATAATGCTTCTTGTCGCAACAACGCGTAGACATCAGTATTTTAACCACCGGGTATTCCAACAAATGTTAATTGTGAATAACAACTCTGTAGTTATTTTTAAACAACTTATATTTGTCGTTTTCTTCATCCAATCGCTTCTCGTTATGGGGCCCACACACAAAATTTGCTTACTTGTAAATACGAATATTCCCGAACGGTAAGAATATTCCACGACCAAACGAATATTCCAGACAAAAATAAATATTTTATAACCACCTGCTTATTTAAAATATTTGCGCATTTTACCCATAACTAACCACATTAATCAAATCAAACCTTACTAATTAAAAGAAATAATAGAGAAAAATAAATTTTATTTATTAATTATTTGGGGTCTTACACTGATCATAACTAATCCTTTGGGTCATAATTCCAAGGTGTTGGGCAGTGGTGTTGATCAAACTATTAAGACTATCTTGCATTTTTTGTGACACCTCCAAATCCAGGTACTTCATTCCCTCAAAATTTGGTGTTCACTTTCCATACAACCATACTATCTACCCAAATATAATAAAATTAAAACCATAAATCCTCCCTTTAAAAGGGTTACATCATTAAATTTAAAATCTATCATCATGACAATAACTGAAATTACAAGTCTTCATCACTTGTACATTTTTCTCTTTCCTTTGCTAGTCGTAGATTCATCGACCTTCTCAACTTTAGTTGCAATGAGTGTATATATATGTAAGAGTGAGCAAAACAAATGCTCACTAGATATAGCAATGAATCAACAAGAAAATAATAACTGCCAATGAATAGGCTCATAAAAACTGAATAGTACTCTATCAATGATAACCCGAACTGGAATCAAAATATGAAATGTATATCTGAGGGTCATAAGACCACGAACTATGTCCACGATTACAAGTAATCTTTCAACTTTAACCTTAATAGTTATATTGTAGGGACTTCACGTACTTAAGGGGATCAGCCCTTCGTACCATGTATTGTACACAAACATCTAAACACATTGCGTATCCCCTATAATAGGGTTGTTCTTCTCAGTTTTAGAGTACAAGTCCGCCCTAAAGAAAGTTCAGTTTGGAGAAGCTTCAAGGGTAATTTAGAGTTTAACGATCATCAACTGAAGGATTAGTTGAATCAACAAGGTTTGATAACACTACAGTTGATCACTAACAAAATAGTATGGAACAATGAATAATCATAGATGAAATAACTATTTATTAAACTTATGCTTGAAAATAACTAAAACATAAGTATTGAATGCAACAGTAAACCTTGCTCGAACAATAATAAGTTAAGGCTATGATCTTATAAAATTCAAAATGAAATTACTGAACATACATTAATTGATAGCAAGCTGAAAATAAAACTTGCTCAACATAATAATAACTTGTGCAAAGTAATTTAAAATAAAACAGCTCAATAATAGAGACGAGAGTTCAAAAAACTACATTAATTATAAAGGAATAGAACTTAAGAAACTTGCTTAACTATAAACAAGTTAGAGTGAATCAACCATAATTAGAATTCCAATAAAATTAGGGTTAAAGCTTGCTCAAATGAAATTTAGGAACAAATGACTTGCTCAATAACAGTTTAAGATAGGAAACTTGCTCAATGTAAAGAAATAAGGTTTTGGAAACTTGCCTCAAGCGTAAGCTATAATATTAAAACTCATGTTCACCTACACATAGTATTAGAACCACAATCCATTAGATATACTAACCTTCACGTATCAAAATAACACTCTCTTCTAGTTAGACTTGTTATTTTAGTTCAAGTCTCACCTTACCATACACATTTCAGAATCACAAGTGTACATTTCACAACACTTATTCATTGCTCACTAAGTTTCTTAAATCATACATATCATTTTCACAACTTACTAACTTTACATTTTAGAGTTACTAACCACATGATACTATTATGTTTTAACCCTTACATTACATGGTTCTCACATTATCATAACATTAAGCTAAGTTACAATGAATGTCCAAAGTCTGCTGTAGTAGAGACTTCATCATCATGATTGACTCATGGCGCGACCGCTAAAGATACTTATGTTATTGCTGTTAACGTGCCAAGAGGCTTACGCTCGTGCCGATTCAATTTTGTAGAACATGATTTCGGCACTATTCTTAAGCCAACTAACACGAATTTCACCTGCAAAACAGTGAAATTAACATACACAATTGGTATGAAACTATCATAAACATGTTTCCTCACATATTCAACCACTTAGAATAATTTAACAACTACTTTAGCTAATTTAAATCTTTAAATTTCATATTTTCATACAAAAACTCCATTTTTGACATTCTTTACAAAAATCATCACTGTAATCTCAGTTTTATACCAAATCACTTCGTTCAAACTACGTTCTCTTCGTTTCTTAATGAACTAGCATAAACAAAACTCAATTAACAGTTTAACATAAAGATTGACCACTAAAATTGGTACTTTTTATGAGCCATATGAGAAATACCAACACTGTCATTATTTTTCCTACTTTTTGAACGAAATTAGCATATAATTCTTGTTTAAACACAAAATCTAATCATCATAAACACATACAACTAAAAGTACTCAGTTGTATTTAAAATTTTGAATTCACAGAACATAAAATTTTGCCGTGAACTATATATATATATATATATATATATAATACTAAGGTTATGTAAAAAATACCTTCAAATAGCTTGGTAATCCTCTTTGTTAAACACTGAAATTGTTCTTCTCTTCTCAAGCTCTCTCAATTTCTCTCACAATTCTCTGAATGTTCTTAGGCTTAGCAATCTAAGTTATGCGTAAGACCAATTGATAATCAAGCGTAAAAATAAAAACTGATAAACCTTAATACTCACACTTATTAGAATATCAGTTACAAATTAAACGTTTAGGTTATAATTATATTATATTTATTATTTAATTTAATTTATTTGTTTTATTTATATTATTTAAAAATTCAAAAATTAAAAATCCAAAAGCCATAAGGCTTTGCTTGGCAAAAAGTCTTTAAAATAAAAACTTAATATTTTAAGCCTTGTTTGGTCAAAACTAAATTTAAACTACTTTAATTTTCTTTTAATAAACCATTTAGTTTATAATTTATAATCACATATTATTTATTTGGATTTCCATATCCAACATTAATCAAATAAATTAATTATACATACTATATTTTAAATAAATATTCCACTTAAACAAATATCACAAAATTATAACTTCATTATAATTTTATTTAATAATTTAACATACCATTTTAAATTATTAAATTAAGACAACAATATAACATCTCATGTTATATTACAACTCTCTAAATTATAAATTAATTTAATTTACAATATTATCTAATAAATTTAATTCATAAATATTTACTAACAACCATCACATCAATAAAATATTTATTCAATAATAAACACCTCAAATAAATATTTATATAATTCAATAAATATTTAAAATTATAATTTGAAATTCCGGATTGTTACATCATTCCCTCCTTATAAGGATTCTGTCCCCAGAATCACAACTCAAACAATCAAATCGTCACATTCTTCCCTTCTTACAAAGATTTTGTCCCCAGAATCGAAGACACAGACTAAACAAATAACTCAAGGTAATTTTTTATCATTTCAGCTTCGAGTTCCCACGTAGCCTCTTTGACATTGTGGTTTCTCCATATTACCTTCACAGAAGGTATCACTTTATTCCTGAGCACTTGTTCTTTCCTGTCAACTATCTGGATAGGAATCTCTTCATAAGACAAATCTTTACTGAACTGCAAAGGTTCATACTCGATCACATGCTTGTAATCGGGTTTATACGGTCGCAACACCGACACATGAAAAATGTTGTGCACATGTTCTAATTCTGGAGGTAAAGTTACTTCGTAAGCTACTTCTCCAACTCTTCATAGTATCTCGAAAGGTCCAATAAACCTTGGGCTTAGCTTTCCTTTCTTGCCAAAATGAATTTTCCCCTTCCAAGGAGAAACTTTCAAGAAAACGAAATTTCCTGGTTCAAATTCGCGATTCTGCTTGTGTTGATCAGCATATTTCTTCTGTCGATCTTGAGCAGCTATCAGTCTTGCTCTGATGAGTTTTATAACTTTAGCGATCTGCTGTACCAGTTCTGGTCCTAACAGTTGACGTTCACCAACCTCATCCCAGCATAGTGGAGTTCTACATTTCCTGCCGTATAATGTCTCGTATGGAGGCATACCAATGCTTGCATGGTAACTGTTGTTGTATGCAAATTCCACCAATGGTAGATGATCATTCTAGTTTCCTTTGAAATCCATTATGCACGCTCTAAGCATATCCTCTAATGTTTGGATTGTTCGTTCGCTTTGGCCATCGGGTTGTGGATGATAAGCTGTACTCATGTTCAGTTGCGTTCCCATTCATTCCTGTAGTTTCTTCCAGAAGTTTGATGTGAACCTCGAATCTCTGTCTGATATAATTGATATTGGAACTCCATGTCTTGAGACGATCTCCTTGACGTACAGTTTTGCCAGCTGATCAAGATTAAATCTAATCTTTATTGGCAAAAAGTGAGCTAATTTCATTAATCTATCCACTATCACCCATATCGCATCATATCCTTTCTGAGTTGTTGGAAGACCTACCACAAAATCCATTGTGATATGCTCTCATTTCCATTCCGGTATTTCCAACGGTTGAAGTAATCCGCTTGGTCTTTGATGCCCGACCTTCACTTTCTGACATGTCAAGCACTTTGCAGCGCATTCTGCATCGTCTCTTTTCATATTTGGCCACCAAAAATGTCGTCACAAATCTTGATACATTTTTGTACTTCCCGAATGAATAAAATATCTTGAGCTATGAGCTTCTGTTAAGATTTCTTCTTTAATATCCTGTACTGCTGGAACCCAAATTCGTCCCTCAAATCTTAGCATTCCCTCAGTATCAAGCCTATACTTCACCTCTTTATCCTCAACCACACTTTCCTTTATTTTCCTGCATTCTTCATCCTGTAATTGAGCATTCTTCACCTTGTCCACCAAAGTTGGACTAGCTTCTATCTGGAACAATCTTTCATCGATTTCTTTTGGAAATTTTATTTCCAACTCTAGCCCTGCCATTGCTGAAATGAACTCCTCCTGGTTGGTTAACAACATCAACTTCTCCTGACCTTTCCTTCTTAAAGCATCTGCAACCACATTCGCTTTGCCTAGATGATAAAAGATCTCACAATCGTATTCTTTTATCAATTCTATCCATCTCCTTTGATGCATGTTCAGGTCCTTCTGAGTGAAAATATACTTTAGACTCTTATGATCTGTGTATATCTCACATTTTTCTCCATAGAGATAGTGCCTCCATATCTTTAGAGAAAATACCACTACAGCCAACTCTAAATCATGAGTCGGATATCCTTTCTCACAGTCTTTCAGTTGTCTTGATGCATAAGCAATAACTTTGCCGTTCTGCATAAGAACACAACCTAATCCCTTATGTGAAGCATCACTATACACCACAAAGTTTTCTGTATTATCTAGTAATGACAACACAGGTGCCACACTGAGCCTTTTCTTCAATTCCTTAAAACACTCTTCATAATTCTCCGTCCAAATAAATTTTACAGATTTTCTCGTCAAATTTGTCAACGGAGTGGCAATCTTGGAAAAATATTGAATAAACCGTCTGTAATAACCTGCCAATCCTAAGAAACTTCTTACTTCTGATGGAGTTCTTGGTTGTTCCCAATTTACCACAGCTTCGACTTTTGATGGATCTACTGAAATTTCATCCTTGTCAATTACATGCCCAAAAAATTGTACATGTTCTAGCCAAAATTCACATTTAGAGAATTTCACGTACAACTTTTCTTTTCTTAGCGTTTCCAGCGTCAGACGTAAGTGTTCCACGTGTTCCTCTTGAGATCTAGAGTACACCAAAATATCATCGATAAATACCACCACAAACTTGTCTAAAAATGGTTTAAACACCCTGTTCAACAAATTCATGAACGCTGCAGGGGCATTTGTCAAACCAAAAGACATTAATAGAAACTCGTAGTGCCATATCGAGTTCTAAAAGCCGTCTTCGGTACATCCTCCTTTCTTACTTTTAGTTGGTGATACCCACTTCTCAAGTCTATTTTAGAGAAATATCTAGCACCCTTTAATTGATCAAATAAGTCATCTATTCTTGGCAACGGATACTTTTTTTTAATAGTGACTTTGTTTAATTCTCTATAATCAATGCAAAGACGCATTGGACCCATCCTTCTTCTTCACAAATAACACTGGCGCTCCCCACGGTGACACGCTTGGCTGAATATACTTCTTATCTAGAAGCTCTTGTAATTGTACCATCAGTTCCTTCATCTCTACCGGAGTCATTCTGTACGGGGCCTTCGATATTGGAGCAGTCCCTGGTGCTAAGTCGATCAAGAACTCGATTTCTCTATCAGGCGAAAGTCCTAGCAAATCTTCCAAAAACACGTCTACAAAGTCCTTAACCACTGGTATCTCTTCCAGTTTCATCTCCTTTTTATTCTGAGTATCGACTATGTAGGCTAGGTACCCTACACAGCCTGACTCAACAACTTCTTGGCCTTCATAACCGTTAGACACCTTGCTTGTCTAGGTAATTTGCTACCAAAGAAAACTACCTTTGACGGAGTCATAAGGTTTACACACTTCTTTTGGCAATCAATTATCGCTTCATAATTTAACAACCAATCCATTCCCAATATAACATCAAACTCTCCGAGTTTTATCGGGATTAAATCTACTGTCATAACATTCCCCTTAATATTCACCCTACAGTTCTTGTATACGAATCTAACAAGAATTACCTCCCTATTCACAATTTCTATGTTTAAAGGGAAATTCAACTCTTCACTAGGTATTTTTAACCTCTTAGCAAACCCATCAAATATAAACGAGCAAGTAGCACCCGAATCAAATAATACATATGCATTTATATCATTGATTGGGATAATACTTGACACGGCATCTTTTGATTGCACCGCATCCTGCACTGTCATGTTGAAGGTTCTGATTGTGGACTTATTTGTTGACGTTGGTCCAGCAATAGTCGGTGTACCTCCACCGCCATTTCTCTTGCTTCCAGCTGTCTCACCAGATTTCTTCTTTGGACACTCGCGAGCAAAATGGTCCTTTAACCCGCAGCTGTAGCAAACATTCTTCTTGGGTTGATTGCAATTTGAGGCAATGTAACCCTCCTGGCCATAGTTAAAGCATACCCTCTTCCCCCTTAAGCACACTCCTGTGTGTAACTTTTCGTATGTAGCACATGCGTCCATCTTCTTTTTCTACTGGTTACCTTGCTGATTTCCAGCTCCCACATTTGCATTCCATTTCCTCTTCAAATTATTGTTGTCATTTCCACCGTTACCACAACTACCATTCTTAGCTTCACCTTCATTCTTCTTCTTTCTCTGCTCTTGGTTGTGTTTTGTTACAGCCTCATCTCCACTCTCAGTGAGAATTACCTTTTCCAGCACTGCTGCAAACGTCTTTAATTGATATAGGGACACTCTGCTGTACAACCATGGTTTCAATCCATGCTCAAACCTCCTAGCCTTGTGCTCATCTGTGTTGACTTGATATGGCGGAAACCTCACTAATTCATTGAATTTCGCGGCATACTCTGACACCGACATTGTGCCCTGCTTTAATTCTAAAAACTGTACCTCCATTTGATTTTTCGAACTCTCTGGGAAATAAGTCTCAAAGAATATTTCCTTGAACCTTTCCCAAGTCATTACCCCTTGACCTCCTCGAGTTTTATTGGCTTACCACCAATAACTAGCCTCTGCTTTCAACATGAATGTTGCAAAAGCAGTCATCTGATTATCCCCTACCCTAGCAACATCAAAAACTTTCTCTATCTCCATGATCCAGGTCTGTGCGTCAACCGGATTCATGGACCCATGGAACTCTGGTGGCCCAACCACCTTGAAATTCTTAAATGTCGCAGCTTGATTTTGTGGCTGGTTCTGTAATGCTCCCGTCAGTAGTGTTACGAATTGCTGAATTGGATTAGCCTTAGCATTGTTGTTATTCTCAGGAGTCCTTTGTCGTGGTTGACGTCTTGAAGGCATTTTCTGTTAAAATACACCCATTAGATTCTATTCACCCTTTTAAGTATTACTACTTAATTTGCACACTATAAAAGATTATCACGTAACACATAACACTTTGAATAAAATAATAACTTTTATTCATTCATAATCTTTTAGGAATCATCAAAACAATAACATCATTGCTATTTACATTACTTCCCTGAACCACAAAAGTTTCAGGATAACTTCATCATCATCATATCCCATTGGTTATATCATACCTGGGATTAACATCTTATTTACTCACTAGTCACATAATAATTACATTTATGACGTCCTATTAAAATGCTGCATAGCCTTACGACGCTTTTCTTCCATAATACGAAACATTGTTCGGCGTTCTAATATGTACGATGGCAGCGTCTCGAACTGAATAGGATAACACATGACCCGATCTTGAGCTCGATTGATCACGGTGTTGAAAACACTATTCATCTCTTCCATCTTGATCCTCTTTACTTGTACCTCTCTCTCTGCTACCTCGACTCGTTGAAAAGCTTCCTCATATGCGTCTTTGGCTCTTGCCCTCTTAGTAGACTCTTCTTTCAACTTGTTCTTCAGCTCTGCGATCTCCTCTGTCAGTTGCTCGTTCTCTCCTTCAGTGTGGATCAGCTTCTCTTCGACATTATTAAGACGTTCATCTCGATCCTGGATCTTGTTGTCCTTCTGCGCCATTGCGATCTGCTGTTCAGCTACTATCTCTTGCAACTCCTCGACGCTATCATGAAGTTCCACATTGCGATCGTATACTTCGTCGTACATACGGGCGACAATCGAGTTAAGTGGAGTCTCTTCCTCCTCGTGATCCTCATCCTCATCCGACTGTGGCAGCTCAACAGGGTTGTCCTCGTCCGTCTCTATCTCATCATCCTCATCAGGTAAACCCTCATGCTCAACCACTGTGACCAACAGAGTTGATTCTCGTGGCAGTAGTTGTTCCCAAACCGCCTGAATATCTTGAGGCTCCTCCTCTCTAGACATCTGGGATCCTTCTTCCCTAGCTTGACAGGATTCTCCTACATTAGCCATCCTAACAACAAAATTTTAAGTTTTAATTACTAATCATTACTACTCGACACTCACGAACATATAATTTACAATCACATAAGCACATAAGTGTTTTATTACTTTTTTCTTAACCTAAAGCTTTCATACCAATCTGTGACACCCCTAAATCCAGGTACTTCATTCCCTCAAGATTTGGTGTTCACTTTCCATACAACTATACTATCTACCCAAATATAATAAAATTAAAACCATAAATCCTCCCTTTAAAAGGGTTACATCATTAAATTTAAAATCTATCATCATGACAATAACTGAAATTACAAGTCTTCATCACTTGTACATTTTTTCTTTTCCATTGCTAGTCGTAGGTTCATCGACCTTCTTAACTTTAGCTGCAATGAGTGTATATATATGAAAGAGTGAGCAAAACAAATGCTCACTAGATATAGCAATGAATCAACAAGAGAATAATAATTGCCAATGAATAGGCTCATCAAAACTAAATAGTACTCTATCAATGATAACCCGAACTGGAATCAAAATATGAAATGTATATCTGAGGGTCATAAGACCACGAACTATGTCCATGGTTATAAGTAATCTTTCAACTTTAACCTTAACAGTTATACTGTAGGGACTTCACGTACTTAGGGGATCAACCCTTCGTACCATGTATTGTGCATAAACATCTAAACGCATTGCGTATCCCCTATAATAGGGTTGTTCTTCTCAGTTTTAGAGTACAAGTCCTCCCCAAAGAAAGTTTTGGTTTGGATAAGCTTCAAGGGTAATTTAGAGTTTAACGATCATCAACTAAAGGATTAGTTGAATCAACAAGGTTTGATAACACTACAGTTGCTCACTAACAACATAGTATGGAATAATGAATAATCATAGATGAATTAACTATTTATTAAACTTATGCTTGAAAATAACTAAAACATAAGTATTGAATGAAACAGTAAACCTTGCTCGAACAATAATAAGCTAAGGCTATGATTTTATAAAATTCAAAATGAAATTACTGAACATACATTAACTGATAGCAAGCTGAAAATAAAACTTGCTCAACATGATAATAACTTGTGCAAAGTAATTTAAAATAAAAAACAATTCAATAATAGAGGCGAGTTCAAAAACTACATTCATTATAAAGGAATAGAACTTAAGAAACTTGCTTAGCTATAAACAAGTTAGAGTGAATCAATCATGATTAGAATTCCAATAAAATTAGGGTTAAAGGTTGCTCAAATAAAATTTTGGAACAAATGACTTGCTCAATAACAGTTTAAGATAGGAAACCTGCTCAATGTAAAGAAATAAGGTTTTGGAAACTTGCCTCAAGTGTAAACTATAATATTAAAACTCACGTTCACCTACACATAGTATTAGAACCACTATCCATTAGATATATTAACCTTCACGTATCAAAATAACACTCTCTTCTAGTTAGACTTGTTATTTTAGTTCAAGTCTCACCTTACCATACACATTTCAGAATCACAAGTGTACATTTCACAACACTTATTCATTGCTCACTAAGTTTCTTAAATCATACATATCATTTTCACAACTTACTAACTTTACATTTTAGAGTTACTAACCACATGATACTATTATGTTTTAACCCTTACATTACATGGTTCTCACATTATCATAACATTAAGCTAAGTTACAATGAATGTCCAAAGTCTGATAAGTAGCAGAGATTTCAATATTTATGATTGACTCTTCATCGCGCGGCTGCGCAAGATTACCTTTAGGTTATCAATTCTACTAAGCGCTCGTCAAGTGCATGCTAGCTACGTACGAGCCCAATTTTGCAGAACATGATTTCGGCACTATTCTTAAGCCAACTAACACGAATTTCACCCGCAAAATAGTGAAATTAACATACACAATTGGTATAAAACTATCATAAACATGTTTCCTCACATATTCAACCACCTGAACAATTTAACAACAAATTTAGCTAATTTAAATCCTTAAATTTCATATTTTCATACAAAAACTCTATTTTTGACATTCTTTACAAAAATCATCACTGTAATCTCAGTTTTATAGCAAATCACGTCGTTCAAACTACGTTCTCTTCGTTTCTTAATGAACTAGGATAAACAAAACTCAATTAACAGTTTAACATACAGATTGACCACTAAAATTGGTACTTTTCATGAGCCATATGAGAAATACCAACACTGTCATTATTTTTTCTACTTTTTGAACGAAATTAGCATACAATTCTTGTTTAAACACAAACTCTAATCATCATAAACACATACAACTACAAGTACTCAGTTGTATAATCATCAACTTAAAATTTTGAATTCACAGAACATAAAATTTTGCAGTGAAATATATATATGTTTATATTTATATATATATATATATATAATACTAAGGTTATGTAAAAAATACCTTCAAATAGCTTGGTAATCCTCTTTGTTAAATACTGAAATTATTCTTCTCTTCTCAAGCTCTCTCAATTTCTCTCACAATTCTCTGAATGTTCTTAGGCTTGGCAATCTAAGTTATGCGTAAGACCAACTGATAATCAAGTGTAAAAATACAAACTGATAAACCTTAATACTCACACTTATTAGAATATCAGTTACAAATTAAACGTTTAGGTTATAATTATATTATATTATATTTATTATTTAATTTATTTTATTTATATTATTTAAAAATTCAAAAATCAAAAATCCAAAAGCCCATAAGGCTTTGCTTTAAAAAAGTCTTTAAAATAAAAACTTAATATTTTAAGCCTTGTTTGGTCAAAACTAAATTAAACTACTTTAATTTTATTTTAATAAACCATTAAGTTTATAATTTATAATCACATATTATTTATTTGGATTTTCATATCCAACATTAATCAAATAAATTAATTATACATACTATATTTTAAATAAATATTCCACTTAAACAAATATCACAAAATTACAACTTCATTATAATTTTATTTAATAATTTAACATATCATTTTAAATTATTAATTTAAGACAACAATATAACATCTCATGTTATATTACAACTCTCTAAATTATAAATTAATTTCATTTAGAATATTATCTAATAAATTTAATTCATAAATATTTACTAACAACCATCACATCAATAAAATATTTATTTAACAATAAACACCTCAAATAAATATTTAAAATTATAATTTGAAATTTGGAATTATTACATTTTTTCCACAGTTTCAAGGAGCACATCTTGGCACTTGAGCTTTTTGTTCCTTTTATCACCTTCAGCTTCCTCTTTATCTAACTCCACTACATCACCGGGAGCCTCAACATATTCTCCTGTAGCTCTATCCTTACCAAAAAAAATTATCCAAAAAAAATTATCATATCACAAGTATAATGCTTGCAAACAAACATGGCCTTAAAGAGAGAGAAGGGGCTAGAGAGAAAAGAAGGGAATGGAGGAGAAAGGGAAATAGAGAAAAGAAGGGAATGGAGGAGAAAGGGAAATGAAGAACAAAGACATCATTGATAAAGATAACCAGTACAACCGGTATATGCATTCTCGTTTCCGATATCAAAAATTCGGTATATATTGGTTTTATATATCGAATCCAAACCTGTTACCATTTGTCCCGAATCGGCCGGTTCGAACCGGTTCAGTTTAGTCAAAAACCGAAATAACCGAAAATTTTATCCACCTCTAATACCAACTACCAATTAATAAGGTAGATAGTATTTTTTTTCTCTGACAAGTGACTGGAGTCTAAATATAAATATGTAAAATGAAAAAAACATAAATAGCCATCTTCATTATCTCTCTTCTTTTTTTTTTCTTTTTTTTTATTGTATTGTATTTATTTATTTATTGGTGTAAAAGGAGGCCAGAAAGAGGTAATACTAGGCTTGTTAATCAAACTATGTGAGTCGCATTTAACTATGTCCAAATTTAGTACATTTTAAAATTGTCAAACTCAGGCTTGGCCCATAAATTTGTTCAAACTCAGCTCAAATAAAATCACAAGTTTTGAATTTTTTCAGGTGAAGCATGTATTAAAATATAATATTATTAAAATTGACACCTAGAACCAAAAAATATTATTTAAAGTAACTCATTTATAATGTCTGATACACATCATTTTCTTTTGTTAATCGAATTGAAGTTTAAATTAATATAAATTAGCTAATTTATAAATACTCTATTATTTATTACTTTAAAATTTTAATCTCGGTCTTTCTTTTCATAGAATTACTAGATTTTATTATGTAAAGGATATAAATAATCACTTTAACGAAAACATGACACTTAATTGTAGTTAAAATACCATATATATATATATATATATATATATATATATATATTGAGAGGTATATATGTAATAAACAATATATATATTCTATACGTATGTAACACTATAATTTGATCAGGTCTATAATGAACAGAATGACCTATTAAATAAGTTTACACCGAATTTCATTTTAAAATTGAATTTTTGTCTAAACTCTGCTCAACCGAACTTTTAATGGGTCGAACAATCGAGTTTTGAACTTGACCGACATAATTGACAATTAATACTTAGATTTTCATGCCATTTGGGTATGTTGTAGACACTCGAAATTTTGCTTTCTTTTATAATTATGCAGAAGGGAAAAAGTATCTTTTCACACCCCGAGGATAACCCCAAGGGAAGAAAGCATCACAGCCTCCACCCTAGAGACAACCCCGAGGGAAGACAACATCACAGCCTCAACCTTGGAGATAACCCCGAGGGAAGACAACATCATAACTTTAACCCCGAAGACAACCCCGAGGGACAACCACAACCACTTCAATCCCAGTGACAACCCCAGGAAGGCAAAGATGTAATGTTTACAACACAACATAAATAACAATTTTTCGGCTGAGGATATGCTCACAAAGAACCACCACAGCAATCCCGAGTGCAAACTGCGCAAGACAGATCCATGGACTACCTTCGGAGACTTGAAGATGCTATTCTGGTCATGGACCTATCTTCTCGAATTCAGAAATGGTCAAGCCTGATATCAAAGTGTAGCTCTCGGAAAGAGCTTTCCGGAATGGTATGGCACATCTCCCAGCGAATCTCGGATTGCAATATACAGACATTTCAGCAGACAGCGCAGCGATTGAAGGAACGAGCTTCGAGGTGGCAGGACCCACCAAACCCAGCCGTTGGTGTACCTGCGGCTGGCCCGGGGCTATAAATCAGGCCCCCTAAACTCATTTGAGAAGAGAGATTTTAGTTTCCAAAATTTCTAGAGAGAGAAAAAGTTTAGATCTTGCTACTAAACACTGTAAATCTCAGTTTTAAATACTTCTATACATATAAATCTTGTTATATCAACTTTCTACCGGTTGAAATCAAGTTCTTGGAAGCGAATAGCCCTCCTTTGTGCAGATCTCGTGTAAATACATAAGATCTTCTCAGATCTGTGTTCATTTACTACTTTTAATATATATAAGTGCTATATATATACTACTTGGTTGTTCATAGATCTAGCTTTTTACTGATTATTTTGAGTATATAGTTGGTAGTTGTAGTGTTTTGACTAAATCTATCATAGATCTAGCCTTATCTAGCATATAACCGGTTCAAAAGCTTCATGGCTTGAACCATTAAGCTAGATAGGCTTAGATCTAAGTAGATCTAGTTTATTTTCAAGTTTTTGTAAATATTTGGCTAACCTGTGCTACCTAGATCAGTATCTAGCGGGAGCAGGAAGCCTAACTAATTGGGCGTAAGGATTTAATCAATGATCACTCTCTCAGCGGAGTTAGGAGATATATGTATATATTATATTTAAATATACATCGTGCAAGCTTTTAAATGATATCACGTGAGCCTAGGAACTATAGGGTCGAAGATTTAAATAGATCTAAACCCAGTTTCTGTGATGGACTTGTTTAAGTTGTATTATTAGCTTACAATCCATTGTACATGTAATCTTGGGCCTTAAAACAGTATCCAGATTTTATGCCACGTAATAGTGAATTCGTGGTTGTAGGTGCTCGGGCTTGCTTAGATGGCTTTCGTGATCACAAGAAGCCCGACCCTTGTAGTTAATAGTTTTAATTTCATCATTAAGGATGCTTCGCATCTCGAATAAAATCAAACGAAGCCGTTCCTAGTTAAAATTGGAAGCATCAAAGGGTCTCGATTCCTATTTGGTGAAGGGTTTGAAAAAACCATCTTTTCAAAACATCATTTTCATATGCTTTATTTAAAAATAAACTTTTCTTTAAATCAAACCCTTTGTACATAGGTCCAAAGAGGCACAACACTACTTTCAAAATAAAACACATAGCATCTTTTCAAAACTAAAGCTTCTTAAACACACACACACACACACACACATACTCTTCATACTTAAGGAATGAAAAATTCGCGATAATCGTGTTTCACAAAAATCGGGGGGTGCCTAACACCTTCCTCTCACTTAAGCGAGCCCCCGAACTCTATGAATCTCGGGTTCCAGACCAATTAAACGGAGTCACATATTAGGCCATATTGTAAAAACCTTTAAAAATCCGGATGAGTTGATACATCCATTTAAACTTATATCAACTGGAGACTGTCTAATTCAGCCTAATCACATAAAAATTATTATTATTTTCAAAATCATCAACATTTATGTCTATCTTTTCCTAAAACTCACCCTATTAAATAAAAAAACCTACCGAAATAAAAAAAAATAACAAAGGGTAGAGACCTCAAAAAAGCAGGATCCCCCCGGTGTCGACAAGTGGCAACTCTGTTAGGGAAGTTAGAGGGCTTAAGCTGCATTTTAGTCTTTTCAATTCCCTTTTATCTGCATGTGTGTGATGAATGTTTTCTTTCTAATGCTTGTGTGTAATGAATGCTTATTTATAATACTTTATATTAGTGCTTCGCACAATGTAATCATATTGCATATAGTAAGGCACGATGAATGTATGTTGTGTGATTCCTCCACCAGGAGCTGAACCCGTCGGTGGCTGATTACTGGGCTAAAGAGGAGGAGAATCCCGCGACGAGGCTCAGGAAAGGCGCCACTCAAATTCGCTCCAAGTGAAAGATCGGATTTATTCCCATCAAGTAGGTTACGAAGATCTGGGAACCTTCATGGAAAAAAGCTCCTGAGAGTAACCCTAAGATAGGTCAGCCTCTGATAAACCCAATGCGAAGGGAAGTCTCTTCACACCCTATCTATTTTAATTACCATCAAATATATCAAATGTCAATTTACTCTGTCATCAAAATAATTGACCATTGTTTTACAGGAAAAGATTAAAAAAATAACATAAAACTAACGCATTGCATGTTATGCATTCAAATACCTTCAATGGTTATCAAAAATGAAGTACTTATCCTTTTGTAGGCAAGATTGGTCCAATTACCCGATCAAAAGCTAGAAAGGCACAAAGCCCATCCACAGACATGGTTACAAGTGCCACACTTAATTCTGTCCCTGTATCTCGAGAAGATTTCAAGGAGCTTAGAAAGTAGATGACAAAGGTGGCTAACATACTAAAGGATCAGTGTAAAAACACTAAGGCCCAAAAGACGCCAACTCAACCAGAGTCCTCTGCGCAAGGGGGCAGTCAAAGTTATGAAAAAAAGGTAGAAACGCAGATACCTGAACCCCACTCCGTTGAGGGAACCACCAATAAAACCCCTGAAATCACCAATCTCAGGGATGACCGAGAAACCGGGGATATAAGAAAGAAAATCCAACAAATGGAGGAGACCATCTGGTCGATAAAAGGGATAGAAACATATGGGAGTGTCAACTATTCAGATCTCTGCATATTCCTAGGGGCTCGATATCCTGACAAATTTCAAGTCCCAGATTTTGAAAAGTACAGCGGATTAGGAGACCCTTATACCCATCTGAAGGTATACATCAGAGAACTCAGATCCTACGCAGAGAACGATAATTTAAGAATGCAGCTATTCCAGAAAAGTCTAACTGGAGAGGCTAAGGCATGGTATGCCTATAACGCCCCCAAATATAGTTTATCTTCAAACCCGACTTTGGTGCATTACTAGTACTTCTCATTCCATACATACATTATTATATCATTAAGAATAAAAACATATCTCTTCAAATCCCAGATTTTATTACCTTAAAATCTTCATACATTACAAATAATGATAATTACATTATTATTTACTTCTTTACAAGTGTGACTTTCATCCCCCACAAAAGATACATAACAGTTTAATAAACTATTCTACAAGTCATGACTTGATCTTTACGCTTATCCATATAATAAATAGCGCTCCTGGTACTTTCAATCATAGCACCTTACAATGACATCCTTAAGCTTAATCTTCACAGGCTTCTTTAATTCTTCTTACTTGAATTGCTGAAAATGTTTTTATTTTAAACAAGTGTGAGCTTTCAATTGCTCAGTAAGTTATAACAGTTGAATCACAACAATATCAAGAATAACATATTCTTTTATAAACTTCAATAACCGAACAAAGGTTATGAAGTAGCTCGAATAACAGAAATAAACTCTGATTCCTATCATTTTAAAACATTAATCACATTCATATTGACATAACGTCAATTCTTACCAAATTTTCATTTACATTATGTCTAGTTAAAATCATTAGCACAGACTTAACATTAACATGTCATGAATAAATAAAACTATTTCACATAACCAGTTCAATCATAGAATAGCTCATCTCACAGAAACACACAAGTGTTAAAAAAATGTGGCACAAGGCCTCATGTATACTAACATCTTGTAAAAAATAACACATTTGCACATAAGTAAACCTTTCTCAAGTTCAAGATCTGAGTAAGTTTAAGAAACTAGCATTCATTTAAGAATATGAATGAAGTTAGGAAACTTGCCTTAAGATGTGACACCCCCAAAAAAGGTATACATCACCCATCTTGAGTCGCCAGATATCATACTATAAAAATCAAATACAAACTTCATTTATACAACCGCTGAGCGTAAATGCGAGAATACGATACCACAGTTAAACTGTGAGTTTTAATACAAATGTTTGTAACTCTCATGGTGCCTCGACCACAACCTTACAAAGGTACTTTACATAAAAGTACAGTCAAAAACTATTTTTAGAAATTAAAATCTTTGGGAAGTGCTAAAGGAAACCTTCGTACATGGGAGGCCATGCGTCTAGGTTATGATAGATATTATATGTCCATAGAATTATCCTTGGTTGACCCAATAGACCCCAAAGAAAAATGAGAAGATTACTATCATGTTCTTTCCAATAGCGAGTCTTCTCTTGACATATAACTATCTCCACTGTCTGCAATTGAAAATTATATTTCAACCAAACTCCAAGATCATATAGGTAGTGCTCGTAGATATACTAAGCAAGTGGATGTGCACAACCATGTCTTATGATAACACGAGGTTGTATGTCATTAGACATCTTGTATGATAGTGGCAAAACACCTTCCAAAGTTGGGTTCACCTCACCCTATTCGGTTCACCAAAATTAAAGATCAAATGACGATATCAATATCTGATGGACTTATCTAAAGTTCTCAATAAAATTATTTCCATACTATTTAGGAGAACCTCAATGACTATACCACCGATTCTATTCTCTTGTTACCCCCGCTCGACCCAAATGACACTCTTATTACGAAAGGAATTGTGAAGCAAAAAGGGTGAACACAACTAAGCCGAGAAAGAATATCATGACTAAAGATAATTTACATCATCAATAGCCTTCATCAATCTAATAAATCGTAGATTTAAAACATATGGCGAGATGATAAAACATTTCAACCATAGTTGCAGCGGAACGAGCAATCCATTAGAAGAGTCAAATAGACCATCAGATCAATTATCTTCTCCATATTGAAAGTCCACCAAAAATGTTTTATCCTTGTAACATCAATCAACAATTCCTGTCAACAATCATATGAATAACTCATAATCATAATTGTGATTCTAAATTCCTCTTCGCACCCAGGACGAAGATAATTTTTATCATTTATCTTCACCTGAAACATCAAAAATCATGGTTATACCAAATCACAATTCCTGCTCATAATCATACTAATAAATTCATCTTTGCACTACGACCAAAGATATTCATTAACAATTCATCTTTGCACTACAGGCCAAAGACATACAACTGTATTTTAGAAGAGTCAAGTAGAGCATGATATCTACTATCTTTTACGAATTAAAAGTGTATAATCAATATTTTATCGCTGAGACTCAGCTTAATAAATAATCCACATCATATCATCGAATCATCCTTGCACTATGGCCAAGGATATTCATGTAATCATCAATGGTCATGATTATACCGAATAATCCCTGGTTATAATCATACTAATAACTGTCCATCAATGCACTATGGGCTAATGAGGACTTTTACCACATCATCTATAACATTACGGGTCATGATTATACCGAATGATCCCTGGTCATAATCATAACAATAAACAGTTCATCTATGCACATAAGCCAAAGATAATCATCAATCAATAGTTCATCTTTGCACGTAAGCCAAAGATATACAACTGTAAAACCAATAATCAACAGTCCATCTTTGCACGTAACCCAAAGATATATAACTGTAAAACCAATAATCAACAATCCATCTTTGCACGTAAGCCAAAGATGACTTTCATCATAATATAAGCATGAGGATGATAACAATGATATAAGCATTAATCAAACGAAATCAAAGATAAATATTAAAGACTTTAAATTTATTTAGAGTTTAAAAATATCCAAATTGTCAACATGATACTGATTTGTGGAGTAAAATTCAAGAATAATATTCATGTACAAAAAATAATTTGGACAGAAAAGAAATATATTTTTTGGGTAAATAGTACCCCACAATAGTACCCTATGAATAGTACTTCAGGAATAGTACCTCGTGAATAGTATGTGACACCCCCAAAACAGGTATACATCATCCATCTTGAGTCGCCAGATACATGGTACATAAATTCAAATACAACTTAATTATACAACAGTCGTGTAAAAATACGACAAAACATAGTTGAGAGTTTAAACAAGAATATTGTCATCTAGACAATATACACACTCAATGGTGTCCTCATTAAAATTATTATCACATTATTCCGTAGAATAGTGAGGACTACTAAATCCATTTATCCTGGACCATCACTCCATTCCCTACTCGTCCTAGCTATATTCTCATTTCCTGAAGAGAACAATGAAAGAAAGGGTGAGCTCAACTAGCCCAGTAAAAAATATTATGACTAAGATAATGCAGAATAAATTATCCTTAGCCTTCAACAGTATAACAACTGATAGAATACAATAGACACCAAGTTTTAGATCAACAACTGTAGCAGAATAAACAATCCATTAGAAGAGTCAAGTAGAGCATAAAATCTACTATCTTCTATGATTTAAAAGTTTTCATCAACTTTATCATTTGAGACAAACTTAATAAATAAAATCAATCATCGAATCGCATCATCCGCACTACGGCCAAGGATATTCATGTAATCATCAATGGTCATGATTATACCAAATAATCCCTGGTCATAATCATACCAACAACTGTCCATCAATGAACTACAGGCCAATAAGGACTTTTACCACATCATTCGTCACATTATGGTCATGATTATACCGAATAATCCCTGGTCATAATCATACCAAGTCCATCTATACACTTAAGCCAAAGATGACTTTCATCACAATATAAGCATGACGATGATAACAATGACATAATAATTCAATAAAATAAGTTCAAGGATAAATTTTAAAGACTTATAATTTAATTTATCCAGAAATCAATAACGCCCAAATTGTCAACATGATACTTCTTTGTGGAGTAAAATTCAAAAATAATATTCATGTACCAAAAATAATTTGGACAGAAAAGAAATATATTTTTCGAGTGAATAGTACCCCATGAATAGTACTTAGGGAATAGTACCCCGACACAAAAAGTGTCCAGAATACCCAAGTGAATAATACTAGAGTGAATAGTAACCTGTGAATAGTAATTCATCAATAGTACTCCAGCACGAAAAGTGCCCCGAATACCCGAGTGAATAATACTAGAGTGAATAGTAACTGGGTGAATAGTAACCCATGAATAGTAATTCGTAAAAGAAAAATACCAAAGAAAATGATATTCCATGACGAGTACAAAAGAAATGATATCTCATCCGAGTATAATAGAATATACAAAACTGTAAATGGATTTTCACCCGCCATGCGGTAATCCACGTAGACAGATCAATTCCACAATTTAATAAAGAATGAATACGAAGGATCATTCACCATGCATGCGTTAATCCACATAGACATGTTATTCCAATGAATAATAAAAAGAATGGAAAAGAATTCACCAATGCGTAATCCGCATGCATGTGATATTTTAACGTAATAATAAAGAACGGAACCTGTGTCATGCGTAATCCGCATGACATGAGGATATTCCAATGAATAATAAAGAATGGAAACGAGTCATGCGTAATCCGCATGATGAGGATATTCAATAGAATAATAAAGAATGGAATAACAACAAGAATTCACCAGTGCATGCGATATCGCGCAAACAAACAGGTATTCCAACAGAATAATAAAGAATGGAATAACAGAAGAATTTCACCATGTATGCGGTACTTCGCATAGACAGGTTATTCCAACATAATAATAAAGAATGGAATAACAGAAGAATTTCACCATGTATGTGGTACTTCGCATAGACAGGTTATTCCAACATAATAATAAAGAATGGAATAACAGAAGAATTTCACCATGTATACGGTAGTCCGCGTATATAGGTTATTCCAACAGAATAATAAGGAATTGAATAACAATAGCTCTCTTCATGAATACGAAAGAAATAATACCCCTTACCAAAAGAAAAACCGGATCTTTGGAATAGTGAGGTAGCAGACTTCTCTTCTTCTTTCTCTCTATAATTTCTCTCTATAATAATTACTCTATAGCTTTAGTGAATTGGCGAGAAATAATGAAGGAATGAGCTTCTATTTATAGGAAAATATAGTTTCGATAATTTCACGTTTTGGGGCTTGAAATATTATAGTATAATACCTTCCTCTTTTCCTTCATTTTTTAATTTAGTCCCGCAAGTATTATCAAACTTGCACCACCTCCCTTAATAGTAAATCATGTGAATCAATAGTAAATCATGTGAATCAATACTTCTAGACATGTGAAAATACGAATTACAGTATAGTACCTCCATCTATATCTCCATTTTTAACTTAGTCAAGCAAGTATTATCAATCTTGCACCAACTCCCCTAATAGTAAATGAATGTGAATCAATAGTACACACATGTGAACAAATAGTTATATTCATGTGAATCAATAGAAATTAATTTCTCATTTATCCGGTTAATTACCCGATTGGTCAATATAACCTCCCGACATCAATTATTATCGAAATAATTGTCGATTTTCACTAATACTAATAATTCCAACACAATGGAACTATCAATTTCATCTTTAATCAACACAAACTTATTCATCATTAATATTATAATTCACAATATTTAACAACCATGTCGTTCCCAGGAAAGAGAGGGCTTTCCGATAAGGATTTCTCCTTATTAGGTGACCAAACCTATCCTTGACAGAACTTCTAGACATTGTCAATATTGCAAATAATAATATGAATAACTTTGTCGTCTCAATTATTGATTTAATAATATAACATATTATGCAGATGATACTGTGACAATAATTGAATAAATAATATGAGAGATATGATCACAAAGAATTCTTGTAGTAATAATTGAGTATAATTGAGTGACTTCTTACGTAAGCATCAATAATCAATACCGTGTGCTACTATGCAACCACGCGTATTACTGTACTTTTACTACCAGGTAGTTTAATAGTTTTAACGGTAACACTCACCGTTATTTTTATAAAAATATAATTCTGTTGTTTTCTAACTACGACAATACTTCTGTTGTGGGGTCCACCAATGATTGTGCCGTCATACGGATATTCCCCGATAAAAAGAATATTCCCTAACAAATCGAATATTATATAACAACTTGCATACTTTGAAAAATTTATAAATATTACCCACAACTATAACATTATATCAAATCCACACCATAATATCAAAAAAAATTTTGAAAAATTTAAATCTTTATTCATAAAATTTGGGGTCTCACAATCTCCCTCCTTATGAAATTTCACCTCGAAATTTACGTACATTACTGGTATCTTAGAAGAGGTGAGGATACCTTGATTTCATTTCGATTCTAACTCTTGAGGTATAACTTTTGAGTGTCGAATAGGATCATTCTTATCAAGATTTTAACACGTATCTCCTCATACATTAAATCTTCGCTTATCTAAATCTAGTTCTAATTCAATAATGTGGTTCGGGTCATCCACATATTTACGTAACATCGACACGTGAAAAAACGTTATGAACACATGACATACTTGGCTCAAGCAGTAAACGAGTCTATAGGCCACGTTCCTACTCGATCGAGGATTTCAAATGGGCCAATTAAATCGAGGGTTGAGATAATGCCTTCTTTGAACTTGCTTCTTCTTCTTATCCATCAAATTTTGACTGTGTAGCTTGCTTGCGGTTTTAACTTTATCGATTAAAGTCGATTCTACTCGTATATTCGTTATCTTCACGTGGGTCCCTAGAGTCTTTCACTCTATCTTCATCATTTGTAAGTGATACGAAATGGGTTTTTGTGTTAACAATGTCACACTCGTAACCGCATACGATCTTCTACTCAATGCGTCAGCTACCACGTTCGCTCTTCCACGATGATATTGAATGGTATGGTCGTAATCTTTAACAGCTCAAGCCAATGTCTTTGGCGCATTATACGTTCTTTTTGGTTGAAGAAAAATTTAAGGGTTTTAGAAATGGGATTTGTATGTGGGTCAATACAAAATTTGATTTCACGCTCTGGGGTAGGCCAGGAAGTCTTCAAGAATACGTCAGGAAATTTATTAACAATAGAAATATCATTCAAAACTGTGACTCTCATCCAAGACTTGGATAGCACATCACATTGATACCTATCAACTTGCCACCGTTATTCACGATGTCCCCTACGAATATTCTGGCTTCGGTGTATTCCAAGACTTGGAAGTCACCAGCGAAAGGCTTGGGGCTCTTTACACATGGCTTGGTATGACAATGATTAACTTTAGGGTTTGGTTGCTTGAATTCGCATAATAGGTTGGTTATGAATATGAAAGCTAACAACCTTACGAAAAGCTTGATGAGTAATTAACCAATCGATTCCTAAAATCACATCAAAGGCAAGTATTTTCAAAGAGATAAGATCAACAGGTAACATGAAAGTGTCAATTTGAATCAAACAAGATTTATAAACAGTGGAGGTAATGAAGGTTTCTGCTAACGAAGTTTCAATCGATAAGTCAAAGTCTAACTTCTCTAGAGTTAAATTTAAACGTTGAGCGCAAGCAAGAGAGATAAAAGAATGGTTAGAACCGGTATCTAATAAGGTATAGACTTCTCAAGAATTTATAATTAACTAACCCATGCTAACTTCATTCGGGTTATTCACTTTTTGAGAAGTCACGAAAAACGCCTTCTTCAAAAAACCACCGACTTTTGTTTTTTGTCGTCAGATCCGCCTTTAGTGCCACCATCCCAGCTGGACTTGACTTTGGTGCACGATAAAATCAAGCTAGGTGACCTTCTTTTCCATAATTGTAACATGCTTTGGACTGCATCAATCAGTTTGGACTGATATGTCCCTCCCCTCTGCATTTGAAGCATACAATTGGTGGTCGTTCTCCTTCCTTGAAAATGGGTGTTGGTGCGGCTGTCTTTCCATCGTTGTTGAACTTTCTTTTCTTAAAATTTCCACTCGTATTATCTTGGCCATGATTACCACCGAAGTGGTTACCATTCTTGGCATGATAATTTCCCCCACGATGGTTATCATTATTCCGATGGCCATTGCCATTGGTATGATTATTATCGTGTTGCTGGTCATTACCTTTTGGTTGTGCTGACTTATTATTGCGCTCCAATAACTGAGCCCTATTCACAACATCTGAATATAAACAAAGTTTGTGAGAAATAAGGTATTGACGTATTTCGGGTTTCAAACCTCTTAGATATATTCGCGTCATTCGCTCCTCATTATCGACCAAATGGGATGCAAACCGGGATAACTCCAAAAATTTAGCCTCGTATTGGGACACGGTCATATTTTTTTGCTCCAACTTGATGAACTCCACCTCCTTCATGTGACGAATACTTTCGGAAAAGTACTTGTCGTTGAACAGTTCTTGGAACTTCTCCCAAGACATCTTGAGTGCGTCAGGCTGGGTACATTTTACAGATTCCCACTAGTAAACTGCCTCTTCACGCAACATAAAGGTGGTAAAGGGAACCTTTTGCTCCTCGGAGCATCCCAAGACATCAAATATCTTGGTGCTTTAACCACGTCTCCGCTTTAAGTGGTTCTGGCTTTCCCAAAAACTCCGGTGGTCCCAGCTCCTTGAACTACTTAGCGGTGACCGACCGTGGGTGACATTATTTTCCACCTATATTTGAAGCAGAGTCTCTTCTTTACGATGTTACATGAATTGCATAAAGCCTCTGAACATCCCATCGTTCATCATTTCATCGATGTTATTTTTACCTGAGGATTATTGTCTTCCTGTTGCACATTATCCTGGGTATTGATCGTTGGTGACTCAACGGTCTCATGTGCTTCATTACTTATCTCAACATTTTCGGATGCCATTTTCAAATACTGCCACAAAACAAGGGTTAATTAACATATCACATATTATCCCTATACTCTGACCGACCAATTAAATACCAAAATAAACTTAGGTAGGTCATACTAGCGAAGAAATTCCCCGTCTCTCCCCTCCTAGTTCTTATCTCACATCTCAGCCAGGGATCATATCCCTAAGCTCTGATACCAACCCGCGACCCCCAAAAAGCGGTATACATCACCCATCTTGAGTCGCCAGATACATGATACATAAATTCAAATACAACTTA
Organism: Panax quinquefolius; assembly: GCA_020205615.1. Lineage (NCBI taxonomy): Eukaryota > Viridiplantae > Streptophyta > Magnoliopsida > Apiales > Araliaceae > Panax > Panax quinquefolius. Next base: position 66,650,458 of record CM035154.1, on the reverse strand, counting down.
ATTATACAACAGTCGTGTAAAAATACGACAAAACATAGCTGAGAGTTTAAACAAGAAAATTGTCATTTAGACAATATCCACACTCAATGGTGTCCTCATTATAATTATTATCACATTATTCCGTAAAATAGTGAGGACTACTAAAGCCATTTATCCCGGACCATCACTCCATTCCCCGACTCGTCCCAAGCCTATATTCTCATTTCTCAAGAGAACAATGAAAGAAAGGGTGAGCTCAACTAGCCCAAGAAGAAATCTTATGACTAAGATAATGCGAGAATAAATTATCCTTAGCCTTCAACATGAGATAACAACTGATAGAATACAATAGACAACAAGTTTTAGATCAACAACTGCAGTGGAATAAGCAATCCATTAGAAGAGTTAAGTAGAGCATAAAATCTACTATCTTCTATGATTTAAAAATTTTTTCATCAACTTTATCGCCGAGACTCATCTTAATAAATAAAATCGAATCATCCCTGCACCACGGCCAAGGATATTCATGTAATCATCAATGGTCATGATTATACCGAATAATCCCTGGTCATAATCATACCAACAACTGTCCATCAATGAACTACAAGCCAATGAGGACTTTTACCACATCATTCGTCACATTACGGTCATGATTATACCGAATAATCCCTGGTTATAATCATACCAAGTCCATCTATGCACGTAAGCCAAAAATGAATTTCATCACAATATAAGCATGACGATGATGACAATGACATAATAATTTAATAAAACAAGTTCAAGGATAAATTTTAAAGATTTATAATTTAATTTATCCAGAAATCAATAACGCCCAAATTGTCAACATGATACTGCTATGTAGAGTAAAATTCAAGAATAATATTCATGTACCAAAAATAATTTGGACAGAAAAGAAATATATTTTTCAGGTTAATAGTACACCGTGAATAGTACTTCAGGAATAGTACCGCGGGAATAGTACCCCGACACAAAAAGTGTCCTGAATACTCGAGTGAATAATACTATATTGAATAGTAATTGGGTGAATAGTAACCCATGAATAGTAACTTGTGAATAGTACTCTGGCACGAAAAGTGCCCCAAATATCTGAGTGAATAATACTAGAGTGAATAGTAACTGGGTGAATAGTAACCCATGAATAGTAACTCGTAAAAAAAATACCAAAGAAAATGATATTCCATGACGAGTACAAAAGAAATGATATCTCATACGAGTATAATAGAATATATGAAACTGTAAATGGATTTTCACCCGGCATGCGGTAATCCACGTAGACAGATCATTTCCACAATTTAATAATGAACGAATACGAAGGATCATTCACCATGCATGCGTTAATCCACATAGACAGGTTATTCCAACAGAATAATAAAGAATGGAACCAGGTCATGCATAATCCGCACAGATAGGATATTCAAACAAAATAATAAAGAACGGAACCAGGTCATGCGTAATCCGCACAGACATGATATTCCAATAGAATAATAAAGAACGGAACCAGGTCATGCGTAATCCACACAGACAAGATATTCCAACAGAATAATAAAGAATGGAATAACAACAGAATTCACCAGGCATGCGATAGATCAAGCATGCAGATGAGTTATTCCAAATAGAATAATAAAGAATGGAATAATGAAGAATTTCACCATGTATGCGGTACTTAGATGACAAAGTTATTCCAACATAATAATAAAGAATGGAATAACAGAAGAATTTCACCATATATGCGGTACTTCGCATAGACAGGTTATTCTAACATAATAATAAAGCATGGAATAACAGAGGAATTTTACCATATATACGGTAGTCCACATATATAGGTTATTCCAACAGAATAATAAGGAATGGAATAACAATAGCTCTCTTCATGAATACGAAAGAAATAATAATCCTTACCTTAGAAGAAACTGGATACTGGAATAGTGAGGTAGCAGACTTCTCTTCTTCTTTCTCTCTATAATTTCTCTCTATAATTATTGCTTTATAACTTTAGTGAATTGGTGAGAAATAATGAAGGAATGAGCTTCTATCTATAGGAAAATATAGTTTCGATAATTGCACGTTTTGGGGCTCGAAATATTACAGTATAATATCTTCCTCTTTTCTTTCATTTTTTAATTTAGTCCTACAAGTATTATCAAACTTGCACCACCTCCCCTAATAATAAATCATGTGAATCAATAGTAAATCATGTGAATCAATAGTTCTAGACATGTGAAAATATGAATTACAATATAGTACCTAAATCTATACCTCCATTTTTAACTTAGTCATGCAAGTATTATTAATCTTGCACCAACTCCCCTAATAGTAAATGAATATGAATCAATAGTACACACATGTGAACAAATAGTTATATTCATGTGAATCAATAGCAATTAATTGCTCATTTATCCGGTTAATTATCCGATTGGTCAATATAACCTCCCGACATCAATTATTTTCGAAATAAATATAGATTTTCACTAATACTAATAATTCCAACACAATAGAACTATCAATTTCATCTTTAATCAACACAAACTTATTCATCATTAATATTATAATTCACAATATTTAACAACCAGGTTGTTCCCAGGAAAGAGGGGGCTTTTCGATAAGGATTTCTCATTATTGGCGCGCAATTAGGTGACCAAACCTCTCCTTGACAGAACTTCTAGACATTGTCAATATTGCAAATAATAATATGAATAACTTTGCCGTCTCAATTATTGATTTAATAATATAACATACTATGCAGATGATACTATGACAATAATTGAATCAATAATATGAGAGATATGATGCAGCAATTATTGTAGCAATAATTGAGTATAACTGAGTGACTACTTACATAAGCATCAATAATCAATACCGTGTGCTACTATGCATACTATGCAACCACGCGTATTACTGTACTTTTACTACCGGGTAGTTCAACAGTTTTAACGGTAACACTCGCTGTTATTTTTATAAAAAGATAATTTTGTCGTTTTCCAACTACGACAATACTTCCGTTGTGAGGTCCACCAATGATTGTGCCGTCGTACAGATATTCCCCGATAAAAAGAATATTCCCAGACCAATCGAATATTATATAACAACTTGCATACTTTGCAAACTTTATAAAAATTACCCACAACTATAACATTATATCAAATCCACACCATAATATTCAAAAAAATATTTCGAGAAATTTAAATCTTTATTCATAAAATTTGGGGTCTCACATAGTACCCAAACATGAAAAGTACCCCAAATACCTGAGTGAATAATATTCGGGTGAATAGTAATTTGGGTGAATAGTAACCCATGAATAGTAACTCGTGAATAGTACTCTGACACGAAAAGTGCCCCGAATACTCGAGTGAATAATATTAGAGTGTATAGTAACTGGGTGAATAGTAACCCGTGAATAGTAACTCGTAAAAAAATACCAAAGAAAATGATATTCCATGACGAGTACAAAAGAAATGATATCTCATACGAGTATAATAGAATATACGAAACTGCAAATGGATTTTCACCCGCCATGTGGTAATCCACGTAGACAGATCATTTCCACAATTTAATGAAGAATGAATACGAAGGATCATTCACCATGCATGCGGTAGTCCACACAGACATGTTATTCTAATAGAATAATAAAGAATGGAATAACAAAAGAATTCACCAGGCATGCGATAGACCGCACAGATAGGTTATTGCAACAGAATAATAAATAATGGAACCAGATCATGCGTAATCCGCATAGACAGTATATTCTAACATAATAATAAAGAATGGAACTAGGTCATGCGTAATCCGCACAGACAGGATATTCTAATAGAATAATAAAGAATGGAACTAGGTCATGCGTAATCCACACAGACAGGATATTCCAACAGAATAATAAAGAATGAAATAACAGAAGAATTTCACCATGTATGCGGTAGTTCGCATGGACATGTTATTCCAACATAATAATAAAGAATGAAATAACAACCCTCACGAGTATTGAAAGAAAATAACTCTCTTTATGAATACGAAAGAATAACACCCCTTACACAATAATGATATCCCTTACCTCAGAAAAAGACTGGATACTGGAATTGTGAAGTAGCAGACTTTACTTCTTCTTTCTCTCTATAGTTTCTCTCTCTATAATAATTGCTCTTGTGAGACTTAGCGAATTGGTGAAAAATAATGAAGGAATGAGCTTCTATTTATAGGAAAATATAGTTTCGATAATTGCACGTTTTGGAGCTCGAAATATTACAGTATAATACCTTCATCTTTTCCTTTATTTTTAATTTAGTCCTGCAAGTATTATCAAACTTTCACCACCTCTCCTAATAGTACATCATGTGAATAAATAGTTTAATCATGTGAATAAATAGTTCTATACATGTGAAAATACGAATTACAGTATAGTACCTCAATTTATACCTCTATTTTTAACTTAGTCATGCAAGTATTATCAATCTTGCACCAACTCCCCTAATAGTACACACATATGAACAAATAGTTATAATCATGTGAATCAATAGCAATTAATTGCTCATTTATCCGGTTAATTACCCGATTGGTCAATATAACCTCCAGACATCAATTATTATCGAAATAAATGTCGATTTTCACTAACACTAATAATTCCAACACAATGGAACTATCAATTTCATCTTTAATCAACACGAACTTATTCATCATTAATATTATAATTCACAATATATATTTTTTGGGTAATTAACCGGGTAATTAACCCCACAATAGTACCCTATGAATAGTACTTCGGGAATAGTACCCCGTGAATAGTACCCCGACACAAAAAGTGTCCCGAATACCCGAGTAAAAATAATACTAGAATAAATAGTAATTGGGTGAATAATAACCCATAAATAGTAACTCGTGAATAGTACTCTGGCACGAAAAGTGCCTCGAATACCCAAGTGAATAATACTAGAGTGAATAGTATCTGGGTGAATAGTAACCCATGAATAGTAACTCATAAAAGAAAAATACCAAAGAAAATGATATTCCATGACGAGTACAAAAAAAATGATATCTCATACGAGTATAATATAATATACAAAACTGCAAATAGATTTTCACCCACCATGCTGTAATCCACGTAGACAGATCATTTCCACAATTTAATGAAGAATGAATACGAAGGATCATTCACCATGCATGCGTTAATCCACATAGACAGGTTATTCCAACAGAATAATAAAGAATGGAATAATAAAAGTATTCACCAGGCATGCGATAGACCGCACAGGCCGGTTATTCTAATAGAATAATAAATAATGGAACCAGGTCATGCGTAATCCGCACAGACAGGATATTCCAACATAATAATAAAGAATGGAACTAGGTCATGCGTAATCTGCACAGACGGGATATAATGCTATTTTGAATTATTGATAGTACTTCGTAACTATTATCCAGTTATTGAAGATACCTGATTCCTATGTTTCAAGCATTTTGTTTAAAAGAAATTATTGTACTTGCTGAGCTTGTTATGCTCATTCTTGCTTGAACCATATGAATGTAGCTAAGACCGAGTGGACCGAAGGATCCGACAAGGATAAAGGGAAGGCTAAGATGAACTCGTAGCTTACTTATGTAATAGTATAGGTTTGTAATGATAATATTTGATATTATGACAAGAACAAATGTAACGGTTATAAAGAACCTGGGGAATGGTAATATTATTTTGGAATATATATAGACATATTAGTTCTTTTGAGGTATTACAATTGAATGTTTGCGTGACTTGTAGAACCGTGTAGCACCATATGTCGGGTTGGAAGAGACCCAGATTTAAGGGCGTCACAGGTTGGTATCAAAGCATTAGGTTATAAAACTTAAGGGGGGAAGAACCTTAGGCTAATAACATTGTTAAGGAAGGAAAAGTCCGAATGAATTAAAACTTGAGCTTTACTTAAGTCGAATGAGTTATTAAGGTATTAAGGAAACTCAGTACCGAAAGATTTAAAAGATGGAAAGTAACCCTAAATAAATTAAATGTAATTTGTGCTTATACTATGGTGTGTTATGTACTAATCAACATATGTGTTATTGTAGGATGTCGATCGATAGCTTGATGTATAGAGATATACATGCAGTGTGCAAAAAAATTGTGAACAGAGTGGAGCCTGTACCTATGCCAGTGGCGGAGGTACCAATAGTGATTATAGAGGAGTAGGAGATAATGTAGTACTTTTCTGAGGAGAACTACTCTGAGGGAGATATGGATATAGCATCATACCTTAATATGATGAGCAATATGGGGGAAGGAGTGGAGGTAACATGAGTTGATAAAGTGGTACCTACACTAGAGTCATCACCTCCAGATGCAATGAGAGCATTGAATCTGGCAGCGCTTGATAGGAATGTGCAGCTGGGTACAATTGTACAGAATCAGAATGAAGAGATTAGTGCTCTTTATGAAACGAAGGAGTCTGCAGAAGAAGATTTTGAGTCAGAGCATGATGAGAAGGTGCTTATGATAAATAAGGCTAGGGATTATATGAACGAGGTAATAGAGCTTCGTAAGGAACTAGAGGAAAAGGACCAGAAGATAGCATGGATGTCTTACATCCATGAGAGTGCTCATAAGGATTTCAAGCTGAAAGTTGCTTGTTATTCCATTGAGTCGGGACAAACTCAACATATGATTACTCGGGATATTGTAGCTAGGATTGCGAATGAGAAACATGAGGATGCTGTTATGCATTATTAGAAGTCTAGAGTTATAAATATGTGTGTAGTGACGTAAAACCCTCTTTTGTATAAAAGGGTAGTCTTTTTGTAAAATCTCAACTTTTGTGAAGTACAATTGCGGGATAGAGATGTAATAGCTTTTGGGCTATGAAAGCAAATTGTAAATAGTTTCAAACTATGAAGAAGCATATGAATATAATGAAGTTTTCATTTAATATGCTTTGTTATGGTATGAGTTGTTATGTGGCGAATAATAACGAAGTAAGTATATAGATAATAATGAAATTTTAATTAGTAATCAGAAAATGCCGCCACGGAGAAGACGACGTAATCAGGAAGCGGAATCACATAATGATAATCAAGGGGGTTAGAATAACCCTATGCAAGAGTTTGTTAATTTATTAATGGCTGCATTTAACCAAACAGGGGTAGAGCACACCATGGACCTAGGGTAGTAGTAAGCGACTACCTTTAAAGAATATAAAAGCGAGGGTCATGGGAGTTCAAAGGACAGCGGAACCAAAAGATTTCTTTTGCGACTTACATGACAAAACGGGAAGCCAACTTTTGGTGGGAGGCTCACCAGGGTGGGGCTAGAACAGATGCGGTAATAGGAGAACAATTCAAGAAGGTTTTCTTTGAGAATTATTTCCCTACAAACATGCGAGGGAGGATGGAGATTAAGTTCTTAGAACTTAAACTAGGGGACATGACGGTTCCCCAGTATGTGGCCAAATTCAATGAATTGGCAAGGTTTGCTTCACAACAAGTGGACACTGAGGAGAGGAAGTCTCGTAGGTTTGAGCAGGGCCTGAAACCCTGGCTCTATAGTAGGATTTTGGTGTTTTAGATTGTTTTCTATGGGACCATTCTGGAGAAGGTGATTATAGCAGAGGGTGGTAGTGCGGCGTTCACTCAATACCACAAAGAGAGAGGAAGAAGAAGAGCAATGGAGAGGGAGGAACCAAGGAAGAGACTGCCAGTATGCCAAGAAGAAAGAATTTTAACTCTGAGAATACTGGAGTGGGACAGGGGATCCTAAGCATAAGATCAAAGCATGTAAGACAGGTGGAAAAACTCATCTAGGAGTCTGTCTGAAATTGATTATAAGTACATTTAAACATTAAGGTAGAAGAGGAGGAAATAACTTTAGTTAATTATATTCGTGGAAATTGTTTCATGAATAATGAAGGTAAACATGTGTCGATAGATAAACGCCGATAATGTTGAGAGAATTTGAAGTAATTCTCGGTATGAATGGGTTGATTAGTCATAGAACTTTAATAAATTGTTAGAATAAAATTATGAATATTTGGATTTCTCAGAAAACCCAAGGTAGTAAAATTACGGTAATAAATCACCGAAACTTTCTTGTTGTCTAACCTTGACGCAAGTTAGGAGGATGTTAAGGAAGAGGATGAGTCGTTACAGTTGCATATCGACTATCGTAATAGGAGTAAGTTAGCGGTTAAGAATAAATACCTACGGCCCAAGATCGATGATCTATTTGATCAGTTGAAGAGGGCAAAGAATTTGTTTCTAAGATAGATTTACGTACGGGGTATAGTCGGTTGAAAGTAAGGAAGAAGGAGGAGGAACCTAAGATGACATTCAGAACTCGTTATAGTTATGACAAGTTTCTAGTTATGTAATTTGGGTTGACTAATGTACGGAAGCTAGATTTTCTGTAAGAGGCACCAAGCAAGTCGGTGGTAAACAAATAGGCTCTCTTGTGAGGTGTTATGGTTGAAATACCATTAGCGTCACAGAGTGTTCAAATAATATATGGATGAGGGTGTCGTAATGATCATTGGTAATATTCTAGTCTAATTCATGACGTCAGAAGATCATGCTGAACATTTGAAGATAGTGTGAGAAACACTACAGAGGGAGAAGTTGGAAATGAAATTCACTAAGTGTGAATTTTAGCTTAAAAGATATACAGATATGTTATTGATAAGTATGTTGGGAATGAGAAGTGAGAAAATAATTTTCAGGAACTAAAAAGGAAGGTTAAGTGAGGCACCTGTATTATTTTTATCAGATAATATGGGGAATTTTGTAGTGTATCTCGATGTTTCGCATAGATGACGAGGTTGCGTGCTCATGTAGCATGGCAAAGTCATTGTGTATGCATCATGCCAGTTAAAGGATTATAAGGAGGTTTATCCTACTTATAATCTATAATTAGCTTGTTGTAGTTTTGAATTAAAAATCTAAAGATAGTATTTATACGGGGAGAAGTGTGAGATATACACGGACTCTAGGAGTCTGAAATATATCTTCACACAAAAGTAGTTGAATATGAGGTAGAGAATGTAATTAGAATGGATAAGAGATTACGATGGTGATATGTTATATCATTCCAGGAGAGGTGAACGTAGCAGCCGACGCGTTAAGTAGGAAGGGTAGGGGAAGCTATCGATGTTAACAACTCAGAATGAGTTAATAACGGAGATGGCAAGAACAGAGTTAGAAGTTAAATTACAGAATGCAGCGGTAGAAATGTTATTCACAAGATAGACTTAATCCACGAAAATGAAACGAGTTAAGTAAGTACAACTAAGTAACAAGGAGTACAAGCGAATGAAGAAGAGGATGCAGGATGAAGAGAAGATCAAGTATAATTTTTTTTTTGGAGTAGGAATTTGAGTTCCAAATATTTACGAGTTAAAAGGACTAATAAAAGTAAGATAGTGTAATATGTTAATAAGTGTTTAACTTCCAACTCAAATTAATGATAGGAAGGAACAAGTTCTGTGAAATGAGATAATACCTTCGGTGAAGGTGAATGTGAGGAACCACAATGCCGAAGAAGCATTGTGGGAACTCGAGATTAAAATGAAGAAAATTTTTTCCCATTTGTTTATATAATTATTAGCGAGATTCTGGGGACAGAATCCTTATAAGGGGGAAGAGTGTAACACCCCAGAAAAATCAGATTTTTGAGAATTAAATTTTTATTTGATTATGTGGATTAAATGAATTTAATTGATTATTTATGGGAGTAAGCTATTTGAAGGTTGTTCTATGACCTAGACATATCAGAATGTCATAGTATTTTGGCTACATGATAGAATTAAAGTGTTTGAATTTCCAAGAAGAAAATAAAAGTTTTCTGAGAAATTTTCCGAAAATACTATTCACGCATTTCTGCTCGGGAATTATTTTTGAACTTCCGAGAAATACGTAACGATAGAATATTGAGGTGAGATGGAATATTTAATAATATTTCGAGTTATAGTAAATGCATTTTTTCGCTCATGGACTTAAAAAATCTAATGGTTAGGAAAGTGATTTTCGAGAAGGAATTTAAATGTGTATAATGAATTAAAGCGATGATCATATAATACGTATGTATTGTACGAGGTAATATATACGAGTATGATACGAGGTGTTATACGAGTATGTATGAATGATGGTATGTCGTATATGATGAATAAGTATATGAGTTAGACTACAAGATTAATACGTAGACAATACTTTATAAGGCTTTAAGCCATATGTAATGGATTTGTTGAATTGTGTAGGAAATTGTATTGTCCAATCGGAATTATGATAAGGCCCAAATGTAGGAATGGTTAAGTCCAATGTAAATTAATGAACAAGCCTAAGTGTTTGTTTAATTACAAGCCCAATGTATAAGTTAAATTAATTAAGTTAAAGGCCAAAAGTAAGAACCAATGGGTTGTGGGATGGTTTAAACCCATGGGGCAAACCATGGATGACCGAAAGTGGTGAGCAAGTAAAGTAACTTAATGGCTAAGTGTTGTGGTGACCAAGTAAAGTAACTTAAGGGCTAAGTGTTGTGATGGCCAAATAATTAAAGTGAGGAGCAAGTTTACTTGATGGTTAAGCTTGGAATAGTAAGGAGGTGAATGGCTTTTTGACCATTATACCCTAACTTAGAAAGTCCTATAAATATCAAGCTTAGAATTCATTTGTTGGTTATTTTCAATTGATCCTAACATTATAAGTGCTTATTTGCTTGAGAGAAAAAGCTAGAAAGGTTGCCTATGTTAATTCAAGAAGCAAGAAGAAGATTAAGGTTAAGCAAGTGAACTTCAAGGGTATGCAATCTTAAACCATGATTCTCTTTCTCTTCCATTGTTAGAGAAGTGGGTAATGGTAGAACATATATGCTAAGGAATGATAAGAATGATTAATTAGTGGACTTAAGCCGTATAAGTCATGAATAAGCGAATCGTAATCATATAAGCTATGAACTAAAGAAGAACTTGTAAGATTGGTGTCATGTCTACATTAATGAAGTTAGTATGACAAAAAGAAACAAGAGTAATGGTTAGAAGTCATGAACTATCATAAGTCATAAGAAAAGAATTCATAAGTAATTTATATTTTTATATGTTACAAACTCACAAAGAACAAGTAATAACTTATCATGATTATAAGTTAATGAAGTAAGTATGTTAAGATGTTAGTATGATGGAATGAATCCATTTGAAATGAAGAACAAATCTTAAGTAACGAAGTTTTGCCGGAATTCACACGATTGGACGATAATCATCGAATTCGTGAAATTCTCGGAATGGAAGTCGAATTTTGATATTGAACTCGGGAACGTTAGTTTTCAAAGGAGACAAGTCTTATTTGGTATTATAGAGTTGCGGTCTCAAAAATGACTAGATTCTGACTTAGAACGAAGAAACGAGCGTTGAACGTTCACGAACGTTTATTGTTTTTGTTAAAAATGAACTAATAGGTGAATTTGTAATTAATGAAGTCAAATAGATAAAATTCTTGCATGAACACATAGAGTATATGATTTGTGAATCGTAAGCTCTTGAACGAGCCAATTCGGACTTATAACGAATAAGTTACGAGCCCGGGAGTTTCGCAAAGTAGAAAAGCATCTAAGTTTTTACGGTGCATGAAAATGGCGTCGTGGCGCCAAAATTTCAAGGCCAAATAGGTCATGCCCCAGCACCAAGCATGGTCGGATGAAGCTTTAACCTACTGGAGAGTCATGCCGTAGCGCGACCCGTAACGAAGGGACTCGCGCCGCAGTGCCGAGTCCGGTTTTGTCCTAATATATGGCACTGCAGCATGACATAGAGAAGAGAAGTTGGCGCCGCATCGCCAACACTAGGTTTTGTACAATAATGAAGGCTTATGAAGATAGAAAGAAGTTGATTATTTATTAATGAACTAACAACTAAAAAGGGCATTGTTTAAAATGTTTAAACCTTAAGTAATACACTAAAGGTTGAAAGAAAGATTAATTAAATACATGTTATTAATACTGAAGCGAGGAATGATAATAAGCCGTAAAGGCAGATAAGTACTTGAAACGAGTTTCGTTAAGTAAGTATGATTAAGAATACGAAAGGAAAGATAGTTAATTGATTTTTGAATTAATTAACTTAACATAGCATTTTTCAGTGATGGCAATAACGTTGCGAGTTACAACTAAATGTTGATGAATATTACGTGAACGTGAATGATATGTAATAAGTTTACTTAATCATTGATGATCGAGTTTCGATTAATTACGTAAGAACGTTAGTAAGCCGTGAGGAAGGTTGATTAACTTGAACCGAGTTGTATTAATGAAATGATTTCAATTAAATTATAGAAAGGAAAGAAGTTGGTAAGAATGATGTAAACTTTAACTACAAGCCGGAACCAATAATAACAAATCTAATACATGATTAGATTGAGAAGAAGGGTAAGATTCATTAGGAACTATGCATGTTCATTCATGACCTAATGTGGTATGTTATGTGGTTATGTGTTGTAGAGACCGTAAAGACTCAAAAGGAAAAGTAATTATACTGTAGCAGATGCTGAAGGCAAGTATTCTAACCCTTGTTCCAGTTCAATCTGGATAAACTTTGTGATTCATGTATTCTGACGCATGAGTTAATGTCTGATGAAGTCAAAGCCAATTCTTTCGACTAGACTTACGATATGTTATAATCTCTCAAGTATTGACAAGGATTTACCAAACTAATATTGTTGTGGTTTTCAAAAGGAGACTGAGTATGCTAAATTGTTTTGTCTTCAAACGACAGGCACGTGAGGTTGCCACAACTTAAACGTATACACGTTTAATGAATGTAGTGTTGATCATCTATTCTGAGTCGCCAAATACATGGTACAAAATTCAAATACAACTTAATTATACAACAATCCTGTAAAATATGACTAAACATATGTTGTGAGTTTTAATACAAATATTGTCATCTAGATAATACACAAAGTTAATGGGGTCCTCATTACATTTATTATCACACTATTTCATAGAATAGTGAGGACTACTAATGCTATTATCTGGACCATTACTCTGTTCCCCGACTAGTCCTTGCTATGTTCTCATTTCCTGAAGAGAAGAATGAAAGTAAAAGGGTGAGCTCAACTAGCCCAGTAAGAAATATTATGACTAAGATAATGCAAAATAAATTATCATTAGCCTTCAATAGTGTTAAACTGATAAAATATAACAAACATCAAGTTTAAGCAGCGCGGAACAAGCAATCCATTAGAAGAGTCAAGTAGAGAATAAAATCTACTATCTTCTATGATTTAAAAGGGTTTTCATGATTTTTATATTTGAGACTCGACAATAAATAATCCACATCATTCGCACTACTTTTCGACCGAGGATATTCATTAGTATCACGACCACAAATTATCCATGCACTACGGGCCAAGGATATTCGTGTATTCATCAATGGTCATGATCATGCCAACAACTGTCCATCAATGCACTACGGGTTAATGAGGACTTTTTCCACATCATTTGTAACATTACGATTAAATGATTACAAGAATAATCCACAGTCATAATCATACCAAGTCCATCTCATACTTTCACAAGCCACAGATGACTTTCAACATAATATAAACATGAGGATGATGACAATGATATAAGAATTCAATAAAAAAAGTTCAAGAATTAATTTATCCAGGGACTAATAATGTCCAAATTGTCAACATGATACTTCTTTGTAGAGTAACACTCAAGAATGCTCAGAAGAATATTTCCATGAAAAGATACTGGATGAAGCGCAAATATCAATGACATTCCACTAATTTCATGGAGTATAGAAGTCAAAACTTTAATCAACTGAGTATAATAAAGAATGGAATAACAAAAGAAATCACCAGGCATGCGATAGACCGCACAGACAGGTTATTCCAACAAAATAATAAATAATGGAACCAGGTCACGCGTAAACGCACCGACATGATATTCCAACATAATAATAAATAATGGAACCAGGTCATGTAAAGCGCCAAGCGAGGATATTCCAATGAATAATAAATAATGGAACCGGTCATGCGTACGCACGCAGACGAGTGGTGTTCCAACAGAATAATAAACAACGGAATAACAGAAGAATTTCACTAAGTATAGGGTATCCTGCGTATACAGGTTATTCCAACAGAATAATAAAGAATGGAATAACAAAAGAATTTCACCAATAAGAAAGAAGGAATACCCCTAACGAGTACAACAAATAATATCCCTTACCGTAAAAGAAGAGTATTTTGACTGGTAGTGCGAGGATATACTCAAAGAAAAATTGCACTACGCTCAAAGCTTTCTTAAACTCTAAAGGAATACGCTCAAGATTATAGAAGAAGAACTCTATAGTTTCTCTCTCTAGAGTTTCGGTGAATTAAGTGAAGAAATAATGAATGAATGAGCTTTATTTATAGAAGAATGGACCAATATAAGTAACTAATTCATGAAAGCGGTCAGATTGATTTACTTTAAAGCGGATGGTCCATATTAGTTTACAATAAAATATAATATACTCTATTTATAATCTAATAAAACGAATAACTTTATAAAAGATTTTACTATGCAAAATGTAAGACCCCAACTTTTTGAATAAAGATGAATTTTCTATAAATATCATTTTTGAATATTATGGAGTAAATTTGATATAATGTTATAGTTGTGGGTAATATTTATAAATTTTGCAAAGTACATAAGTTGTATATAATATTCGATTGGTGGGGAATATTCGTTTTAACGGGGAATATTAAATACAACAAGCACAATCATTGGTGGACCCCACAACGAAATTATTATCGGATTGAGAAAACAACAAAAATATTTTATTGAAAATAACGGCGGAAAGTTTTACCATTAATATCTTGTTGAACTACTCGGTAGTAAAGAAATACGATAATCTCTGTGGTTGTTGCGTAGTAGTACATACGGTATTGATTATTGATGCTTATGTGATAAGTCACTCGGTTTTGTTTTATTGGTATTATTAATGTAATAAAAGCGGAAAAGCTTTTTATATAAAAATGAATACTTTTATAAAGTTATTCGTTTTATTAGGCTAATAGTAAAATCTTTTTATATAAAGCAGAATACTTTTATAAAGTTATACATTTTATTAGACAATAATTAGAATATATTATATTTTATTATGCATAGTGTTTGTATAATGTACTGCATAGTAGATTTTGCATAGTAAAATCTTTTATAAAGTTATTCATTTTATTAGATTATAAATAGAATATATTATATTTTATTTAAAAGATTTTGCTTTAAATATGGACCGTCAGATTAAAGTAAATCAATTTGGACCGTTTATGAGTTAGTTCTTATACGGGTCCATTTTTATAAATAGAAGCTCATTCCTTCATTATTTCTTACTTAATTCCTTTGAAACTACAGAGATAAACTATAGAGAGAAAGAAGAAAATTATTACCTTTACTTCACTACTTATATATCTAGTACTCTTCTTCTTAAGGTAGGGGTATTATTTCTTTTGTATTCATGAAGAGAACTTACATTATTCCATTCTTTATTATTTTGTTGGAATAACTTTGTATATCGTGGACTTTCCTATACTTGGTGAAATTCTTCTGTTATTTCTATTTTTTATTATTACATTTGGAATATCACATGCATGCGTTTTTATCTTGGGACACGGTAAAATCTTTATTATTATTGTTGGAACATCACAGCCGGTGCGTATTATCGCTGGGACACAGTTCCGTTATTTAGTATTACATTGGAATAACACATCATCTTATGTACCGCATGCATGGTGATTTTTGTTGTTATTCTATTCTTTATTATTCTATTGGAACATCACATGTTGCGGTGCGAATTTTACTTTGACCTAGTTCCGTTATTATTATTCTATTGGAATAACTTTGTTTATATGATAAATCGCATGCATGGTGATTTCTTTTGTTATTCCATTCTTTATTATACTCGGTTGGTTAAAGTTTTGACTTCTATACTCCATGAAATTAGTGGAATATCCTTGATATTTGCGCTTCATCGATATCTTTTCATGGAAATATTCTTACGAGCATTCTTGAATTTTACTCTACAAAGAAGTATCATGTTGACAATTTGGGCGTTATTAGTTCTGAATAACTTAATTCTTGAACTTGTTTTATTGAATTCTTATATCATTGTCATCATCCTCATGTTTATATTTTTTTAAAGTCATCGTGTATTTGTAGTGCATAGATGGACTTGGTATGATTATGACGAGGATTATTCGGTGTAATCATAAGTAGTAATGTTACAAATGATGTGGTAAAAGTCCTCATTGGCCCGCGTAGTGCATTGATGAATAGTTGTTGGCATGATCATGACCATTAATGAATACACAAATATTCTTGGCGTAGTAGTGCATGGATAATTGTGGTCGTGATACTAAAGAATATCCTTGGTAGTAGTGCGGGGTGATTCGATGATGTGGATTATTTATTAAAAGTTGAGTCCCAATGATAAAAGTGATGAAAAACCTTTTAAATCATAGAAGATAGTAGATTTTATTCTCTACTTGACTCTTTTAATGGATTACTTGTTAATTGCGATTAAACTTGATGTTTGTTATATTGTATAGTTTAACAACATTTAAGGCTAATGATAATTTATTACGCATTATCTTAGTCATAATATTTCTTCTTGGGCTAGTTGAGCTCACCCTTTCTTTCTTTGTTTCTTGAGGAAATGAGAATATAGCAGGACGAGTCGGGGGGATGGAGTGATGGACTAGATGATAGTATTAGTAGTCCTCACTATTACATTAAATAGTGTGATAATAAATGTAATGAGGACCCCATTGAGTTTGTATATTGTCTATATGACAATATTTGTATTAAAACTCATGACATATGTTTAGTCGTATTTTACACGATTGTTGTATAATTAAGTTGTATTTGAATTTTTTGTACCATGTATTTGGCGACTCAAGATGGGTGATGTATATACCTAT
Source organism: Panax quinquefolius (assembly GCA_020205615.1). NCBI lineage: Eukaryota > Viridiplantae > Streptophyta > Magnoliopsida > Apiales > Araliaceae > Panax > Panax quinquefolius. The sequence continues at coordinate 66,633,538 of CM035154.1, read as the reverse complement.
TTTGGGGAAATCACGGTTGGTATCAAAGCTTAGGGATATGATCCCTGGCTAAGATGTGAGAATAGAACTAGGAGGGGAGAGACGGGGAATTCCTTCGCTAGTATGACCTACCTAACTTTTTTTTTTGTATTTAATTGGTCGGTCAGAATATAGGGATAATATTTTACATGTCAATTAACTTTTGTTTTGTGGCAGTATCTGAAAATGACATCCGAGAATGTTGAGAATAGCAATGGAGCACAGGCGATCGTTGATTCACCACATATCAATAATCAAGATAATGTGCATCAGGAAGGCGACAATCCTAATGCAAACAATAACACTGACCAAATGATGAATGATGGAATGTTCAGAGGCTTTATGCAATTAATGCAACATCAGGCGAGAGCGGCTCCTATCCAAAATATAGGTGGAAAGACTTGAAAATCTCGGACGGTCACCGCTAAACAGTTCAAGGAGTTGGGACCACCGGAGTTTATTGGAGAGCCAAAACCACTTAAAGGCGGAAGCATGGATAAGCAGATCACCGAGATATTTGATGTCTTGGGATGCTCAGAGGAGAAAAAAGTTCCCTTCTTTGCGCCTTTATGTTGTGAGAGAGGCGATTCTTGGTGGGAATCGATAAAGCGTACTCAACGCGCCACCTCGAAAATGTCTTGGGAGAAGTTCCAAGAACTATTCAACGACAAGTACTTTCCGAAAGTATTCGTCACATGAATGAGGTGGAGTTCATCAAGTTGGAAGCGAGAATAACATGGCCAGTGTCGCGATCTGAAGCCAAGTTTGCCGAGTTGTCGGGTTTGCGTCCCACTTGGTGGATAATGAAGAGAGAATGGCGCGTATGTTTTTAAGAGGTTTGAAGCGGGAGATACGTCGACATCTTATTTCTCATAAAGCTGTGTTTGTATTGGATGTTGTAAATAGGGCTCGATTAGTGGAGCGCGATAATGAGTCAACGCAACCAAAAAAAAGAAGCGGCCGACAAAATGATAATACCGGTGAGAAGCGATCATGAAGCGGTGACAACAAGCGTGGAGGAATCAACGGGCGAAATGGTAACCACGCCGGTGGTAATCGAGGCCAAAGAAATAAGAATGGACATTTCAAGAAGAGGAGATTCAATAATGATGGAAAGGCGTCAAAGACCAAAGACCGTTGTTAAGGAAGGAGAGCGACCACCTATCATATGCTTCAAATATGGAGGGAGGGACACATCGGTCAAGCTAGCGCGATGTAGTCAAAGCATGTTATAATTGTGGAAAGAAGGTCACCTAGCCCGATTTTGTCGTTCACCAGAAGACAAGTTCAACTAGGATGGAGGCACCAAAGGTAGTCCCAGAAAAGTCAAAGCCGGTAGTCTGAGGAGAGCGTTTGTTGTGACCTCCCAGAAAGAAAGGAACCCGAATGAGATCATCACGGGTAAGCTTATCATAAACTCTAGCGAAGTCTATACTTTATTTGATACCAGTTCTACCCATTCTTTTATTTCTCCTACTTGCGCTCAACGATTAAATTTGACTCGGAGAAATTAGACGTTGACTTATTTGTGGAAACTCCATTGGGAGAAACCTTCATTACATCCACTATTTATAAGTCTTGTTTGGTTCAAATCGGTACCCTCACATTACCTTTTGATTTTATTTCATTAAAAATACTTGCATTTGACGTGATTCTAGGGATTGATTGGTTAACTACTCATCATGCAAAAATTGATTATTTTTGTAAGGTTGTTAGCTTTCATATTCCTAATCAACCTATTATGCGAATTCAAGCGACAAAACCATTAAAGTCAATCACGGTCATCTCAAGCCATAAAGCTATTCGTTTATTGAAAAATGGATGTCAAGCTTTCTTAGCTCATGTCACGGATCTAAACAAAAATAAATCTGTTTTGAATGATATTTCTATTGTTAATGAATTTCTGACGTATTCACGAAGAACTTCTGGCCTACCCCAGGCGTGAAATTGAATTTTATATCGACCTTGAACTCGGTACAAAACCTATTTCCAAAGCCCCATATCGAATGGCTCTATTGAACTTCGAGGAGTTAAAGACCCAATTGCGAGGAATTGTTAGACATTGGCTTTATTCGTCCTAGTACTTCTCCTTGGGGTGCTCTCTTTCTATTCGTGAAGAAGAAAGATGGGAGTATGCGACTTTGTATTGATTATCGGGAGTTGAATCATGTCACCATCAAAAATAGGTACCCATTGCCACGTATTGATGACTGTTTGACCCGGTTGCAAGGAGCCAAATTCTTTTCAAAGATTGATCTTCGTTTGGATATCACCAATTGAAGATTAGAGCAGATGACATTCAAAGGCGCTTTTAGAACTCGGTACGGGCATTATGAATTCCTAGTCATGTCCTTTGGATTGACTAATGCTCTTGTTGCCTTCATGGATATGATGAACCGAGTATTCAAGGAATATTTGGATCACTTTGTGGTCGTCTTTATTGATGACATCCTTATTTATTCCAAAAGCCGTGAAGATCATGAGCAACACTTGAGGCTGACACTCCAAAAGCTTCGTGAATATAAGCTTTATGCCAAGTTGAAGAAATGTGAGTTCTGGCTTGAGGAAGTAGCATTCCTTGGGCACGTGGTATCAAGTCATGGAATATCTATTGACCCAGCAAAGATTGAAGCTATTCAAAGCTGGGAGCAACCTAAATCGATGATAGAAATCGTAGCTTTCTCGGTTTAATTTGGTTATTATCGGAGATTCGTGGAAGGATTTTCTCGAATCGCTACTCCATTAACTTTCGGTGACTCGGAAAGATATAAAGTTTGGTTGGAGCGAAGAATGTAAGAAGAGTTTTCAAGAACTCAAGAGGAGACTCATTTCAAAGACACATTACGACAATACCATCGGCTCGGAGGATTTGTCATCTCTGATGATGCTTGGGCAAAGGGTTGGGATGTGTTCTCATGCAACATGGGAAAGTCATAGCTTATGCCTCAAGAAACCTCAAAGAATATGAGAGGAATTATCCTACTCATGATCTAGAGTTGGCAGCTGTTGTCTTCGCACTAAAGATTTGGAGGCATTACTTGTATGGGGAGAAAGTGGAGATCTTTACGGATCATAAAAGCCTCAAATATTTCTTCACTCAAAAGGAACTCAACATGCGACAACGACGTTGGCTTGAAGCTATTGAAAGATTATGATTATACCATCAATACCATCCTGGAAAAAGAAAGCGTGGTAGGCGACGCATTGAGTAGAAGATCATATGCAAGTGCGAATGCGATATTGTCAATGCAAAGGCCCATTTTGTGTGACTTGCAAAGGATGGAGATAGAGTTAAAGACTCCAGGGACCCATGTGATGATGGCGAATATACGAGTATAACCGACTTTAATTGATAAAGTTAAAAATTTGCTCAAGCTCTGGACACGGAGGCGATCATCGTATGAGGAAGAAAGTGCAAAAAGGTGCTATGCCGGAAGCAAGAATCGATGAAGAAGGAATACTTCGAGTCAACTCCAGACTTTGTGTTCCTAACGACCCTGATTTAAAGTATAAAATTATGATGGAGGCGCACAACACACCATTTGCAATCCATCCCGAGAGTACCAAAATGTATCATGATCTTCGTCATACATTTTGGTGGAGCAATATGAAGAGAGAGATAACGTTTTTTATCTCAAGGTGTCTAACTTGTCAACGAGTTAAAGCGGAGCATCAAGTACCAAAAGGTCCATTGCAACCACTTGAAATTCCAGAATGGAAGTGAGAACACATTACCATGGATTTCGTTACTGGTCTTCCTAAGGTTTCTCAAGGCATAGATGCGATTTGGGTCATTGTTGATAGATTGACCAAGTCTGCTCATTTCTTACCGATACGAGAAACTTATACACTTGAAAGTCTTGCTCGTATGTACATAAACGAGATTGTAAGACTGCATGGTATGTCGGTATCCATAGTTTCTGATCGAGACCCAAGATTCACTTCACGATTTTGTGTTAGTTTGCAAAAAGCTATGGGCAAAGACTTACGATTTAGCTTCGGCATATCATCCTCAGACGGACGGATAGTCAGAGAGGACTATTCAAACTCTTGAACATCTATTAAGACTCTGTGTCCTTGATTTCAAGGGAAGTTGGGACAAGTTCTTACCATTGGTGGAGTTTTCCTACAACAACAGTTATCAAACAAGTATTGGCATGGCTGCATTCGAAGCGTTGTATGGAAGAAAGTGTCGTTCTCGGTATCTTTGGGATGAGGTGGGTGAAGCAAGCGTTGTTGGGACCGGAGTTGTTGTACGATATGACTACGAAAAAGATTCAAACGATCCGACAACGTATAAAAACCTCACAAGATCGACAAAAGAGTTATCTTGATCTTCATCGAAAGGGCGTGGAATTCGATATAGGAGATCATGTGTTGTTACGTGTTGCTCCATGGAAAATAGTTACAAGATTTGGAAAGAGAGGAAAACTCAATCCTCGATTCATTGGCCCATTTTAATCCTCGATCGAGTAGGGGCGTGGCCTATAGACTCGCTTTTACTACCAAGTATGTCTCGTGTTCATAATGTTTTTCACATATCCATATTACGTAAATATGTGAAAGACCCGAACCACATTATTGAGTTATAATCGGACGAAATAGCGGAAGATTTGACGTATGAAGAGGTTCCTGTTCAAATCTTGGATAAGAAGGAACATATTCTACGCTCCAAGGTTATACCTCAAGTCAAAGTTTTGTGGAGAAACCACGATGTTGAGGAAATGACTTGGGAGTTAGAATCTGAAATGAAATCAAGGTATCCTTACCTCTTCGACATACCAGGTACGTACCCTAATTTCGAGGGTGAAATTTCATAAGAAGGGGAGGTTGTAAGACCCCAACTTTTTGAATAAAGATGAATTTTCTATAAATATCATTTTTGAATATTATGGAGTAAATTTGATATAATGTTATAGTTGTGGGTAATATTTATAAATTTTTGCAAAATACATGAAGTTGTATATAATATTCGATTGGTGGGGAATATTCGTTTTAACAGGGAATATTTAAATACAACCAACACAATCATTGGTGGACCCCACAACGAAAATTATTGTCGGATTGAGAAAGCGACAAAAATATTTTTTATCGAAAATAACGGCGGAAGTTTTACCATTAATCTTGTTGAACTACTCGGTAGTAAAAGAAATACGATGTCTACGTATGTGGTTTCATAGTAGCACGGTATTGATTATTGATGCTTATGTGATAAGTCACTCGGTTTTGTTTTATTGGTATTATTAATGTAATAAAATAGAAAAGCTTTTTTATATAAAGCAGAATACTTTTATAAAGTTATTCATTTTATTAGGCTAATAGTAAATCTTTTTATATAAAAGCAGAATACTTTTATAAAGTTATCTTTTTTATTAGACAATAATTAGAATATATTATATTTTATTATTATATAGTAGTGTTTGCATAGTGCTGCATATTTATAGTAAAATCTTTTATAAAGTTATTCATTTTATTAGATTATAAATAGAATATATTATATTTTATTTAAAAGATTTTGCTTTAAATATGGACCGTCAGATTAAAGTAAATCAATCTGGACCGTTCATGAGTTAGTTACTATGCAGTCCATTTTTCTATAAATAGAAGCTCATTCCTTCATTATTTCTTACGAATTCACTGAAACTCTAGAGAGATAAACTATAGAGAGAAAGAAGAAAAAGTATACGCTACTTCACTACTTATATATCTAGTACTCTTCTTCTTAAGGTAGGGGTATTATTTCTTTTGTATTCATGAAGAGAACTTACATTATTCCATTCTTTATTATTACATTGGAATAACTTTGTATCTGTGGACTTCCCTATACTTGGTGAAATTCTCCTATTATTTATTCTTTTTATTACATTCTCATTGGAATATCATACATGCATGCGTTTTTACCTTGGGACTGGTTCCGTCTCTTTATTATTACATTGGAACATCACCGCTTGCATGCGTATTTACCGACACGGTTTCGATTGTTTAGTATTACATTGGAATAACATGTCTATGCGAAGTACCGCATGCATGGTGATTTTTATTGTTATTCTATTCTTTATTATTCTATTGGAACATCCTGTCGGTGCGAATTTCGCCTGACCTGGTTCCGTTATTATTATTCTGTTGGAATAACCTGTTTATGCAAAGTACAACATGCATGGTGATTTCTTTTATTATTCCATTCTTTATTATACTCAGTTGGTTAAAGTTTTGACTTCTATACTCTATGAAATTAGTGGAATATCCTTGATATTTGCGCTTCATCCAGTATCTTTTCATGGAAATATTCTTCTGAGCATTCTTGAATTTTACTCTACAAAGAAGTATCATGTTGATAATTTGCACGTTATTAGTTCCTGAATAACTTAATTTTTGAACTTGTTTTATTGAATTCTTATATCGTTGTCATCATCCTCATGTTTATATTTTTTAAAGTCATCTGTGGCCTGTAGTGCATAGATGGACTTGGTATGATTATGACCAGGGATTATTCGGTGTAATCATGACTATAATGTTACAAATGATGTGGTAAAAGTCCTCATTGGCCCGTAGTGCATTGATGGACAATTGTTGGCATGATCATGACCATTAATGAATACACAAATATTCTTGGCCCGTAGTGCATGGATAGTTGTGGTCGTGATACTAAAGAATATCCTTGGCCGTAGTGCAGGGGTGATTCGATGATGTGGATTATTTATTAAGCTAAGTCCCAGCGATAAAAGTGATGAAAAACCTTTTAAATCATAGAAGATAGTAGATTTTATTCTCTAACTCTTTTAATGGATTGCTTGTTCATTGCAGATTAAACTTGATGTTTGTTATATTGTATTAGTTTAACAATCATTTAAGGCTAATGATAATTTATTATGCGTTATCTTAGTCATAATATTTCTTCTTGGGCTAGTTGAGCTCACCCTTTCTTTCCTTTGTTCTCTTGAGGAAATGAGAATATAGTTGGGACGAGTCGGGAAGCGGAGTGATGGACGGATGATAGTATTAGTAGTCCTCACTATTACATTAAATAGTGTGACAATAAATGTAATAAGGACCCCATTGAGTTTGTATATTGTTTAGATGACAATATTTGTATTAAAACTCACAGCATATGTTTAGTCGTATTTTACACGACTGTTGTGTAATTAAGTTGTATTTGAATTTTGTACCATGTATTTGGCGACTCAAGATGGGTGATGTATACCTATTTTGGGGGCATCACACAAATACTATGCAGGCACTATGCAAATACTATGCATAATAAAATATAATATATTCTAATTATTGTCTAATAAAACAGATAACTTTATAAAATTATTCTGTTTTATATGAAAAGATTTTACTATTAGTCTAATAAAAAGAATAACTTTATAAAAGTATTCTGTTTTATATAAAAAGCTTTTTTGTTTTATTACATTAATAATACTAATAAAACAAAACTCATCATTATTATTATAATTCACAATATTAATCGACCAGGTCGTTCCTAGGAAAGAGGGGGCTTTCCAATAAGGATTTCTCCCCATTGACGCGCAATTAGGTGACCAAACCTCTCATTGACAAAACTTCTAAACATCATTAATATTGCAAATAATAATATTAATAACTTTGTCATCTTGTCGACGTCGGAATTTTTGGATGTCCCTTTCCGTTACTTGTTCTTTGGTGTTCTCATTTTAGGTGAGATTTGTTTGAAAAAACAAGTGAAAAAGGTCCGACATGTATAATGTCGACGATGGACTGTTAAGAGTCGCCAGTTGGTTTTTTAAATGGTTGTACCAACACAACCGAGAAAAGGTTTGCACATTGACCTAGTGATGTGACACTGCTAAACGGGTTGGTGAAACCGAAATTCATTAGGATCTGGGGACTTGGTTATGCAGGGGGAAGGTGTTAGGCACCCCCCAACATCCGTGTTACCGCGGTGACCGCCTCTTTTCAAGAAACTATTATCTGAATGTGTGTGTGTGTAGGTCAATGTACTGTTATTTGGATGTAGTGCGAGGCCTCGTTCGAACCTATATACACAGGGTTTGAATTTATTTGAAAATTCTGTTTTTAGCAAGATATAGCAATGATGTTTTATAAAGAGGTTTTTCAAACCCTGATGCTCAATAGTAATTGAGACCTTTTACACTCCCATTTTATTAAGTGCGCCACTTGGTTGATTTTATTTTACGAATGCGAGGCATCCGTATGAAAAATCCGCACAGATATGATATTCCAACAGAATAATAAAGAATGGAATAACAGAAGAATTTCACCATGTATGCGGTAGTTCGCATAGATAGGTTATTCCAACATAATAATAAAGAATGGAATAACAACCCTTATGAGTATTGAAAGAAAATAACTCTCTTCATGAATACGAAAGAATAATACCCCTTACACAATAATGATATCCCTTACCTCAGAAAAAGACTGGATACTGGAATAGTGAAGTAGCAGACTTCGCTTCTTCTTTCTCTCTATAGTTTCTCTCTCTATAATTTCTCTATAATAATTGCTCTTGTGAGACTTAGTGAATTTGTGAAAAATAATGAATGAATGAGCTTCTATTTATAAGAAAATATAGTTTCGATAATTGTACATTTTGGGGCTCGAAATATTACAGTATAATACCTTCATCTTTTCTTTCATTTTTAATTTAGTCTTGCAAGTATTATCAAACTTGCACCACCTCCCCTAATAGTACATCATGTGAATAAATAGTTTAATCATGTGAATCAATAGTTCTATACACGTGAAAATACGAATTACAGTATAGTACCTCCATCTATACCTCCATTTTTAACTTAGTCATGCAAGTATTATTAATCTTGCACCAACTCCCCTAATAGTAAATGAATGTGAATCAATAGTACACACATGTGAACAAATAGTTATAATCATGTGAATCAATAGCAATTAATTGCTCATTTATCCGGTTAATTACCCGATTGGTCAATATAACTTCCAGACATCAATTATTATCGAAATAAATGTCGATTTTCACTAACACTAATAATTCCAACACAATGGAACTATCAATTTCATCTTTAATCAACACGAACTTATTCATCATTAATATTATAATTCACTATATTTAACAACCGACGTCATTCCCGGAAAGAGGGGCTTTCGATAAGGATTTTTCCTTATTCAAGCGCGCAATTGATTGGCCAAACCTCTCCTCGATGTAACTTCTAGACATTGTAAATATTGCAAATAATAATATGAATAACTTTGTCGTCTCAATTATTAATTTAATAATATAAAATATTGATACTGTGACAATAATTGAATCAATAATATGAGAGATATGATGCAACAATTACTATAGCAATAATTGAGTATAACTAAGTGACTTCTCACGTAAGCATCAATAATCAATATCGTGTGCTACTATGCAACCACGCGTATTACTGTACTTTTATTACCGGGTAGTTCAACAGTTTTAATGGTAACACTTTCGCCGTTATTTTTATAAAAAGATAATTATGTCATTTTCTAACTACGACAATACTTCCGTTGTGGGGTCCACTAATGATTGTGCCATTGTACGGATATTCCCCGACAAAAAGAATATTTTATAACAACTTGCATACTTTGAAATTTTTTTTTTTTCACATATCACCCTTAACTTTAACCTTTTATCAATTTGACCATTTACGAAATAAAATAATAATTATAAGAAAATTGAATACTTTCATTTCATAAAATTTTGGGATCTCACATAAGCTCTGCATACTGCTTAGAGTTTACGCTATATTGTTCTTCGAAATCCCTATATATCACATAAGGATAACACATACCAATTAGTCATATATTTGACTTACACATTGGTTTAAAATAACTTTAGTTCTTATTATTCATTTTATAATCATGTTCACAGTTTATTTTCAACTTTCATTTTTTTCATCTTTTCACAATTTCATCAATTTTTATTTATCGATGTATTTTCAATGCTCCATCTATTTAAATTCATCACTTATTTTCAATGTTGACTATATCTTCACCTTAATTTCACCTACTCTTTTTTTTAACATTTTTTCAACAAGATAGAATTTTTAACATCAATTTCTAATCATATACTTAACTTGTTAAACTAATAAACAAACTTCAAACCTTTAAACAAATTCATTTTATCAACTTCATTATCAATTAAAGTTTCAACTTATCAATCACTTAATTTATCAACTACTCAATCAACGTAGTCATAAATTGACTTTTACATTTCATACTTTCTAAATAGCAATTTATGACTACGTTGATTGAGTAATGAATGTTGATTGAGTAAGGAACTCAATCTTTATAGTTGTTATATGAACTGTAGCATGTATGTTATGTTAGTCCAATGTTTATGAGATGTATGATAAGCATGTTATTATGTGCTACATGATGCATGAAAACTATTAGATTTGCTGGGCTGTCAAGCTTAACCTTGCAAATAACCATTTTTGCATGTTAAGGATTGAAGGTAACACTATGTGTTACTTGAATGACGTGGATCAAAAATAATACATGAAGATTAATATTTTAGCTAAAGATTGTTATTTCTTTAAACCATGATTAAGGTTCATGAGATGTACTCAATGTTTTATGATGTATATTAGATGTTGAGTTATAAAGTTAAAGTTTTGTTTGTTGTATAAAGGGTATTGAAACTGGATGTAAGTTTTATTTATTAACTCTAATAAAGTGAGTAATACACTAAGTATGGTTCAAAGGTAGGTAAAGATAAAGGTTTTGAGAAATGTACTTGATAAATCACAATAATTATGTAATAATAAACTGTAAAGTTTGAGTTATTTGATATGCAAAAGTTATCAAATTGAAATGTAAGATTTTATATAATAACTTTGATGAAGCGAATCATAAAATAAAATTGATTCAGAGATGTGTAAATGATAAAGGTTTTGATTCAGGGAATTAAAGTAAGAAGATAGAAAAGTTTAAATTATTCCATAGTTTATTAAGTTTAACATCGAATAATGATGTAAAATCAGAAGTTAGACGTGTTATTAATGGCCAAAGTCGATAATTGAATTGTATGAATTTTGGGGTCGTTACAACAACGCCGTTAAGAAATTTTTTTTCTGATAAAAGCTTTTTATTATCCAAATTTTTGGGTGATAATTAAGGGGAAAGTATGAAAGTAATATTCAACCAATGTAACATCTTAATTGATGATTAAAACCTTGAGTTTAATAATTAAACATTGATTTAAGATTATAAAATAATAAACACAAAGTATTTGCGTCAGACGATCGGTCTTAGCATACAATGAACCGTATGACTTAGACATTAAAAGATGATAATGAACGTAATGTTCATGTAATGGATCACTATTTCAAGTGATTAAAACCTTAAGAAAAGGTTGAATGAAAATTTTAAAAATGAGAAATGTGAACGTAAAGTACGTAAACGATGTTCGTGAACCGTATTCTCGTCGAACGAATGTTCTAAGTGTACATTGGTTGTATAACTTAGACGTTGATGAATGTTAGTAAAGCATGATATGTAATGATCAATAAAACCGTAACGAATGGGAGATTACCGAATGCCCGAATTTGAATCGAATAAGGAATGTTAGAAGGAAGAGTAATGTTAACGTAAAATGCTTAAACCAATGACGATGTTTAGCGTACACATAAGTTAAACGTACTTAACCTACATACCGTGTATGGTTTAAACGTGAGATAATGAATAGTAATGAATGGTGTGTAAACATTGAAAAGACGAGTTAATGATTATAACTTGAAAAATGTTCTGAGATAAATAAACCGGACGTGGTAAGATATGAAATAGAGATATGTAAAATGCTTAAAAGCTATGAACGCATAGTTTTAACATTGAATGTTCGCTCTTGGAATACAAAAAGATTGTATGACTTAGACGTTAAAGAATAATCCTGGGATATGACATTTATTTATCAGAAAGCCATAATGAATGATAATTGAATTAACGAACATTATAGTTATGATGCTTTAGACAAGTTGAGCTAGAAAGAAGGAAAAGTTAATGTGAATCTATCGTAAAAGATGATTGTAAGAAAAAAGACATCTCCATATGTTGTAACGATGAAAGATGATAAGGAAAGTTGGTTGCGTGAACTTAAGTTATAAGACGCGAACCATAAGAACTAAAGTTATTTTAAACTAAATACATGGTACATAATACAACTACGAACTTCTTTTATACAACTGTCGTGTAAAATACTATAAAACATAGCTAAGAATTTTGACATGAATATTGTCTTCTAGACAATATCCACACCCAATGGTGTCCTCATTATAATTATTATCACACTAATTCATAGAATAGTGAGGACTACTATAACCACTTATCCTGGACCATCACGCCATTCCCCAACTCGTCCCAGCTATATTCTCATTTCCTGAAGAGAACAATGAAAGCAAAAGGGTGAGCTCAATTAGCCCAGTAAGAAATATTATGATTAAGATAATGCAGAATAAATTATCCTTAGCCTTCAACAGTATAATAACTGATAGAATACAATAGACAACAAGTTTTAGATCAACAACTGCAGCAGAATAATCAATCCATTAGAAGAGTCAAGTAGAGCATGATATCTACTATCTTCTATGATTTAAAAGTTTACCATCAATTTTATTGCTAAGACTTAGCTTAATAAATAATCCACATCACTGAATTATCCATGCACTACGGGCCAAGGATATTCGTGTTTTCACCAATGGTCATGATCATACCAAACAACAATTCATCTTTGCACCATTGGCCAAAGAGAACGCATGGTTATGGTCATACCAACATCTGTCCATCAATGCACTACGGGCCAATGATGACTTTCATCACAATATAAGCATGAGGATGATGACAATGATATAAGAATTCAATTAAATGAAAGCGGATAAATTTTAAAGATATATAATTTAATTTATCCGTAATTCAATAATATCCAAATTGTCAACATGACATGCCAGGAGTAAAATTCAAGAATAATATTGTATCAAAAATGATTTAGACCGAAAAGAAATCAATTTTTGTCATGAATAGTACCCCGGGTGAATAGTACCTGAGTGAATAGTATCCCATGAATAGTACTTTAGGAATAGTACTCTTTGAACAGTACCCCGTGAATAGTACTTTGTGAATAGTACCCCATGAATAGTACTTCAAAAATAGTACTTTTTGAATAGTACTTTATGAATAGTACAATATTTATAAATAGTACTGTATTTATGAATAGTGCCCATGAATAGTACTTTGTGAATAGTACCATACCTCAAATTGAAAACTTAAAGATCAAAAGTTGTAGGTCTATCTGTCCTAGTTCCATATCATCTTGAATCGCCTCAATCGGAGTTTGTATAAAAAAGTTATGCTTATTTTACTAAAACAAGTCAAAACAGTCACACCTGACACACTATGGGCGCGGACACACCCATTTCCTTCACAACTCCATAGCGCCCAGCTGCGCGCCCGCATTTGGCTACACCCAGATTACAGTTTTCTCAATGTATATACTTTAAATCTTCACAACTTCTTCATTTTAAGCCGAAATTAGTTAGTTTTCGACTCTATGAACTCGTGAAACACTGAACTACTCATCTACATAATAATTATAACATTTCAAAAACTTTAACAAATTAATTTAAGGGTTCCAATTCAGTGTTCATGCTATATTTTCGTACTTCAACATATTTAACGAAATCTTACACCACAAATTTGTTTTAACTCCATTTTAGTTCATTCCAATTGGGTTGTCTTCGTTTCTCAAAGGAGAACAACAAACCACTATCAATTTAAAACTTAAATCATAGGATTACACCAATTTTTTACCTCCAAAACAGACCATATAGTATGTAATAACCAAGAGTCTAATTTTTCCATCTTTTAAACAATTTAGACTTGATTGGTTTGATTTTAGATATGAACAACACTAGAAATTCATTACATAATCAACACACATAGATTCTTCACCAATTCCTAAGGTCAAATAACTATAGTAATTTCTAACAATGAAATTAAGGAACAAAGATTAGGAACTTAAGAATTTCTTCATACCTCTTGAACCCTCCTTAGCTTTAATTAGATGATGAAAAAGGTTGGTTCTCCTTGATTCTCTAAGGCTCTTCTCCAACTCTACAGAGAACTCCTTTTCTCTCTTTCGTGCTCTATTCTTCTTTCTCAAACTTAGCACAACTTAACGTATTTTTTTTATTTGGTCTATCAGTTAAAAACACCAAGGGCTCCCATCTGTTATAAGGCCATGTTTGGGTAGAACATTTAACCTCCTTATCCATTTATTTTAATATTATTCCTATTATAAGCTACACCAAATGTCACACTTCTATTGATTTAACCATAATCTTTATTTATTCAACACAATATTTACTTACCCAATAAAATTATAATTTTATTTAACAAATCATTAGTCCTCTAATTTAATTATTTAATTAAATTAGAATGCTACCATTCCATTAGAGTAATAAAATACGCACCGATTCTAAAACCATTTAGTCAATATTATCACAATTAAATAAATTATTCCATACTAATTTTCATCAAATATTTATTTTATTTAATAAATATTCCAACTAAAATGTTTATTTTATTCGATAAATATTTTAACTATTTACAAAATTCACAATCGTATTATTCCATTAACATATTACATTTATATATAATATATTGCTATTCTTATTTTATTAAAACAAATAAATTTACATTAATTCACTATTTTAATTAAGTGAACTACTCTCATTATTTATAAAATTTAATTCATAACAATTACATTACCAACAAGGCATAATAATCAAATTATATTACTTCATAATATAATTTTCAAATTAATTAAATTCACTAATACTATTCAGATTAATTTCCTTTTCCGTAATAATTTCATTTACTTTCTTCAATAGTTAAACTAACTATTAACCTCATTTTCCCAATATATATATATATATATATATATATATTGTGTGTGTGTGTATGTGTATACATATATATTTCTTTCTATATTCACACTTAAATATACCAACAAATATTTCAAAATTATATAGCACTTATATATACATACTCAAACTCAAAACATCTCATAATAAGAATTTTAATTATTAAATTCTTATTTTAATAACTTATAAAAATTAGGGTTGTCACATCCTTTCTCCTTATAAGGATTCCGCCCCCGGAATCAATGAAACCTCCCTTACCTGGGTTTTCATCTAATCTTTTCAAAATTTATCGTTGATTAACTCAACTAACTCAATGTATTACGTTAATATAGATTTTATATTTTCTAATCCATTTGTTTCCTCCACCAACACTTGTAGATTTTACCTCATAACCTTTATTTGAACTTGATACTATTTTGAGTATTACATAATCCGTAATCTGACCATTCCCTTTTTCTAAGAATCACTATTATATATTCAATTCATAGACACGGGGAATATTACATTCACCCTATCTTCTAAAATTTTCGTCCTCGAAATTTTGACTTACTAATATTCATTCATTCCATTTATTAGAATATATTTTATGTTAATCTTTACTTATTTATTGGGTTCTACAAAAAAATTCTTTCTCTAAGGATCTTTCTAAGATCATCACATTCCTCATATCTTCCTCTTCTAAGAGTTTCACATTTCTCTTCTTTCTGGAATTTCATTTCTTTCTTGAAATTATTATGTTTTGCTTAATTTTCTCATCCTTTCCAATTTCACCTTTCAGAATAATAAGAATCTTCCACAATTGCTCAATAATTGGGAAGCAATATAAATAACTTAGGAATTTAAAAGATTCTCGAATCATGCTGAGGGGTCATAAGACCTTGAACTCTTCTTCAGGTTTAATAGTGTATCACCATTGTAAACCATCTTTAATAGAATATTTAGCAATCACATAGACTTAAAACACTCTCTGCAAGTACTCTAGGTGATCAGCCTTTCGTACTCCTATGTCGTGCACAACGTATTACATCCTAACATCGTAACGACTATTTGCGTTTCTTTCGAAACCATTGTCTCTGATAACATGTCCCCTTTATAGGGTTGTTCACCTCAGCTTTTCAACATTTGAATCCATCCCAAAACAATTTGGTTAGGCATAGTTTGTCAAGAACGTTTGAATTTCATAAACATCTTTCAATATTTGTATAGCTGAATCAAATAGCATAGACTTCTAACAACAATTCGGACATCAATCGAAATAGTTTTAGCCAATTCATGTGGCATATCTTTCTTAGTTTAAAGAAAACCAAAAATCATTTTTATAATGGTCAAGATACCGTACTATTTTTATAGTACGTTGAGGATTCTGTCATTATATGACTTCATCATGCTACATCATACCATAGTGGGCTAACGATCCTATGATCATATCCAACACCAGGTTCAATTGCATTGATGACTTCCTCATTTGTCAAATCAGCATCATATTTAGTGATGCCTTAATGACTACGAACAAACAAAATTTATTTTGATATTTTTAAATCATTTTTGTCTAGCCGAAACAATTAGCGTAGACATACGAATAACATGATTGATTTTAAAACTCAATGGTTCAATCATTTGATCTAATGTTTTTCAAAAAAACAGAAATACAAACATCAGCACGAAGTCAATAAATTTTGAAAATCTAGAAAAGCTAGAAGATTTGGAATATCTATTTTTCTCCATCATCTTCAATCTTTACTCCATTACTTCATTACTTATTAATTCATTTTATTTCTGGCACCACCAATTCTCTTATACTAAATATTCTTATATCTCAATTTATAAACTTTCTATACCCCCAATATAGTTCATCAAACTTACCACACTTTGGAAGTTCAGAAATTGCCACAATAATATGAATTTAAGAACTTGTCCTAGCAATACGTAGTCCAAGAATCAATCAGGGACTGTCCATACGCTTAGGGGTTCAAAAATGTACATATAATTATGAGTCATCAACTTACCAAAAGTATGATTTTTAAGAACTCGCACCTAATCCTAATAATATCTTACTAATCTTAATAGTCTCTAACTATCAAATATACACATGAGAAAATAATCACCTTTTCACTACATATACAATGATAGCGCGACACCAAAATTCCAATGATTATCAATATGATAAACTGAGTGCAAGCACAAGACCCTCTCCCATACAAAGGTTTGTACAACTCAGCCATCATATGATTCCTCAATTGAAATTCCACCTAACTCTATCTTGATCATAACTTGTTCTTTACTCGATACAACTTTTTCGTATCTCATCATTTATAACTCCTTGTGAGTTTGCCTCGTACTATTTCATAGTACATTCTCTTATAGCATCAAGCTATAACTGTTAATTCATTACGGATCATCTATCATTTTACAACTTAACTAGATCACGTCGTGATCTTATTCTACAATCATCTTCTTTATGATTCCTTTCTTATATTATGATCGTTTTGGTTTTACGATCCTCATTATTTCCTCTTTAATTAAGTAGTCTTATGATTATTCGACTCAATTTTAACTCTTCAGGTTCTTCTTTGAACCCAAACATATTATCTTAACTTTTTCATAAGCATTCTCTGAATATATCATCAATTAAACTCTATTTGAGTTCATTCTTATTATCTTAATCATCTTCATCTTGTAAACATTATCCAATTTAATAACATTTAACATCTTATTACCGGAGTCAGGTAACTCCATATTCATGTCTTTTATAAGTCTTCAAGATTCCTCTTTGAACCTTCTCATATATATTTTAATCCCTTCTCTATACGTTTCTTAAATTTATTTCTTATTGATCAAACTCTATCTTAGTTTATTGTTTATCATCTTCTCCTTTATTCTCTAAGGTTATAGCCTAGGGTACTCTTAACTAAGGATTATAATATATAGCTCTGATACCAACTGTAATGACTCCAAAATTCATACAATTCAATTATCGACTTCGGTCGTTAATAACACGTCTAACTTCTGATTTAACATCATTATTCGATGTTAAACTTAATAAATTGCAGAATAATTTAAACTTTTCTATCTTCTTACTTTAATTCTCTGAATGAAAACCTTTATCATTTACACATCTCTGAATCAATTTTATTTTATGATTCGCATCATCAAAGTTATTATATAAAATCTTACATTTCAATCTGATAACCTTTGCATATCAGATAACTCAAACTTTACAGTTTATTATTACATAATTATTGTGATTTATCAAGTACATTTCACAAAACCTTTATCTTTACCTACCTTTGAACCATACTTAGTGTATTACTCACTTTATCAGAGTTAATAAATAAAACATATATCCAGGTTCAATACCCTTTATACAACGAACAAAACTTAAACTTTATAACTCAACATTTAATATACATCATAAAACATTGAGTACATCTCATGAACCTTAATCATGGTTTAAAGAAATGACAATCTTTAGCTAAAATATTAATCTTGATGTATTGTTTCTGATCCACACCATTCAAGTAGCACATAGTGTTACCTTCAATTCTTAACATGCAAAAATGGTTATTTGCAAGGTTGAGCTTGACAGCCTAGCAAATCTAACAATTTTCATGCATCACGTATCACATAATAACATGCTTATCATGTGACGCCCCCAAAATAGGTATACATCACCCATCTTGAGTCGCCAAATACATGGTACATAAATCAAATACAACTTCTTTAATACAACTGTCGTGTAAAAATACGACAAAATATAGCTGAGTTTTTACATGAATATTGTCTTCTAGACAGTATTCAAACTCAAATTCAATCCTCATTACATTTATTATCACACTAAGTAGTGAGGACTGCTAAAACAACCAACTCGGACCATCACTCCGTTTCCTGACTAGTCCCGGCTACGTTCTCATTTCCTGAAGAGAACAATGAAAGCAAAAGGGTGAGCTCAACTAGCCCAATAAGAAATATTATGACTAAGATAATGCAGAATAAATTATCCTTAGCCTTCAACAATATAACAACTGATAGAATACAATAGACAACAAGTTTTAGATCAACAACTGCACCGGAATAAGCAATCCATTAGAAGAGTCAAGTAGAGCATGATATCTACTATCTTCTATGATTAAAAAGTTTTTCATCAACTTTTATCGCCGAGACTCAAATTTTAATAAATAAACCATATCATCGAATCATCGCTGCACTACGGGCCAAGGATATTCATGTAATCATCAATGGTCATGATTATATCGAATAATCCTGGTCATAATCATACCAATAACTGTCCATCAATGCACTACGGGCCAATGAGGACTTTTACCACATCATTTATAACATTAGACGTCATAATTATAGCGAATGATCCCTGGTCATAATTATACCAATCAACAGTCCATCTATGCGCGTAAGCCAAAGATGACTTTCATCACAATATAAGCATGAGGATGATGAAAATGATATAAGAATTCAATTAAAAGAAAGCAAATGATAAATTTTTTAAAGATTTATAATTTAATTTATCCAGAATTTAATAATGATCAAATTGCCAACATGATACTGCTTTGTGGAGTAAACTTCAAGAATGATATTGTATCAAAAATGATTTGGACCAAAAAGAAATCAATTTTTGTCATGAATAGTACTCCGGGTGAATAGTACCGAGGTGAATATTACCTCATAAATAGTACTTTGGGAATAGTACCCTGTGAATAGTACTTTATGAATAGGGCTCGTGAATAGTACTTCGTGAATAATACTTTGTAAATAGTACTTTATGAATAGTACCCATGAATAATACTTTGTGAATAGTGCTCATAAAAGGAAAATACAAAAGGAAACGATATTCCATGATGAGTACAGAAGAAAGGATATCTCATACGAGTATAACAGAATATACGAAACTGTAAATGGATTTTCATCCGTAATACGGTAATCCACGTAGACAGATCATTTTCACAATTTAATAAAGAATGAATATGAAGGGTCATTCACCATGCATGCGGTAGTCCGCGTAGATAGGTTATTCCTACATAATAATAAAGAATGAAATAACAATAGAATTTCACCTTGCATGCGGTAGTCCGCGTAGACAGGTTATTCTAACAGAATAATAAAGAATGGAATAACAAAACAATTTCACCATGCATGCGGTTGTCCGCGTAGATAGCTTATTCCAACAGAATAATAAAGAATGGAACAACAGAAGAATTTCATCATGCATGTGGTAGTCCACGTAAACAGGTTATTTCAACAGAATAATAAAGATTGGAATAACAACCCTTTCGAGTATTGAAAGAAAATAACTCTCTTCATGAATACGAAAGAAATAATACCCCTTACGACTGTTGAATGAAAATAATATTCCTACGAATATTGAACGAAGATGATATTCCTTACGAATATTGAACAAAAATAATATTCATACGAATACGAAAAATAATATCTCTTCAGAATATGAAATAAATAATACCCCTTACCTCAAAAGAAGACTGGATACTGAAATAGTGAAGTAGCAGACTTCTCTTCTTCTTTCTCTCTATAGCTTCTCTATCTATAATTGCTTTTGTGAGTCTTAGTGAATTGGAGAGAATGAAGGAAGAATGAGCTTCTATTTATAGGAAAATATAGTTTTGATAATTGCACGTTTTGGGGCTCAAAATCTTACAGTATAATACCTTCATGTTTTCCTTCATTTTTAATTTAGTCCTGCAGGTATTATCAAACTTGCACCACCTCCCCTAATAGTACATCATGTGAATCTATAGTACAATTATGTGACTCAATAGTTCTATACATGTGAAAAAAAATAATTACAGCATAGTACCTTCATCTATACCTCTATTTTTAATTTAGTCATGCAAGTATTATCAATCTTGCACCACCTCCCCTAATAGTACATGCATGTGAATCAATATTACACACATGTGAACAAATAGTTATAAGCATATGAATTAATAGCAATTAATTGCTCATTTATTCGATTAATTACCCGATTGGTCAATATAACCTCCAGACATCAATTATTATCGAAATTGATGTTGATTTCCACTAACACTAATAATCCCAACACAATGGAAATATTAATTTCATCTTTAATCAACACGAACTTATTCATCATTAATATTATAACTCATAATATTTAACAACAAGATCATTCCCAGGAAAAAGAGGGCTTTCCGATAAGAATTTCTCCCTATTGGCGCGCAATTAGATGACCAAACCTCTCCTCGACAGAACTTTCTAGACATTCACAATATTGAAAATAATAATATGAATAACTTTGTCGTCTCAGTTATTGATTTAATAATAATAAATATTATACAGATGATACTGTGACAATAATTGAATCAATAATATAAGAGATATTATGCAGAGATATTATGCAGCAATTACTGTAGTAATAATTGAGTATAACTGAGTGACTTCTCACGTAAGCATCAATAATCAATACCGTGTACTACTATGCAATCACGCGTATTACTGTACTTTTACTACCGGGTAGTTCAACAGTTTAACAGTAAAACTTTCACCGTTATTTTTATAAAAAGATATTTTTTTCATTTTCTAACAACAACAATACTTCCGTTGTGGGGTCCACCAATGATTATGCCGTCATATGAATATTCCCTGTTAAAACAAATATTCCCCGACCAATTGAATATTCTCCGACACAACGAATATTTTATATCAACTTGCTTACTTTGCAAAATTTTCGCATATCACCCTTAACTTTAACCCTTTCTCAATTTAACCATTTACTAAAAAAAATAATAATTATAAGAAAATTGAATACTTTCATTTCATAAAATTCGGGATCTCACAATCTCCCCTCCTTAAGAAATTTCACCCTCAAAATTTATGTACGTACCTAGTATGTCGAAGAGATAATGATACCTCGTCAGATTCTAACTCTTGAGGTATAACCTTTGAGCGTAGAATATACATTCTTATACAATATTTTAACAGGTATCTCCTCATACGTTAAATCTTCTGCTATCTCCTCTAGTTCTAATTCAATAATGTGGTTCGAGTTGTCCACATATTTACGTAACATCGATACGTGAAAAACGTTATGAATACGCGACATACTTGGCGGTAAAGCGAGTCTATAGGCCATAGTTCCTACTCGATCGAGGATTTCAAATGGCCCAATTAAATCGAGGGTTGATATTTACTCTCTTTGTCGATTATTGCTTCTAGAATTACGCCTTCTTGAACCTTCTTCTTCACATTTATCAGCTCCAGGTGTGTAGCTTGAGTAGTTTTAACTTGATCGATTAACGTCGATTCTACTCGTATTATTTGACATCATCACGTGGGTCCTTAGAGTCTTTAACTCCATCTTTATCATTTATAAGTCATATGAAATGGGTCTTTGTGTTAACAACATTACAATCGTAAACGTATACAATCCTCTACTCAATGCATCAGCTATCACGTTCACTTTTTCCACGATAATATTGAATGGTATGGTCATAATCTTGAACAGCTCGAGCCAACATCTTTGGTGCATTATAGGTTCATTTTGGCTGAAGAAATATTTAAGGGTTTTAGAAATAGGTTTTGTACCGGGGTTAATACAAAATTCGATTTCACGCTCTGGGGTAGGCCAGGAAGTTCTTTGAGAATACGTCAGGAAATTTATTAACGATAGAAATATCATTTAAAAACTATGACTATCATCCAAGACTTGGATAACACATGTAATGAAGGTTTCTCCTAACGGAGTTTCAACAGATAAGTCAAAGTCTAATTTTTCCGGAGTTAAATTTAAACGTTGAGTGCAAGTAAGAGAAATAAAAGAATGGGTAGAACCGGTATAAAATAAGGTATAGACTTTGCTAGAGTTTATGATTAACTAACCCGTGATAACTTCGTTCAGGTTACTCGCTTTTTGAGATGTCACAAAAAATGCTCTTCTTGAAACCACCGACTTTGTTTTGTCCGTATCCACCTTTGGTGCCACCGTCTCAGCTGGATTTGATTTTGCTACAAGAAAAAATCGAGCTATATGACCATTTTTTTCATAACTAAAACATACCTTGGAAGGCTATGAACAGTTTGGACTTATGTGTCCCTCCGCTCTGCATCTGTAGCATCTAACTAGCAGTCGTTCTCCTCCCCTAGAATTTGTTACTGGCGCTGGTGCTGCTGCCGATGTCTTCCCATCATCGTTAAACCTTCTCTTCTTAAATTTTCTACTTGCGTCATTTCTACTATTATCTTGGCCATGATTACCACTGAAGTGGTTTCCATTTTTGGCATGATAATTTCCTCCACGATGGTTATCATTGTTCTGATGGTCATTATCACCGGTACGATTATTATCGTGTTGTTGGTCATTATCTTTTGGTTGGGCTGGCTCATTATCGCGCTCCAATAATTGAGCCCTATTCACAACATCTGAAATATAAACAAAGTTTGTGAGAAATGAGGTATTAACGTATCTCAGGTTTCAAACCTCTTAAAAACATCCGCATCATTCTCTCCTCATTATAAACCAAGTGGGACGCAAACCGGGACAACTTGGCAAACTTAGCTTCGTACTGTGACGCGGTCATATTGTTTTGCTCTAGTTTGATGAACTGTACCTCTTTCATATGACGAATACTTTCAGGAAAGTACTTGTCATTGAACAGTTCTTGGAACTTCTCCCAAGCCATCTTCAGTAGTAATCTACCTCTCCTCGCAACATGAAGGTGGCAAAGGGAACCTTTTGCTCCTTGGAGCATCCCAAGACATCAAATATCTTGGTGATCTGCTTTATCCACGTCTCCGCCTTAAGTGGTTTTGGCTCTTCCAAAAACTTCGGTGGTCCTAGCTCCTTGAACTGCTTAGCGGTGACCATCCATGAGTGTGACGCCCCCAAAATAGGTATACATTACCCATTCTGAGTTGTCAATACATGGTACAGAAACAACTACAACTTTATTATTACAACAAGAAAGCGTGAGTTTGAATACAAATATTATCTTCTAGACAATATCTATACTCAAATAAATCCTCATCACATTTATTGATACATTATTTTACAAAATGGTGAGGACTACTAAACAATTCTTTCTAAAACCTTCATTCCATACCCCGACTCATACTCGCTTATATTCTCGCCTCACGAGAAGAAAAATGGAACAAAAGGAAAAGGGTGAGCTCAACTAGCCCAAGAAAGAATATTATGACTAAGATAATATACAACAAATTACAGTTAGTCTTCAACAGGAAAAATCTAATAGAATACAATAGACAACAAATTTTAAATCAATATTCGCAATGAAATAATAATTCATTAGAAGAGTTAAGTAGAGAATGCAAACTACTATCTTCTATGTATGAATTTAAAAGTTCATCGCTCTATCTTTTATCCCTCAGTAACATCAATCAATATACATCGGAATCAAATATTCATCTTTGCACTCTGAGCCAAAGATATTCATCGATTGGTCATGTTCATCTAAACACTGTTCATCTTTGCACTACTACCAAAGATATTCTTCAGAAATCATTCATCTTTGCACTACGTGCCAAAGATATTCAATAATATCATCATTTAAGACCGAGGATGATGAAAATATTTTTAAAGAAACGAATCCGATTGAAACAAAATGACAAGGATTAAGGATTAAGGATTCGTACTTTGTTTTATCCATGTTCAAAAAAAAAATACCTCAAAAATATTCATAGTGGTGTAAAATTCAAGAATGATCAAAACATAGATACAATCAAAGCTAGTATCCGAATAGATATTTTGGACAAAAAGAAGAAATTTCATTTTAAATTGAATAGTGTCAGATATCGTGAATAGTGCCGAGTATACGTGAATAGTAACTCGGACACCAAAAGATAGAAATTCCACAAAAAACATCTTCACGCTTCATTAATAGTACTCGTGAATAGTAAATCGTGAATAGTAAACTCATGAATAGTAACTCGTGAATAGTAACTCATGAATAGTAACCCGACATGAAAAAGTTCCAAATTTGTTAAAAGTTCCAACCAATATTTCAAAGATAATGATATTGAAGAAATAATATCATTTGAGAAGAAAATAACATCCCTTACCTCGAAAGATTAGTACTTCTAATTTGGAATACCGTATAGTCTTTGAAGGAACTTGCACCGCCTAACAATACTCAAAGTATACTCAAAATACTCACAAGAATAATTTCGATAATATAGAGAGAAAACTTCAGTTTTCGGTGTGATTTTCAATTCTAACCTAAGCACCTATTTATAGGAAAATGCTTAGAACACCAAAGCGAAAATTTAATATAATATTAATATATATATTAAGATTTTTATGCCCACCTTCCTAGATCTGATCTCAGCTCATTATGCACATGTTGTAGCCCACAAAACAAACAAAAACGTTTTTATTATTTAAAATATTTTAAACTTCAAAAATCAATTATTTAGCTTTGAACTTCAATAATTCATAATAAATAGCCCTTCTATCAGAAAATTCGAATCTCGTGTGTTTTTATAGGAAATTCAATTCTCTACAACTTTGCAGAAGAAAGTTTTTCCAAATTTCAAACAGAAATTGACCGAAATCCACAAACGGGGATTTTACAAGCTATAATCAAATTTCAGTCAATAAATGGGGTCCACTGACATGTTTAACATGTTTTAAACATTTATTGCAACAAAAATACTCTTCCTCCTCAGATACTCATATATCCCACATTCGTTGTAAAATATCACCATTATTATATTATTAAAATATAATAATATATTTAAAAGAATTATTTTATCAGAAAAAGATAAAATTTCAATTTTCAACAATTGTCACATTAAAATTTTTCTCCATCTATATCCACATAAAATCAATATTTTCCTCATCATATGAATCAATAATTAATTATTCACAAATAATATTATGTAATCACAATATCGACACCCGTGCGGTTCAGGAAGAGGGGCTTTCAATAAGAATTTCTTCTTCTTGGCGCGCCGCAATTAGGTGACCAAACCTCTCCTTCAGATGTAACTTTCTAGACATTGCCAATAATGTTATCTAATAATATTATTCAGATAATATGAATTATTGCTTCGATAATGAAAAATACCGTGTAATGACAATTATTGAAACAACAAAGAATATAAAATATCAACGTTAAAGAATTATTAACTCAATAAAATAATCTTTGAGCAGTAATTATCGTAACCATTATTGAGTAGTGCCTTCTTATGTAAGAATCAAAAAATTGGTGCAATCGCAGGTGCTATCTTGTGTTTTAACCACCGGTATTTTAACAAGATTAATTGCAGAATAACTACGCCTATTATTTTTAAACCACTTATATTTGTCGTTTTTCTTCATCCAATCGCTTTCAGTTATGGGGCCACACATGGTCAAGCTGCTACCGTCGCATTTAATATTATTCGACAAAGATTTAATATTCCATGACCAAACGAATATTTAAACAACAATGAATATTTTATAACCACTTGCTTATTTTGAAGTATTTGCGTATTTTACCCCTAACTATCCACATTAATCACATCAACCCTTACTATTTCAAAATAATAAATAGAGAAAATTAAATTTCATTAATAATAAGTTGGTGTCTTACAACGAGTTTCCAGTGTTTACACCTGCATTTTGAACAGGAGTCTCTCTCGTTTGGTTTTGCATAAATTCTAAAATGTTTGGTCGGTGTTGTTGTTTATATAAGGATTATTGCCTTCCTGAAGCACATTATCCTGGTTATTGATCGTTAGTGACTCAACGGTCTCATGTGCTTCATTGCTTATCTAGACATTTTCAGATGTCATATTCAAACACTGCCACAAAACAAGGGTTATTTGACATATCACATATTATCTTTATACTCTGACCGACCAATTAAATACCAAATAAACTTAGGTAGGTCATACTAGCGAAGGAATTCCCCGTCTCTCCCCTCCTAGTTCTTATCTCACATCTCAGCTAGGGATCATATCCCTAAGCTTTGATACCAACTGTGACGCCCCCAAAATAGATATACATCACCCATCTTGAGTCGCCAAATACATGGTACATAAATAAAATACAACTTCTTTAATACAACTGTCGTGTAAAAATACGACAAAACATAGCTGAGTTTTTACATGAATATTGTCTTCTAGACAGTATTGAAACTCAAATTAAATCCTCATTACATTTATTATCACACTAAGTAGTGAGGACTACTAAAACAACCATTTTAGACCATCACTCCATTCCCCGACTAGTCCCGGCTACGTTCTCATTTCCTGAAGAGAACAATGAATGCAAAAGGGTGAACTCAACTAGCCTAGTAAGAAATATTATGACTAAGATAATGCAGAATAAATTATCCTTAGCCTTCAAGAGTATAACAACTGATAGAATACAATAGACAACAAGTTTTAGATTAAGAACTGCAGTGGAATAAGCAATCCATTAGAAGAGTCAAGTAGAGCATGATATATACTATCTTCTAAGATTTAAAAAGTTTTTCATCAACTTTATCGCTGAGACTCAGCTTAATAAATAAACCACATCATCGAATCATCTCTGCACTACGAGCCAAGGATATTCATGTAATCATAAATGGTCATGATTATACCGATTAATCCCTGGTCATAATCATACCAATAATTGTCCATCAATGCACTATGGGCCAATGAGGACTTTTACCACATCATTTATAACATTACAGGTCATGATTATACCGAATGATCCCTGGTCATAATCATACCAATCAACAGTCCATCTATGCACATAAGCCAAAGATGACTTTCATCACTATATAAGCATAAGGATGATGACAATGATATAATAATTCAATTAAAAGAAAGCAAAGGATAATTTTTTTTTAAAGATTTATAATTTAGTTTATCCAGAATTTAATAATGATCAAATAGCCAAGATGATACTGCTTTGTGGAGTAAAATTCAAGAATGATTTTGTATCAAAAATGATTTAGACCGAAAAGAAATCAATTTTTATCATGAATAGTACTTCAAGAATAGTACCTTGTGAATAGTACTCATGAATAGTACTTTGTGAATAGTACTTTATGAATAGTACCTATGAATAGTACTCTGTGAATAGTACTCATAAAAGGAAAATACAAAAGGAAACAATATTCCATGATGAGTACAAAAGAAAGGATATATCATACGAGTATAATAGAATACACGAAACTGCAAATGGATTTTCATCCGCAATGCGGTAATCCACGTAGACAGATCTTTTCCACAATTTAATAAAGAATGAATACGAAGGGTCATTCATCATGTATGCGATAGTTCGCATAGACAGGTTATTCCAATAAAATAATAAAGGATGGAATAAAAAAGAATTTCACCATGCATGCAGTAGTCCACGTAGACAGGTTATTCCAACAGAATAATAAAGAATGGAACAACAGAAGAATTTCACTATGCCTGTGGTAGTCCGCGTAAACATGTTATTCCAACAAAATAATAAAAAATGGAACAACAGAAGAATTTCACCATGCACGCGGTAGTCCGCATAGACAGGTTATTCCAAAAAAATAATAAAGATTAGAATAACAACCCTTTCGAGTATTGAAAGAAAAAAACTATCTTCATGAATATGAAAGAAATAATACCCCTTACGACTGTTGAACGAAAATAATATTCCTAAGAATATTGAACGAAGATGATATTCCTTACGAATATTGAACGAAAATAATATTCATACGAAAACGAAAAATAATATCTCTTCAGAATATGAAATAAATAATACCCCTTACATCAGAAGAAGACTGGATACTGGAATAGTGAAGTAGCAGACTTCTCTTCTTCTTTCTCTCTATAGCTTCTCTCTCTATAATTTCTCTGTGAGTCTTAGTGAATTGGTGTGAATGAAGGAGAATGAGCTTTTATTTATAAGAAAATATAGTTTCGATAATTGCACGTTTTGAGGCTCGAAATCTTAGAGTATAATACCTTCATCTTTTCCTTCATTTTTAATTTAGTCCTGCAAGTATTATCAAACTTGCACCACCTCCCCTAATAGTAATCATTTGAATCAATAGTACAATCATGTGACTCAATAGTTCTATACATGTAAAAAAAATAATTACAATATAGTACCTTCATCTATACCTCCATTTTTAATTTAGTCATGCAAGTATTATCAATTTTGCACTACCTCCCCTAATAGTACATGCATGTGAATCAATATTACACACATGTGAACAAATAGTTATAAGCATGTGAATTAATAGCAATTAATTGCTTATTTATCCGATTAATTATCCGATTGGTCAATATAACCTCCAGACATCAATTATTATCGAAATAGATGTTGATTTCACTAACACTAATAATCCCAACACAATGGAAATATCAATTTCATCTTTAATTAACACAAACTTATTCATCATTAAGATTATAACTCATAATATTTAACAACCAGATCATTCCCAAGAAAGAGGGGGCATTAGATAAGGAATTCTCCCTATTGGCGCGCAATTAGTTGACCAAACCTCTTCTCGACAGAACTTTCTAGACATCATCAATATTGCAAATAATAATATGAATAACTTTGTCGTCTCAATTATTGATTTAATAATAACAAATATTATGCAGATGATACTGTGACAATAATTGAATCAATAATATGAGAGATATTATGCAGCATTTACTGTAGCAATAATTGAGTATAAATGAGTGACTTCTCACGTAAGCATCAATAATAAATACCATGTGCTACTATGCAACCACGCGTATTACTGTACTTTTACTACCGGATAGTTCAAAAGTTTAACGGTAAAACTTTCGCCGTTATTTTTATAAAAAGATATTTTTGTCGTTTTCTAGCTACGACAATACTTTCGTTGTGGTGTTCACCAATGATTATGTCGTCGTACAAATATTCCCTTTTAAAATGAATATTCCCCGACACAACGAATATTTTATATCAACTTGCTTACTTTGCAAAATTTTCGCATATCACCCTTAACTTTAACCCTTTCTCAATTTAACCATTTACTAAATAAAATAATAATTATAAGAAAATTGAATACTTTTATTTCATAAAATTCGGGATCTCACATATCATTCATCTCATAAACATTGAACTAACATAACATACATGTTACAGTTCATATAACAAGTATAAACATTGAGTTCCTTACTCAATCAGCATTCATTACTCAATCAATGTAGTCATAAATTGACTTTTACGTTTCATACTTTCAACATATATATAACACATCATGCTATTTGCAATAAAGATTTAAAACCGTTCATCAACAAGTTCGCATAACAAATAGGAACTGAAAGACTTGCCTTGATTGTTGTTTACCAATAATAGTTAAACAACTTACAGCTATCTGCACGTCACGTGCCCTACATAATTATATAATCATGCACATCAACTATTAGTCACATAGCAATGCATAGTAATTTTTAATGTAAACTTTACTCTATATCTCATAACCCTTCCTATAATCAATACACAATGTTCAATTTGAATGTGTTAACTTTCGACTTATATCTCACTATATTTCATACTCGAAGTTCATTCAAGTGTTTAAGTCTTGCTAGGAATCATTATTAGTTTTATATTAACCCCATTTCATATCTTATAATATTCATTTCATTTAACTTAAAATACTTTTTACGTTCATTAACACTTGTCATGGCGTTTCGACATTTATTCGTTACACGCCCGATTTGTCTATCTTGTGTATGCTTAGTATGCTTATAAAACTTATCTAATACATCATGTATTAATGTTAATCATCATTATATTTACTAACATTCATGTTTTACAACTTAGAAGAATATCTTTTATCATCAGAAGCACTACACTTACATACGTGCATGCCTGAAGCCCTTCGATTGCCTCTGAAAACACAATAGTCCCAAAGATGACCCTTTTAACCCCTTGTAACGACCTCAAATTGAAAAACGTAAAGAAAAAAAGTTGTAGGTCTATTCGTCCTCGTTCCGGTTCATCTTGAATCACCTTAATCAGAGTTTGTATGAAAACATTATACTTATTTTACTAAAACAGGTCAAAACAGTCACACCTGACACACTATGGGCGCGACCGCGCCCATTTCCTTCATAACTCCAGTGTGGCCGCGCCATCTACCAGCGCCCAGCTGTGTGCTCGCACTCCTGGGTAGCGTGCCCACGCTTGGATATGCCCAGATTACCGTTTTCTCAATGTACATACTTCAAATCTTTATAACTTCTTCATTTTAAGTCGAAATTAGTTAATTTTTGACTCTATGAACTCGTGAAACACTGACCTACTCATGTACATAATAATTATAACATTTTAAAAACTTTAACAAATCAATTTAGGGTTCCAATTGTGACGCCCTCAAATTTGGACCTCCACTTGGTCACTCGAATTCGGTTCATCACGTTCTCATGGTAAAACCATAATAACTAAAATAACGTATACACAACAGAAATCTTCTTTAGAATAATAAACAATGATTTATTATAATTATTCCCCCAAGTCTCGCAACCTACATTGCTGAATAGATTACATAATAATATCTAATAAAGACTTATTACATGATTTTACTTAAGCTTAACATAGTCTAAAATAGTCTTAATACATCATAATAGACTTTAAACATAAAAAGGACAAGCTAGTCGGTAGCCTTGCTCTTGCCCTTGTCTGTTCCAGAGACACCGCCATGTTCCTCCTTAACTGAAAGGTTTTAAATAAGCAAGGATGAGCACAAATTGCCCAACAAGTAATATACAACAAGGGTGTAGGATATAATATCACAAGGTTTGAAATATCGAAGTGTCATTTCTAGGATAGTTTAAAGTGTTGGAATAACATCAGGGATAAAAAATATCAACAATTCTTTGAATAAGAATGATAATTCAATATAAATCAACAGATATATATGAATTCAACGGCTATCAAGGCATCTAACTGAATAAACAATTTATACTAAGGACTATTGAACTTCCACTACAGTTACCAATATTAAACTGATAACCCAAAAATATCAAGTACTATAGATGATCAGTTTACAATACTTTACGTTATGCATAACACCATAATAATATTTATTCATGCGTTGGGGTTTCCAACAACATACACATATATTCAAGGACAACTCAGTTTTCAAGATTTTCGCACCAATCAATTGGTTTGGATAATTTTTATAAACATGCATATAGTCTAGCCGAATCAAATGGCATCGACTTCTTTCACAATATTCAAGGACAATACCAATTTCAACATGAATAATAGCTTTCACAAGGGTTTAACATACTAGCTCATTTGAATGAGAAAGTAATGTAACTTGTATTCAAAGGGATAAGCTTACGGTATTTATCAAAAATAATGCAAGGGTTTAGGATACTTGCACAACATAAATTTGAGTAAGGTTAAAGAAACTTGCTTTAAGCGTAGTTTATCCACGTTAATAAGTCAACACTTTCGAATCATATTTATAGCGTATTATATGGTCAAGATACTCATTAGATAACACAGTTTTTAAACAAGTTCGACACGATACAAGTAAGCACATATGGTACAAAATTAGTTTATAAGTCATCATGAACCAACTACTTAGTTACTTCATAACCAAATCAAGAATGCTCAAGGTTAAGACCTCCTACTCATGAACTTTTCATTTCAATGCAACACCGACTTATCAACTAGGCATCACTCATATATATATATATATATATATATATCAGTAGGTTTTAGATCACATTTAGCATCATAAGTATCACGTAGTTACTGTCCAAAAGATCAGAACTCACTATCTGGGATTTCGGTGATAGCGCTAGATTTCACCATGGCTAAGATAAGGCAAGGCAAGTAAGCATTGCCATGTCCCCCCGACTCCAAATAAAACCCAATCACGCCTTGTGATCTCTGTTTGGCTTGAACACACAATCATATTTATTCATGTTAAAGGCTTTCACATGCTTCTTAGATCAATCTAGGTCCCTTCTTGCATAACATGGTTCTAAGTTTGATCATTTCAACAATTTAAGGTCATTCAAGGTCATAAAACCATAAAATCTAGCATGCTTTCTTTCTAAACATACAAGATAGTTATAAAAATCATATTAGGCATGCTTGGGTGTATTCATAACACATACGTGACACTAACACCGCTTTAGTTGAAAAATAGGCTCTGTTCATTCTTTTCTCGAAACGTGCTACACAAGCATGGTATATATATGTTTATGCTACATGAGTCAGTCTAAGAGTGTCATAAAACATGATCACAAATGTCAGATTCCAGACTTCAAGGCATCATGACAATATTCATCTTCTAAGCTTGCTAGTAGGTGTAACATGCTCATGTTCCCTTACTAATCAAATAAACACAAGCTATAGGTTTACTTATGCATTTCTGAGCCACACTAACATGCTTTGCAAAGTCAGAATATACAACATGTAGAAATCATACAAGTTGGCTTACTAGGCTAAGTCTTTTCTCGAAAATATTTCTAACACAAGGCTTAATAAGTTGATCATGCTTGAAGGAACTATGTACACTACAACATGCTCATCTATGTGCAAAATCAGTCATGTATAGCTCACTAGGTTCATAATTTGTAGAACATGATCTTTAACGTAGTTTGTTTTCAAAATTTAGTCCAAATTTCCATGTAAACCATACGTCTTCATTAATCATGCAAGCCTATCAAAACATGCTCAACTTAGGTTCATATACTTACATATACACCTTAAAAATGCTTTCATACTAGTTTAAGCCATAATGGTCGATCAACACATAGCAAATTTCAAAACAAAAACCAAAAATCGAACTCAAGAACCGTAGCAGAACTGCCTTGCTACTCAATCTAAATGTGGCGCAATTGTAGCAAGGTACTGTTTAAGTTGAAGCAATGCTTCGGCAGAACTCCAGCCCAACCTCAAAAATTACTCATGATTTCATTCCTAAACACTCATATATCAATTGCAACATGCTTATATGATCATATAACAATTATATGGACATTACCCAACCTCATTATCATACAATTTCATGAATTCAAGAATTTGAAATTTCAAGAATTTAAAACTTAGTTTTACAGAGAATGAAATTGAAAGTTTAGAATGGAATTATACCTTTGCAATATGAATGAAACTTGCTCCAATTGAACTCCTAAGCTCTAAGAATGCTTGTATGCTCTCAACTCTCACTTAACAAATTCTCAGACAATTTTAAGCAACAAGAATGAAGAAACACAGCTGCTATTTATAGAAGAAGTTTGGTCTGGGCATTGATGTTACACAAGATGGAAATCCAAGGTGCAATAGAATAGAACAATGGTTGCTCAAGGGTTGGCCAACCACCCTCAAGCTCAGCCATCATCACCGAGAGCTAGCCTTGTGGAAGAAGACGTATTATAGCTTTGAGTTACTGTTCATTGTACTTGGTGACACTAATTATGGGACAAGAGATAAAATCCTAGCATTTCAAGTTATCTAGGCTTGGTTTGGTTTATTTAAATCCCCATAATGTAAACTTAATGTACAATTGTTATCATATTAGGAATTTAGGGACTAATTATACATTCACATCATATAGTCCATGTACATTAAATATACGCAATAAAATAATGCAGTCAGATATTATTGTCCGGGTAGTTCCATAATTATTCCTACCACTCATATAATCATATTTTAAATGTCTACTCACCTTCATATTGTTACATACACATTTCATGATATATTTATACCATATAGTTTCAATATGTTTAATTACATTGTTTTTATAATATAGCTTCATACAACAAAATATATAGTCACATAAATGCCATAATACATTATATAGTATAGTTGTATCATTACTCATATGCACATAATTGTCAATATAATATTATTATATTACTAACTTACTTATTTGTTAAATAAATAAATCATGCACCCATTGATTAATGTATTTATGGGTTTCCATAATCATTATTCATCTTTATAATATATTGCAAATAATAGTAATCACACATTATTAGTTAATTACTAAGAATTCAATCTTTTACCATAACCATCATCAATTAATTAATATAATCATTAATTAATCCTCATTATTAAATAATTAATCTACCACACATCAATTAACAACTAATAGTATACTTACAACAACAATTAACAATTAATATTACTTAATTGTTCATCATATAATTTCTTCGCTGATTAACATTACTATTAGTATTTCCCATCATCATGCCATACAAGGCTTTTAACGAGTTTACCACAAACTCCACGTATTCTCAATTATTCAATTATTTAATATAATTGAGTTATCTCATTTCATAACACGAAATTGTTCATATTCAAATAAATATCCATTTCCATTAATATATTTATTTAATAATATGCGGAAATTCTCGGGTATTACATCAATTCAGTGTTCATGCTATATTTTCATACTTCAACATATTTAACGAAATCTTATATCACGAATTCATTTTAACTCCGTTTTAGTTCATTCCAATTCGGTTGTTTTCATTTCTCAGAGGAGAACAACAAACCACTATCAATTTAAAACTTAAATCATAGGATTACACCAATTTTTTACCTCCAAAATAGACCATATAGTATGTAATAACCAAGAGTCTAATTTTTCCATCTTTTACTCAATTTAGACTTGATTGGTTTGATTTTAGCTATGAACAATACTAGAAATTCATTACATAATCAACACACATAGATTCTTCACCAATTCCTAAGGTCAAATATCCATAGTAATTTCTAACAATGAAATTAAGGAACAAAGATTAGGAACTTAAGAATTTCTTCATACCTTTTGAACCCTCCATAGCTTTAATCAGATGATGAAAAAGGTTGGTTCTCCTTGATTCTCCAAGGCTCTTCTCCAACTCTACAGAGAACTCCTTTTCTCTCTCAATTTTCTCTCTTTTCTGCTCTATTCTTCTTTCTCAAACTTAGCACAACTTAACGTATTTTTTTTATTTGGTCTATCAGTTAAAAACACCAAGGACTCCCATCTTTTACAAAGGCAAAGGGTCACAAGGCCATGTTTGGCTAGACCCTTTAACCTCCTTATCCATTTATTTTAATATTATTCCTATTATAAGCTACACCAAATGTCACACTTCTATTGATTTAACCATAATCTTTATTTATTCAACACAATATTTACTTACCCAATAAAATTATAATTTTATTTAACAAATCATTAGTCCTCTAATTTAATTATTTAATTAAATTAGAATTCTACCATTCCATTAGTGTAATAAAATACGCACCGATTCTAAAACCATTTTAGTCAATAGTATCATAATTAAATAAATTATTCCATACTAATTTCCATCGAATATTTACTTTATTTCGTAAGTATTCCAACTAAAATATTTATTTTATCAATAAATATTTTAACTATTTACAAAATTCACAATCGTATTTCATTAACATATTACATTTATATGTAATATATTGCTTATTTATTTTATTAAAACAAATAAATTTACATTAATTCACTATTTTAATTAAGTGAATTACTCTCATTATTTATAAAATTTAATTCATAACAATTACATTGCCAACAAGGCATATTAACCAAATTATATTACTTCATAATATAATTTTTAAATTAATTAAATTAACTAATATTATTGAGTTAATTTCCTTTCCGTAACAATTTCATTTACTTTCTTCAATAGTTAAATTAACTATTAACCTCATTTTCCTAATATATATCTTCTATATTGACACTTAATCTTTTCATACAAACACATATTTCAAAATTATATAGCACGTATATATACATACTCAAACTCAAAATATCTCATAATAAGAATTTTAATTATTAAATTCTTATTTTAATAACTTATAAAAATTCGAGTTGTCACAGTTGCGACGCCAGCTTTCTAGGCATAAGTGGCGCTACGGCGCCGGCCCATCATCCTTGATTTTTTTTTTTTGCAGTTTCTTACATGTACGAATCACGCACTTTGGAAATTCATAACTTCTTCGCTCTAACTCGGAACGAGTTCGTTCCAAAGACATTTTCTTCCTTTCATAATATACTCAGATTTCCCCCTGACAGAATTTTGTTCTAAGTTTGTTAACGAGGATTTCCATTGGTTCAAATTTCATTGTTCATTCATTTTACGTTCTTAACGTTCTTCGTTCGTTCGTCCGTAATTCGTTCATCCGATGTCTGAATAAGTTCGTTCTACGACTCACGTTTTCAATTTTTTCCAATATTCTTATGAAATCTCATTATTTCAGAATCATTAACTTATTTCTAAAATTTTGCCATAACTTCGTTATAACGTATTTTTAATCCATTCCAAAGGAACATTTCTTTCAATTATACGTTTCCTAACCAAACATATATCAGCAAATATATATATATATATATATATATATATTATTTTTAAACTTGTCCATTAACAATAAGCTCTAATTAGGATGGTTTTTAATTTATCGATCAATAACGTAATTCGTGTTTTTCGTTCGTTCTTCATTTTTAATCGATTATGATTTCATTTTTCATGCATATTAGTGTTATAAATCACTAATTCTTCCTTATTACTCTAAATCGTTCATATGATTCATTAGGATTTTCCATTAACAACAAGCAATTCATACTTCATATGAAAGCTTTTAAAAGAAATTTATAAAATAAATTTCAAATTCTTATTATTTCTTTTTATTATGGTTTAAACCATATGAAAATCATTCTTTATCATCTTCTACTTCCATTTTCATTAAGTTATATGATTTTCATATAAAATCTTAAAGAAAAATTGGATTAAAATTAGGTTTTGATACCTTTCTTCTTGATTTTTCTTCCATATTCTTTTTCTTATAGACAAAGCTTGCGATTTACTAACTTTTATACTTCTTCATCTTCTTCGATCCGAGTCATCAAGCTCTTTCTCTTCCAATTTAGCTTTCTCTCTTCTGTTCTCTTTTCATGTGTTAGTTGAATAAAACTAACACATGAAATGAAATGACTTTGCCTTATAAAGAAATTCAATGCTTAAGGGTATTTTGGTTATTTGGCCTTTTTATCATTTTACCCCTCCTTTTACTATTCACGCCTCCTTACTATTCACAAATATCAACTAAGCTTCTCCTGGAAGCTTCGTTGTTCTGTATTTTAGAATTCGTCCGATAATTAAAAAAGTTGTTGTTCTCCGTTTCCAAATATTTTTGGATATTTCGTCTTTCCTCTACATATTAACTTTTACGTGTTTTTCAAAAATTTAAAAAACTAAAAAACAACTTTTTGATGAATAGTGTTTTTCATCACATTTTTTCCACAAACGTAGTTAAACGATCAAAAAGTACATAGCAATATTTTTTTCGTTTTTATTTCGTCCAAATGTTTACTGCCTAATATGACTTTTCACGATATATTACCGATAAATCTTCAAATAGAATGTCATTCCGACATATCAATTTCTCAGACAGACTTAGGTTATTCAAACCTTAAACCCTTAAGTTTCGTTGGATGAATAGTGCATATTTTGTCTTTTTATCGAAAAAATTTATTTCTGTCTTAAAAATTCTTACACATTCATTTTAGCTTATAGCCAAAATACTAACGTTTTCCTAGGTTATAGAATGACTAATAAATACATAACACAAAATATTATTAATAAATTTATTTTATTAATTAGTAATTCTTTAAACTTATCTTACAGGATAATCCGATTTTCTAGGTTGTCACTATGATAACTCGAATTTTTAGAAATAATTAAAATAATAATTTAATAAATAAAATTCTTATTATAGGATGTGCTTGGTCTGAATAAGAATATATTGAATTTCGTGTTATTGGTGGAAAGAAATCCATAAGTGAGATTTTTATAGTTGATTAGACTATTAAAGAAGATAGAGTTTGAACTTAAAGTTAATCTCTAAATCAGTGAAGGAGGGAGTAATTGATGTTGGTTAACTAGTATGACAAGTTAGAAATTTAAAAGCATGTTCAAAGTATATATGAATTTAGATTATGGTTCTGTAATAGCAGAACTTGTCTGCGTTCGAACTTGTAGTGGTATGAATGTGTACACTTCTGAAAGCTATACACTACCAGTAGCGATTCTTTTACGGTCTATGTAAAGCTCTAAGTGAGTTTGTGAAATTTGAATTTCAAGACATGTATATTAATGGTTAATATGTGTAATAAAAATCATAATTAGTGTTTAAGCTGTCCGAGAATGGATAGAGATAGAAAAACATGAATTGAATGAGAATTAGTTATGGAATTAAATAACTCAAAATAAATATGGGTTAATTAAATTATATTATAAAGCCTTGTGTGGTAGTGACGTGATAGTAA
Organism: Panax quinquefolius; assembly: GCA_020205615.1. Lineage (NCBI taxonomy): Eukaryota > Viridiplantae > Streptophyta > Magnoliopsida > Apiales > Araliaceae > Panax > Panax quinquefolius. The sequence goes on along the minus strand of CM035154.1, from coordinate 66,594,357 downwards.
ATGAAAAAGAGTTAATTCACTTACATAAGACGGTGAATTAATGTGTTTTACATAAGAGGATGAAAAGAATATGTTAATTAAAATTTGATATTTTAAATATATTACATTGTATTGTAATATATAAAAGGGTTAATATTTGAAAGATAAGTGATTAATAAAAGAAGAGAACCAATATAATTATAAATAAATATTAGTTAGAGATTTATGCATTAAGTTAATATTTAAGTTATGACTAACTGAAAATGTGTTGGGGAAATTAATGGAAGAAAAGGAATTGAAAAATTATAGTATAATAACTAGTTTTGTACCTACTAATTATTTTAAGGAAAATGGTTATCTTAAATAAAGGTGTTATGAGTATAAAATTCATAAAGCCTAATATAGTAGTTCTACATATTACAAGTGTGCAATTATTTAAAGTAAGCTAAATAATTTAGCATTAAGGTAAAGTGTGTCACACAAACTTTATATTAAATGGATATTAAAATAACGTGGAATGGGGGGAAAAGCCAAACGTGGCCTAGACCCCTAATATTTTATTATTGAGATTATGAGTTTGAGTTATATAACTCTAGTAAGTGGGATACGTGAGCCTTGTGTGGCATGAGTATTAAAGTTAAACCAGAGTAAAGGTTTAACTAGAATTATTAAAAAAGAATTAATGGAAATAGAATAAATGATTGATATTGATCATTGTGATATTTATGTGTGATAGAAGATAATGAGTTGAGAGTATCCAACTAAATTATATTTAGCCCAATTAAAATATTATTTGGACTAGCCCAATGTACATGGGATATAAGATTATATTGGTGTATATTTAAAATAGAAGTATACTTCCTATATGTGGGTTTGTACATATATATGTGTGTATATGTGCCCATAACTTAATTTAAGGTAGTAATGATAAGTCATCACAATTGATTTAATAAGCCCAAAAGAAATTAACTTTAGTAGAATGAGGACCTTTTTACTAATAAGTAAGGAAGAAATAGAGCTTGTCCCATTTTCTGTGTCCCAAAACTTTTTAGCCGTGATAGGCCATTGACCTATACTATTTCATGGTTGTTGAGAAAATGATAAAGGCTAGATAGAACTGATGATGACTAAAAGAATGGAGGGGAGGGAGCAGGTAATTGCTTTTCACCAAATTCTCTTTGTCCAACATCTTCTTCTTCTTCCTATTAGTTTGAAATGTTGGGCAAAGCTAATGTATGTGTATTGAAATCTCTATAAATAGAGCTCCTTCTTCTCTTTTCTCGTTTGTTGAGTATCTGAGAAATTGCTAAAGAGAGAGTAAGTTGAATTGGAGAGAAATTAGAGGATTGAAGTGCTATAGTTAGCAAATTCAAGCAATAAAGAGGTAATAATACTCACATATATGCTCTTGATTTCTAAGTTTTAAATTTCTTAGTAATGATAATAAATACTTACTTTTGAGTCAAAAATTGATGGCTAAAACTTGTTGCAATCTATAAATTACTGTTAGATGTTGTGAATATGGTTAAATACGAAAACAACGGAAGTTAAACGAACCAATTTGGTTTAGAAACGAATCCGCATTGATGAAATTCGCTAAACATGTGAAATTATGGAAAAATAGTAAAACTCTTGAATTTGAGTAATCAAATTGCTAGCATGTTAGTTGAGTTTTACATACATGTATGAAAGCAAGGTGGTTGATTTTAAGCATGATAATCGAGGAATTATGTGTTTGGATTTTGGTGTTTGCAGAAGCAGAGCCATTCCTGGAATTGTCCAGGAAGGCGCAGGTGCGCCCATTCTATAGGACATTCCAGCGCAGCTGCGCTGGGTGTAGTATGTTGGCATGCTATGGAGAAGCGCAACTGCGTCTCTCCCATAGTATAAAATAGCACAACTGTGCTATGCACCAGAAAGAAATACTAACTTTCTGTTATTCCAAGCATGATGGTTTAACTTGGTTATAGATAACAATAAGTATTACATGTGGTTTAAGGCTGTCTTACTTATACAGAATTGTCTTAGCATGATTTAGTATATTTTTAAAGAAAACTTTAAATTTTAAAAACAAGTTTAGACGAACCTTGAGTCTTTTGAATTATAATATTTGTAGATTGTGTAAATGGCTTAGTCATGCATATAAATAAGTATGACATATGGTCTTGAGTACATTTCATACCATGAGTTGCTTAAATGGTTATTTTCCAAAGAAATATAAAGACTTTGAGAATGAACTTTGACGAAACTTGTGTACCTTTAATTATGACCTTGATAGCATATATATGAGGTCTAATTATGCATGATATAAGATTCAAAGTTATATCGTACGTGTTAGATTGCTTTGATTTGGTTTAAAACGATTTCAAATGCAAACTTGGATATTTTTGCAAACTAAGTTTTATAAACATGGAGTGGTTATATTTTGACCTTATATGCATGTGTAGAAACATGTACAAAGGGGTATGACATGTGTTTTGAAGTTGCCTTACATGATTAGTTTGACCTAGTTATGCATAGAAATAGGTATGACATGTGGTTTCAAGCCCCTTCAAATACCATGAAACTCTTAGTCGCCTTAATGTATATTTCTAAAGAAAACTTGAAACTTTGAGAATGAACTTAAAGGAACTTGTGTACTTAAAGTTCTAAACGTGATAACATACGTACATGGCTTAGTTATCTATGAAATTAGATTTAATGTTGCACCGAGTTGCTTTAAATTGGCCTAGAATGACTTTTAAAAGTGAACTTGAACGCCTTGCAAACTAATACCTATAAGCATTGTGTTGCCTACCCTCTAAACTTATAGGACGGCATGCTAGTACTATTTAAACATGGCCTATAAGTGCACTTATCTAGTTTGACACACTAAAAGTCATTAGAGCATGATTATAAAGTAAGTTTTCAAATGATAAACCATGTTAGTCATATGAATACATGTGAGAATGCGTATTAAAGTTGTTTAACATCGTTATATGGTTTAATGAGTACGTAGTTAGACCCTTGTTGCATGAAATCGTTTAGCCGTGAAATAATTGGCAATAAAGCTATAAAGTGTAAAAACAACTTGAAGTAAACACAAGAGGCACCAAACTTGGATCAAGACCTCTTAACGTGTGTATGTGTTATGTGTTGGCATGTTAACTAATGAGGTGTAAATTAGGAAATAAAGATTTAAATCTGGTCTGGCAAGGGGACGGCACCACTGTGCCCATCCTAGGCCAAATCATGAACAGAATAGTATGCCTTTAGCAAGCGATGTTACTCTACTATTTAAATTGTAATCTAAACCTTAAAACATGTGTGTATGAATGTCTTATGAAATTTATCTAGACACACTTAGAAGGGGGGTTGAATAAGTGTGTGGGGCAATCTATGATCAATTTTTAAACTTTAAATAATATTATTAATTTCAGGCTACTATATTGAAGAATTCAACTTACTGAATTAATATGGCCTACTGAATTAACTGATTATTTTTAAGAAAATATCCTGCTGAATTTATATCTTAAATAAAATACTTGGTGTTAAAGAATTATCTTAATATTATGCAAGTATTCAAATTTTAATTATTAAGATAATTAAATAGTTTATATGATTTTAGAATTAAAGTAAAGCAAATAAAATCAACACCAAGATTTTTTACATGGTTCAGCTATTACCCTCTATAATAATAGCCTAGTCCACATTCAATACCAACTAGTATTAGAGACTCCCTTTATTTATTTCTTTATAAATAAACACTGATTACAAGACAGATTCTTACAAAAATTAATTAACAATTAACTTCACTTGAGCACTCTTGCTCCTTGTGCACCTATGCACTCTTCAAGCACCTTTGCTTCCTTGAACTTGTTTGTACGCCTTTGCTCTAATCCACTAGGATTAACACCTTTAGACTACACTTAGTCTAAAATAGAAAATTAAATACAAATATAGAGGTCTATGATCAATGCAAGAATAATCAATTTAACAGTTAAAGGCTCAACTATATGCAATAATCAATTTGCACAAAAAGATAAAACACTTTAAATCTTACCAAATACCAGCTCAAAGAATATCAGAAATTTAATTGCTTAGTTTCTCAAAAGTTGCACTGATTAAATCAAATTGCTCGTAAATAATAGTAATTAGTGCAAGAGTAATTTTGTGAGTTGTGTATTTATCCCATATATGACATCCTATTTATATAGCCCACAATAGTTACCGTTAATATCAAGTATAATGTCTGTTTTTATTAGTCCACAAAATCTGGTTTGTTTAAAACACCCTCCAACGGTAATACTATGAATCAGTCAACAACGTTAATATATATCCAGTTTAGCAAAACAAATTCTTGTTAGTTACTCAGTTTGGATAAATCAAAAGACCTTTTAAAGAGATAACCCATTAATCAACTCTGACTATATCTCCATATATCAAGTAGCGTGTAATAGTGGTGTGAACCATTCCTTATCTTTTTCCAAGAATCAAGGTCTTTAAAGTTCCAAGATACCCATAATTATTGCTCCTTGAAAAACCGCATATGCATCAAATCATAATAGATGTAGCTTCCATCCTTTAGTCTTTCTAGGAAATCATAATTACATAGATATCCACATGTATCAAGAATGAAAATGTCCCAAGGATATCAATTAAACATTTATTTAGGCATGCACACGTATCACAATGCTACCCTCCTTTCTAGCTTCTAGGCATACAGACTAATGCATGTGAAACATATATTAAGTCATGTAATATATATCAAATAAAATCTCAATCCCTTTTTACACTTGATGATATATTAATCTAATCTCATTTTATTTTTAGAAAAACCTTTTTCACTAGATTTTTAAATCATTTTTCATTTAAGACATGTAACACAATGCAAATGATATGTTTTAGAGCCTTTAAATGAAAAATCAATTATTATGCAATTGACCTTACTCTTGTTTCCTAGTAAAGAAAAATTCTTCAACCACTTGAATATCCAATCAAAGTTCCTCATCATCAATATACCTGAAATGCCATAAAATAATTTAGTAAATGAATAATTCATCATCAAAACTCAAGGATAGAATATGACTAAGTCAACATCTTAAGTTATAATACTTGACATAAGTGATGTTTTAAGTATATGAGCATGTAATGGTTATATAAAACCCAGAGTTGTTAAGTTTTATTAAGGTTTGCAAAATGCAAAAATAATGAGAATCATGCATCTATGAGTAATGAACACATATCTAGTCAAGTGTGTGATAAAGATTTATGAATATTGTTGTCAAGTATGTGTGGCTACGGTATACTTATACTTACATAACTATCCTAAAAGTATGATAAGAAAGTGAAACGAAGGTTTTAAGAACCAAGTTAGAAAATAATGTAACAATTTTTATTACATTGAGAATGTAAGGAAATGTATGACTGATGGGTATGAATCCATGATTATACAATTGTGTAAGAGTACATGAAGTGGAGATAGTTATAAGTAGTTAAGTTGTAGTTGATAATCTACGAGCCAGGAAAGTCTTTCAGTTCTTATTGGCTCTATAATGTTGATAACTGTTGATTAATTTATGCTAAGATATGTGTTAACGCCAAGTTTCTCCGGCGCGTCCAATCACCAAATCCACGCGCTCAAACCTGCATAATAAAAGATCACACAAGAAGCTTGACGGCTTGTGCCGCCGGGGGATAGCTCCGGTGTGAGAATGAGTACAAGATGGTACAAGGTTTAACAATGGAGGCTTTAGTGTTTAGTGCTTAAGAGTGTATTACCTGTTAATTGAAGTCGAGCCTTGTATTTATAGCCATTCTCATCACCTTAAAATCCACTTCCAAATCAGATTAGGACTCCTAAACATGGAAGTTACCATTGTTTGGGTCCAACTCAATTTCCTTAAAAGTTAGAAGTTAGATATGATCCAAACACTTACCTTTGGAGTTAGTATTTAAATATGGTTAAAATTAGGAACCTTAACCATTTAAACTCCTTATCACTCCGGACTTCACACGAATAACAACCTTTTGTACATGCCCAAATCATCTGAACCCCTATAAACTGGTATGGGCTTCGGCCTAAAGGACTTGAATGCCCTACCCTGAATATCACCAATCTGAACAGGACTCCAGCCCAGAGGACTTGGATGACTGAACCCGAACACTTCCAAGCCTCTTACTAGCTTTAGGCCACTAGGATCAATATACCCTTCTCAACCTAGGCCTTCATCCCATTAAGGGGTCGGTAGATTACGCCCGAACATTGCCCCCAGTATCATGTTATAAGATATTTATAATTAGAGACTTGAAGAGACACCTGGGGAATTCAAATGCCTTTTGAAATGGCACACGTTGCCTAAGAAGCGGGCCCCACTCGTCATCATTTGCCGCCTTTAGGATTCATGTAACAACCTTATAAAACCCCCATTCCACACACATCTGTCACTTTTTCCAGATTTTCTCAACTTTCTCTCAGAGCTATCTGCAATTGCAATTTCCAGTGAGAAACCAAACTCACCAAACTTCTCCGGTTTAGGTCCCTCCATCTTCAAAACCTCACATTTTGATTCTTTTTGCATCAATGACAGATTCCAACTGTGACGCCCCAAAAAATAGGTCCACCCGACCCATTCTGAGTCACCAGATATCACTCTATAAAAATCAAATACAACTTCATTTATACAACTGTTGAACTTTCGTGCAGAGTACGACAACAGATAAGCTGTGAGTTTCAATACAAATGTATGTAACTCTCATGGTGCCTCGACCACAACCTTACAATGGTACGTTAAATAACAGTACAGTCAATAACTATTTTAGAAATTAAAATCTTTTGGAAGTGCTTAAGGAAACCTTCGTACATGGGAGGCCATGAATCTAAGTTATGATAGACATCATATGCCCAAAGAATTATCCTTGGTTGATCCAATAGACCCCAAAGAAAAACAAGAAGATTACTATCATGTTCCTTCCAATGATGAGTCTTCTCTTGACATATAATTATCTCAGTTGTCTCCAAGTGAGAATTATATTTCAAATATACTCCAAGATCATATAGGTAGTGCTCGTAGATATACTCAGCAAGTGGATGTGCACAACCTTGTCTTATGATAACACGAGATTGTGTGTCATTAGACATCTTGTATGATAGTGGCAAAACACCCTTCCAAAGTTGGGTTCTCATCATCCTATTGTTGTTCACCAAAATCAATTATTAAGTGAAATATGACACGCACATCTTAGGTCCTCAATGCAATTATATATTGCATGTCATGTCATTTTATAATGTATTGAGAAACTTCTACAGTCTCAAACCATCTCACTATTTCCCTGTTAGCCCCGCTCGACCCAGCTACACTCTTATTACCTGAAAGGAATTGTGAAGCAAAAGGGTGAGCACAACTAGCCCAGTAAAGAATATCATGACTAAAGATAATTAAATTATCAATAGCCTTCATCAGTAATAAATCAAAGATTTAGAACATAGGGTAGATGATAAAAAATTTCAACCATAGTTGCAGCGGAACGAGCAATCCATTAGAAGAGTCAAATAGACCATCAGGTCTATTATCTCCTCCATGTTAAAAGTCCACCAATAATGTTTTATCCTTGTAACATCAATCAACAATTTCGCCCACAATCATATGAATAACTCATAATCATAATTGTGATTCGAATTTTTTTGAACCTGTGATCGAAGATAATTTACATCACCTATCTTCCCGAAATATCAAAAATCATGGTTATACCAAATCACAATTCTCGCTTTCATAATCATACTAATAAATTCATCTTCAGACTACTACCAAAGATATACAACTGTATAACCAATAATCAATAGTTCATCTTTGCACTATAGGCCAAAAATATACAACTGTAAAACCAATAATGCTGAGACTCAGCTTAATAGTATCACGACCACGAATTATCCATGCACTACGGGCCAAATATATTCGTGTTTTCCATTACGATCATGACTATACCGAATAATCCCTGGTCATAATCATACCAAGTCCATCTACGCACTACGGGACAAAGATGACTTTTACCACATCATTTATAATATTACGGTCATTATTATACTGAATAATCCCTGGTCATAATCATACCAAGTCCATCTATGCACTACAGGCCACAGATGACTTTCAACACAACACAAGCATGAGAATGATGACAATGATATAAGCATTAATCAAACGAAAACAAGGATAAATATTAAAGACTTTAAATTTATCCAAATATTATCAATCACTTAATAAACTCATAATCTAATATTATTAATATTATAACAATATTTTAATCACTTCTTAAACTTATAAACAATTTATTTCAATTGTTTACACTTTACCAAATAATACATTTAATCATTCAAAAATGACATACTCATAAGCTTTCATCACCAATGATCAAATCCCTCATCAAAAATCTGCATATACCCTATATAGGATTCCCAAGCCATAAAATCCTGTTTTTCAACTTTGTTACTTTACATAACATATTTAACTCATTCACTCATAACTAGATCATTTTCATGAAAAATACCAAATCAGTCCCAAAAATATTTCTTTTCTGGGATTTAGTAGAATATAGTCCCATCTTGAACATATATTTTTCTCGGAATTTTTAAAATTCATTTACTATTTTTCAAAAATCAATTTCTAATTAATTCCTTAAGAAAGTAGCTACCTCAAGTTTAACTCCAGAAATTCCCAAATCTTGGAAGGATCTTATACATGTTAACGTGATCTTCCAGATTAAATTTCATGGTCATCGAAGTTATAGAACTCCGGTTATAGCATTTTTCGTTGAAAAAAATCTAAATATTGAAATGGTCATAACTTGCTCATTTTAAGTCGGAATGAGCTCATTTTTGGACAGGAGGTACTTTATACCATATACTTTCATGTCCTAAAAGGCCAAAATTTTTCTCACAAATTAAGTGGCCGAAAATGCCCTTTTAAAAATATGGACAGTAGCTTTTTAAGCATTTCCAGATTTTTCCATCCTTTACTAAAATCATTTCACACGAAAATCTGTTAATCCTTTTTAAGTGATTCCACTTGGATAAGTTAGGAAACTCATAGATCTACTCTAGAACTTGACCACACTCAAAAATTCGAAATATAATAGGAGATATGATCAATTGAATTTCATGTCCTATTTTCACCAAAATCTGATTTTTCAACCCTTTGTGATTTCTAAGAAACTTTCATGTTTTCTCATAATAACCAACATAACTAATCATAACAGTTACTAATACTTTATATACCCATGATTTTTCATCAGTCCAATGCTTTTATTATGACTTTCATCATAATCCACGTAAACAGATCATTTCCACAATTTAATAAGGAATGAATACAAAGGATCATTCACCATGCATGTGGTAATCCACATAGACATGTTATTCCAACAGAATAATAAAGAATGGAATAACAGAAGAATTCACCATGCATGCGATAGATCAGATGCATACAAAGTTATTCTCAAGCAGAATAATAAAGAACAGAACCCAGTCAAAGCGTAATCCAGACCGACAAGATATTCCAACAGAATAATAAAGAAGCGGAACGAAGTCAAAGTAAATTAAGACCGATGTGATATTCAAATGAATAATAAAGAATGGAATAACAACAGAAATCACCATGCATGCGATAATCGCATGCAGACGAAGTTATTCAATTAGAATAATAATTAATGGAACTGAAAGTCAAAGCGTAATAGACGACCGACGAGGATATTCTGACAGAATAATAAAGAACGGAATAATAGAAGAATTTTACCATGTATGCGGTACTTCGCATAAATAGGTTATTACAACATAATAATAAAGAATAGAATATCAGAAGTTCTCTTCATGAATATGAAAGAAATAATACCCCTTACGAGTACAACAAATAATATCCCTTACTTCAAAAAAAACTGGATACTAGAATAGTGAGGTAGCAGACTTCTCTTCTTCTTTCTCTCTATAATTTCTCTCTATATTAATGGCTCTAAAGCTTTAGTGAATTGGTGAGAAATGAAGGAAGAATAAGCTTCTATTTATAGGAAAATATAGTTTCGATAATTGCACGTTTTGGGGCTCGAAAAATTACATTACAATACCTCCAATTTTTCTTTCATTTTTAATCTAGTCCTGCAAGTATTATCAAACTTGCACCACCTCCCCTAATAGTAAATAATGTGAATCAATAGTTCATTCATGTAACTCAATAGTATAATCATGTGAAAAATATGAATTACACTATAGTACCTCCATCTATACCTCCATTTTTAACTTAGTCATACAAGTATTATCAATCTTGCACCAACTCTCCTAATAGTAAGTGAATGTGACTCACTAGTACACACATGTGAACAAATAATTATATAAGCATGTGAATTAGTAGCAATTAATTGCTCATTTATCCGATAAATTACCCGATTTATCAATATAACCCCAGACATCAATTATCATCGGAATAGATGTCGATTTCAACTAACACCAATAATCCCAACACAATGGAACTATCAAATTCATCTTTAATTAACACGAACTTATTCATCATTAATATTATAACTCACAATATTTAACAACCAGGTCGTTCCCAGGAAAGAGGGGGCTTTTCGATAAGGATTTCTCCTTATTAGCGAGCAATAAGGTGACCAAACCTCTCCTTGGAAGAACTTCTAGACATTGTAAATATTGTAATTTAATAATATGAATAACTTTGTCGTCTCAGTTATTGATTTTATAATATATCATATAATGCAGATGATACTGTGGCAATATCGAATCAATAATATGAGAGATATGATGCAGCAATTACTGTAGCAATAATTGATTATAACTGAGTGACTTCTCAAATAAGCATCAATAATCGATTCCGTGTGCTACTATGCAACCATGCATATTTTACCACCGATTATTTTATAACAACTTGCTTACTTTGCAAAATTTTCACATATCACCCTTAACTTTAACCTTTATCAATTTAACCATTTACTAAATAGAATAATTATAAGAAAATTGAATACTTTCATTTCATAAAATTTTGGGTCTCACAATCTCCCCTCATGAAATTTTGCCCTCGAAATTTACGTACCTGGTAGTTCGAAGATATGAGAATACCTTGCTTTCTTTTTGGATTGTACCTTCCCGGTTATATCCTCTTATCATAATTTTCCCATTTCTCATCTCCTGTATTTTAGATATCATTCTAAAATATACCTTCAAAACAAAGGTTAATTGACATATCACAAATTATCAACTTATCAAGTAAAAATTTTGGCTTAGGTAAGTCACACCCTAGTGAAGTATATTACTCGTCTCTCCCCTCCTAGTTCTAGACTAATATCTCCACCAGCGACCATATCCCTAAGCTTTGATACCAATTGTGATGCCCCCAAAAATAGGTCCACCCGACCCATTCTGAGTCACTAGATATCACTCTATAAAAATCAAATACAACTTCATTTATACAACTGTTGAACTTTCGTGCAGGGTACGACAACAGATAAGCTGTGAGTTTCAATACAAATGTATGTAACTCTCATGGTGCCTCGACCACAACCTTACAATGGTACGTTACATAAAAGTATAGTCAATAACTGTTTTAGAAATTAAAATCTTTGGGAAGTGCTCAAGGAAACCTTCGTACATGGGAGGCCATGAATCTAAGTTATGATAGATATCATATGCCCAGAAAATTATCCTTGGTTGATCCAATAGACCCCAAAGAAAAATGAGAAGATTATAATCATGTTCCTTCCAATGATGAGACCAAGATCCGAAGCGTTTACTCATCAAAAAATGATTTTTCTCACATCAACACCAAATCCTCCATCAACCCTTCCCAAATTTCTGACATCCGAACCCTATTCAACATTCCCAAAGAATACAAGCTTCGGGTGCCAGAACTAAACGAAAGCATGTTCTAGCGCCCCTAAGGCGAATGGGTCGCGATACCCCTCAGGTTCGCACAACTTGTGTCGAACTCGTATATCCACCTGATCAGTTTCATAGCCTTGTGCCAGGAGGTAGGAATCACCCCTGGCCTCGATTTCTTCTTCATCTTATTCACCGTCAGCAGGTCCAAAGAACCTGCCCTTCGGCAATTAAACTACAAACCAAGTCGAGCCACCTTCATCAAAACTCCTTCCAGTAATAAGGGGTGGCACTCACAATCGATCTTCATGAGGGGGACCGACCTCAAGCTCCTCCTGAATTGGGCCACCCCCAAAGACCCCATCGCCAAGGTATCCAAATTCCCGAAGGATCGTCAGAACGCCCTCAAGGAGTTCTCTCAAAAGCTGAAGAAGATTGAATGGGGTTTGGACGTCCTGTCAAACGAAGTTTGGCTCTACAAACACGGCTGTAAGTTATAAACCCCGAGCCCATTCATTACTTGATTTGCCTTCTCAATTTCCCTGCTGACTGTTTTATTTGTCTACAGTAATAATTTTTAAGCCCGAAGGAGCTGAAGAATCCTTTAAGCCACTACCCATCAAATCCAAACCAATTCATCATCCAGCCACCGATGATTCACCTGAGGAAGATACCATTCCAATTTCTGAGCTTTCAACCAGCTCCGCATCGGCTACAGTTCCCCCGAACTCCACAACCACTGTTCCTTCCAAAAAGAACATCCTGCAAATGGATCGATAGGAGAAGATGGCCTTGTTGAAGAAGAGTAAGAAGAAGCTCCCCTCCAAGGGCCCCTCAAAGTCATCTTCTTTGGTTATCTAAAAGCCTCCCCCCATTCAACTTCCACCAGTTCCTGTCCCCGAGGACCCTGAGGAGACCGAAGAGGAAACTCTCGAACTGCGCTCCAAGAGGCCTCGCCGAACAGAAGAGCCTGATCTGCAGATCATAGAGGCTAAACCCCTATCAGTATCGACCCCCTCGCCATTACCAACTACTGATGTCGGTCCTTCCAAAGGGACACCTACTACTTTCTGGCAGAAGATCCCGTCGAAAGTGTTTCCCTTCGACCAACTAGAACACTTCAGGCTGCTTGGAGACGAAGAACGGTTCAAGGGCTACACTTCCAAGGACTACTTAGTTGAGTATGTCAAGCTCTAGTGTTAGGTAAACCCATTAGACCTAAATGTCACTTTATTCATCCGGTCGTCATTATGTCTAACACATGCCTCTTCTTCATTGCAAGCCAATGCCGTCCTCTCCCGAGCCATTCCTCCTCTAGTAAAGACTACAAAAAATGAAGCACAGCTGAGGAGCGAGGTTGAGATGCCAAAGGCTGAGGTTCGGGGCCTAACATCAGATCTGAAGAAGGAGCGGGACCTTCACATTGTCACGAGGAATAAGGTAACCTAGGCCGAATGTCAGACCAACGAACTCCAGAAATAACACTACACACTTCAATAGCAGTATGTTAGCCTCGACAAGTACGCCAAACAAGTCATCGAGGAAAAGGATATTCTGTCAGAGAAGACCAAGGATCAGGAGAAGGCCATTCTCGCCCTCAAGGATAAGATATTCAATATGCACATCCAGATGATGTCACTAATTTGGAAGAACACTGCCTTGGGGAAGGAATGTGTTGAGCCCAAGCAGCTAGCGATCAAGGAATATGAAGAGTCTCTCGCTCTTACTGATAAGATCATAACCTAGTTTGCTAAAGGTTATGAAGCTTATAGGGAAAAGGTTCGGGCAAAGCTGTCTGCTGCTGGGCTCGATACTGCTGTCCTCGACTCCTCTGACGAAGAGTTCGAAGCCGAAGATGGGGTCCCAAACACTTAGGCGTTTTAGGATTTTTTACTTATAATTTTTGTAATCATTTTCTCTTTTTGTAAGTTTCCTGATCAGTTATGTTGTTTATAACTTTTCTGATCGGTTTTGTTAAAAGCTTATCTAATCGGTTTTGTAGAAATATATGAATATAAATGAAGTACAAAATTTTTCGAAGAGAAAATTTTATTTATTTTATTGATGAATGAAATAATTTACAAAATTAAAGGAAAGAATAACATAACTTTCACTGATAATATTTCCTAAGTCTTCCAATATGCCATATATTCTTTACCTTCGAACCATCTATTGCTCGAAGCCGGTAAGTACCTGGCTTTGGCACTTCTATTACTTCATAAGGCCCCTCCCAGTTCGGCATCAACTTGCCCGTGTTCTAGGGGGTAGATGCCTTTGATTCCCGAAGTACCAAATCTCTAACGTCGAACCTTCTTTATTTCACCTTCTAGTTATAGTATTGGGCAGTTCGCTTCTGATAAATAGCCAACCTTACCAGAGCTGAATCTCGAACTTCCTCTAAAAAATCCAAATTTAGTCTTAGGCCGTCATCATTATATAACACTTTGTACTGACTGACCCGGAGTGTAGGAGACCCGATCTCAATAGGTATAAGTGTATCAATTCCATAAGCCAATATGAATGGTGAATCCCCAGTTGTCGTCCATGGGGTAGTCCAATATGCCCATAGAACACTGAGTAATTCTTCGGGCCAACGTCCTTTCAATTCATCTAACCTCCTTTAAATCCCATTAAGTAGAGTCCTTTTGGTTACTTCTATTGGTCCATTTCATTGAGGGTGGGTAACCAAAGTCTTTCTATGTTGTATGTCCAACTCCTTCAGAAAAGCTTCGAATTTCAACCCCACAAACTGTCTACCATTATCCGAAACTAAAACCCTCAGGATGCCGAACCGATAGACAATACTTTCTTTAAAAAACTTGAGACATTCCTATTCGGTGATCTTCTATAACGGTTTGGCTTCTACCCATATGGTCATTTAGTCAATAGCCACGATCACAAAACTAAATTGTCCCTTAGCTTTTGGTAATGGTCCCAATATATCGATCCCCCACATAGCAAATTGGAGCGGGGATAAAACTGAATACAACTCTTCGGGAGATTGATGAGGGATAGAACTATTCAGCTGACACTTAGGACATTTTTTGAAAAAATCCTTCGCTTCTTGGAAGATGGTCGGCCAATAGTACCCCTGCCTCAGAATTTTGTATGCCAAAGATTTGGCCCCCATATGGTCTCCAAAAATTCCTTTATGCACTTCCTGAAGTGTATACTCAGCCTCCAAAGGTATCAAACACTTGAGCAATGGAGAACTAAACTCCCTTTGGTATAGATCTCCATCAATAAGGATGAAATTTAAACTCCTATATTTGATCTTCCTTGCATATATGCGATCTAAAGGCAAAACCCCATCAGCCAAATATGAGATATATGGCGTGAGCCAATAATCCAGCCGATCCAGAGCTAATATGTCCACCTTCTGAAAGCTTGGTCTTTCCAATACTTCTAAATATACTGAGCTGGTAAAAGAAATCGTTTCAATTGTTGCCAATCAGGCCAAAGCATCTGCTAATGTGTTGTCTGATTGATCTATTCCTTGGCAACTGTATGAAGTGAAGTATATGAGTTTATCTTTTACCTCGGCCATGTATTTTGTCATCCTTGCCCCCGAGCCTCATACTCTCCAAATATCTACTTAATTAACAACTAGTTGGGAGTCGCTATAAATGACCAACTTCTGAATCTCCAATCTTCGGGCCAACAAAAGTCTAGCCAAAATCGCTTCATATTTTACTTCATTATTCATGGATTTAAACTGAAATCGAATGGCTTGTTGGACCCTGAACCCTTCGGGACTTGTCAAAATAACCCCTGCTCTGCTGATGTCCGAAGTTGATGACCCGTCCATATAGAGAGTCCATGAAGTTTGCATTGGTAGCGTTTTAGTAACTGAACCCACATCCGATTCTGAGAAAGAACACTCTACAAAGAAATATGCCAATGCATGTCCTTTAATTTCCATCCGAGGCTGGTATTACAGAACGAATTGAGTCAATTCCATTGCCCATGCAGCGAGCTAACTAGAGACTTCTGGCCTGTGCAATACCTTCGTCAATGGTTGATCAGTATATACCACCACCAACCGACCTTAAAAATAGTGTCAAAGCTTTCTACTTGCAATGATTAGAGCATGGGTAATTTTTTCAAGGTTCAGGTATCTTATCTCTACGTCTCAAAGGATGTGACTGACATAGTAGATCGGGAACTATTTTCCCCCTTTGTCCAGTACCAACGTTGCTCCCACTGCCATCGAGCTTGCAGCCAAATACAAATACAAAGGTTCTGAAGGGATTTGCTTCATTAACAAAGGTGCCGAAGACAAGTATCGCTTGATCCCTTGGAATGTAACTTCACACTCTGAAGTCCACTAGAAACTTTTATCGTTGTTTGGCCACTTCAGAGTATCAAAAAATGGCAAACATCTTTCAGCTGATCTTGACACAAATCTCCGAAGGACAGCTATCCAACCTGTTAACCTCTGCACATCTTTATATGACTTCGGTGATTTCATATCCAAGATTTCCTAGATCTTTTCTGAATTTGCCTCGATACCCGTTTTGCTAATTAGATATCCTAGAAATTTTCCTGACCCTAATTCGAAGGTTCACTTGTTTGGGTTCAGACGCAGCTTATGTTCCCTAATTATTTCAAAGTAGCTTTCTAGGTCCTCCAATTGGTCCCAGACTGATATGCTTTTTACAATCATGTCGTCCACATAGACCTCCATGCTTCGGCCTAACTACCTTGCAAATATATAGTTCATCATCCGCTAATATGTCGCCCTGACATTGAGCAGTCTGAAGGTCATTTTCCTGTATGCATAAATGGCCTGATGCATAATGAAACTGTTCTTCAGGATATCCTCCTTCTTCATCAAGATCTGATGGTATCCCGAAAAGGCATCCTTGAAACTCAACATGCCATATCCCGAAATGGCATCGACCAACTAGTCGATATTGGGTGAAGGATATAAATCCTTCTGGTAGGCTTTTATTTAGATCTGTATAGTCAATGCATAGCCTCCATTTCCCATTCTATTTTTGAACCAATACTACATTTTCCAGACACTTGGGGTAGTCAATCCCAAAGATGAAATCTGCCTCCAGAAGTTTGGCAATCTCCTCATTAATGATCATCTGTCACTCTGGGGAAAAAATTCTTCTTTTTTGTATGACTGGCTTCCTTTTAGGATCCACATGCAACCTATGCAATGCCACCGCCTCATCTACGCCAGGCATGTTCTTGGGTACCCATGCAAAAATGTCAGCATATACCCGAAGTAGATCTATCAGCCCAGTCCAGAACGGTTCTGTTAATCCCAACCCAATCTTTATCAACTTTTCTTTATTCTTTGAGACTAATTCCATATCCCTTGTCTCTTCGGCCGGTAAAGCAAGTGGTTCTGTACTACCATCAGAAAATGGCTCTATCTCGCTGCCCATTGTGATGCCCCCAAAATAGGTATCCATCACCTATTCTGAGTCGCCAAATACATGGTACAGAATACAAATACAATCTTAAATATACAACATGAGCTGTGAGTTTTAATACAAATATTGTCTTCTAGACAGTATTCAAACTCAAAATAAGTCCTCAATACATTTATTAACATACTATTTCATAGAATAGTGAGGACTACTAATGCTATCATCTGGACCGTCACTCCGTTCCCCGACTAGTCCCTGTTACGTTCTCATTTCCTTAGAAGAAACTAGATATAGGAGTAGTGAAGTAGCAGAATAATTTCTTCTTTCTCTCTATAGTTTCTCTCTCTAGAGTTTCAGTGAATTAGTAAGAAATAATGAAGGAATGAGCTTCTATTTATATGAGAATGGACTGATTAGTAACTAATTCATGAACGGTCCAAATTGATTTATTTTTAAATGGACGGTCCATATTAATTTACTATGCAGTATTAATAAAATATTCTAATAAAACAAAATGTTTTAAATAAAATATAATATATTCTATTTATAATCTAATAAAACGAATAACTTTATAAAAGTACTTTTAACACTGAGTTTTTCAACAGTTTTAATGGTAAAACTTCCACCGTTATTTTCATAAAAATATTTTATCGTTTTCTCAATCCGACAATAATTCTGTTGTGGGGTCCACCAATAATTGTACCGTCGTACGAATATTCCACGACAAAAAGAATATTCCCCGACCAATCGAATATTATACAATAACTATAACATTATCTCAAATCCACACCATAATTTTGAAAAAAAATATTTCGAGAAATTAAATCTTTATTTGTAAAATTTGGGATTTTACACCCATTGTCTGTTTCTGCCTGCTTACCCCACCTCCCGAAGCAATCAATATATTCCGATAACACCTTCGGGCGATATCAAGATCACCTTTTACCTCCCTAATCCCATTCAGTGTTAGAAACTTGATTTTGAAGTGTGCTATGGACGTAACTGCTTGTAATGCTGCTAGGGTTGGCCTTCCCAAGATTACATTGTATTCCTTATCTAGCTAGACCATGAAAAATTTGACCATAACCTCCACTTGTTGAGGTGCTGTGCCGAACCTGACACACAACTCAATCGTGCCCGACACATACACTGGGTCTCCACTGAAACCGTATAAGGGTCCTTCCCCTCCCAATTCCATCTTCTTCCCCTCCAAATCCATTCTCTGGTAGGCGTGGGTGTATAGTATGTCGACCGAGGATCCATTGTCAATCATCAACCTTCTCATATCCACCAGCCCAACCTGAGCTGTTATCATTAGTGCCCCATCATATGGTTCTATGGGATCTGTGGGATAGTCCTCGTCCGAAAAAGAAATAACTGTCCCCGGGAAGGCCCGATCCTTTCTTGTCGAAGACCCTGCTACCGACAACACTGCATCGAGGTGCTCACTTCTTTTCTTTTCGATCACACGCCCTACAGAACTGTTAGGTTTGTAATATTCATTAACGCAATCAAATTGCACAAAATAAGCGAAAACGTGTAAAAATCAGAGTTTAAAATTTTACAAACCATATACCCGGATCACCCTTTATGCATAATTATTAATTAAACGAAAAGATATGAATAAGAATCATACCCTTGAAGATCTAAGCTTCCTCAAGTACAAGTTCACCTCCAATCCTTTTCACGTTCAACTTGAATCCACCGGGTTTGGTTCCTTCCTTTGATCAACGTTAGCCACCCAAATGTTTGGCCTCTAGAGGTGATCCACCAAGGAAGAAGAAGAATTCAAGAAGATGGGTATTTGGCAAAACCCTAGTTTTTCTATCTCTCATAGAAAAGGGGTGTACTCTCCCAACTATTGGAATTACGTATCCTATGAATACGTCAACAACCCCCTCACACCCATAATAAGACTCCTCTTATTTATAGATGTGGGCAACCCTCCTTAACAATTAAGGAATTGAGTTTTATTTAATTAATTAAATTCTTTTAATTAATTAAGCTCCCTAATCTTATTAAAGATAATTAATTAAACTCCTTTAACTAATTTCCCTCCTAATCCTATTAGGAATAAATGAGAGTACTTATATTAAATTAATTCCTAAACACTTTTAGAAATTAAAATAATAATAATTGTAATAATATTAATAAGACTCTCTTATTAATTTATATTTAATATTTCTAAAATATTAAATAATAAATATTAAGCTATTTAATTTATTCTATCACCATAGATTAAATTAAATATACTTAATATATTATTACGATTATGCCATTAACTTCTTAAATAATTATTCTTCCTTTTTTATGGTGTGACTCTTTAGGTTCTCCATATTAAAGGTTGTGAATAAATCAATTAGAACAATTCTAATCTTATTTAAATAAATAAATTAAACTAATAATTTATTTAAATAAATAATATTTATTCTGATAGGGATAAGTCTCTCTAGCGATCAACGACTTTCCGGATAATATAGATTTCAACATTAATCATAAAAGAACCTTTGAGTAAATAGTTACATCAGACAATTCAATCCTTCCACCATACAATGTCCCAATTACATATAAGACATGGATTTCTTGTCAAGTCTTATTTTATTTAATTATATGTATTTCGACTCTTAAATGAACAACTCAAATAATGCAAATTAGAAACTCCTTTCTAATTTCATTACGCCCGCCAAGGACTATTGGGTTTTCATTTATCGAATCACATAGGACATTTCTCTTCTTTTACTAGAAGTGGTAGATTCTTTATTGATCATACATTATCTCCATGTACAACTTATTATACCCAAGCATACCTTTGATATACCCTAAGGGTCTTAAGGAATAAGTCAAAGTATAACTCATCATACACAAGATACTATGATGACCTCAAGTCCAAGGATCACTTCAGATAACTATCACTATAGGAATTCCTATTGACAGCAAGTAAAACTCCATTAGGTATTCCTTAGCGAGCCAATGCGTTCAATTGAACTTATTCTCTAATAAGCACCTACATACTTGCTTTAGTGTCTCCACACAAATGATCATGAGATCAATCATCCTCATCCAATGAAAGCAAAGCAGCGTATGTACCAATCGAATCGATCGGATTCACTAATCCCCAATTTAGTAATCCAACGATTGGGAACTATTTTAGTTTTAAGCTTTCTAAGAATTTAGATCTCATTAGAATGATCATCATCATTATTCTAAAAGCATTGCTTAAAACTATGGGTTTATCACATATTATTAAACAGCATTATGTAGATAATTAAAAGCCTTTAAAAAATTAATACTTTTTATTAATAAATAAATAAGATTGTTATAAAGTATATGCCTTATCATCAAACATGATTGGCTTGTGTGCATACTACTTTCAATCTCCCACTTGCACTAAAAGCCAATCGTCATGGTATCTCATACTCTTCTTCTCTAAGTGACGATTATCGATTATCTTTGTTGTTGGATAAGTTTCAGTAAATGGATATGTAATGTTGTTCTTGAGAGTTTACTATCTCTATAGTGATTTCCCATCTTTCAATGATTCTTATAATCAAATGAAAGTGCCACAACACATGTTTAGATCCAAGATGAGACTTAGGAACTATTCCTAGTTCTATAATGAACTTTTCATCCAAACAATCAACTTGCAGCTTCATTTATAGCTATATACTTTGTCTTTATCACTAAATCAACAACTCTTTGCTGTTTGGAACCTTTCCAATTTCACTGTACCACCGTTCAAGGTAACGCTTTACCTTAAAGTGGATTTTCTGTCGTCTTGGTATGTCTGAAAAACTTGAGTCTGTTAAGCCCTCTAGTTTTAATTCAGACCCACCATAAATATGATCACATCCTTAGTGCCGGTAAAGTACTTTAAGATGTTTTTCACTGTCTTATAGTGATTTTCTCCAAAATATGACTGATCAACATCAGGTCTCGTACATTTCATTGCATACATGATAGTTACTCATGCGATCTCTCCTTTTGGAGTCTATGGGGACTATTAAGAGAGATACACTCCATGGCTCATCAACATGAGACATCCTATGGAGTTTGCCATGCTAAACGACTTTAGCATCAAATGAATATACATTCCTTGGGTTAAGCCGAACATCTTATTAAATCTATCTATATAGATTTGTTTTCCAATTAAGATACTCATCCCAAATCATTCATGGAGGAATGTTTAGACAACTTTATATTTACTGATTCTAGCATTGGCATGTCATTCCTTATCCGTATTATATCAACATATAGTACTAGGAATGTCACGACGCTCCCACTGACCCTTTTGTACACACTAGGTACATTCTTTTTTTTTGATAAAATAAAACTCTTTTGATTGTCTTATCAAAATGAATGTTCCATTTTGAGAAAATTGTTTCAATCCATTTCTCTGAGTGTCTACAACTCTTACCTCATCGTATGTAAATGGATCATCATCTTCTATAATGTGTACCTCATCATCATCATCTATGATGAATCCATACCTCCCAGGTATCTTCGGTACTATTCCAGATTTACGATTCGATTGTGGTACAATAGATCTATCTACAGGTTCCTCTTATTTGACTTATAGTGTTTTGTGGTTCTTGAACTCTTCAAGATCTATTATCCTCCCACTAGCCCCTTTAATGATAAACACATTTATCTTAGAAGGCAGCGTGTTTCACAATAAACACCTTTTTGTAAGTAGGATTATAGAACATATACCCTAAACTTACTTTAGGATGTCCCACAAATCGATACTTGTCAAATCTTGTTCCAAGCTTATCCTTTGAAACCTCTTCACATAAGTTAGACAACCCCTTATCTTAACATACTTAAGATTAGGAATCCTCCCTATCCATAACTTTTATGGAGTCTTGGGGCCGAATTTTGAGGTTACCTTTTCCGTAGATATGCAGCCATTTCAAGGACATTATCCCAAAAGGATACTGAAATGTCGGTAAAATCATTATGGACTGTACCATGTCCAACATGGTATGATTTTTCCTTTCAGATACATCAATCAATTATTACGTATCAGGAGGCATCCATTATGAGAAAACCATTTGAGATGATCTAGAAACTTATTGCACAAGTATTTATTCCTTGATCTAATCAAAGAATATTAATACTTTGCCAATTTGTTTCACTTCTGAATTCTTTGAACCTTTCAAATAATTCACACTTGTATTTCAGTAAATACACACATTCAACTCTTTGAATGATCATCTCCTTTTCATATACTAGTTTGTTTAATTTATAAAATTATTTTCACGTAAGTCAAGTATTTAAAATCCATTAAGTAATATTCCAGTTCTATACAAAACATTATTATTATTATAAATAGAACAACAATTGTTCTTAAATATAATACCAAAGATTTTATTGTCCAACAATAAAATGGAAATAATGTTTTTTAACGAGAACTAAAATACAATAACAACTTATTGACTTAATAGACTTGCCCGTAGGCATTGCTAAACTATAAGTTCCTATGGCTAATGCAGCAACCTTTGCTTCATTTCCCACACATAGGTTTACTTATATTTGTTTAGCTTTCTACTTCTACTTGGTCCCTTCATAAATCTATATTTATGATAACCAAAGTCGGTATCCAATACCCAAGTAGAACCTTGACTTAAAGAAAAAATTTATTTTAAATCATGAACAAATTTGTATTTGTAACCAAAACTTCACTAAGCTTCTTTGCTTAGCCTCTGCAAGAAGCTTTTCGCAGTTTCTTTCCAGTGCCCAGGCTTATTGCAGTGGAAGAAAACTCCTTTCCTATCCGTATCAGTTTTGTTCTTATTATCCTTTGTTTTTGCCTTTATATTTACCTTCTTAGAATCATTCTTCTTTTCAGAAGATCCTTTGGCCCCTACCAGTAAGACATGGTCTTTCTTGGTTAGAAAGTGACTCTCAACATTTTTCAACATGTTAAGCAAATCAGCGAGGCTGATATCTAGCTTATTCATATGAAAAATTCACAACAATTGTGAAAGGAGTCCGGTAGTGAGTGCAAGATCAAATCTTGGCTCAACTCTCCATTCATGACAAAACCAGTTGTCCTAATTGATCAATCAAATTGATTATGTTAAGGACTTTTGTCTGTACTATAGTGTAATTGGCCATTCTAGATCGGAAGAGCTTCTTAGATATCTGATATCTATCAGTCCTACTTTCCTCACCATCAACTACTTGATGTGCATGAATATAGTAAGAGCATCCATAGTTTCATGCTGACGCTGAAGCTCGTTACTCATGGATGCGAGCATGATGCATTGAACCAACTGTGCATCATCTTGCCACTTTCTAAAAGTAGCAATCTCTTCCTTAGAGGCATTATCTGCAACCATTGCAGGGATAGGCGTATTAAGGACATAAGATAACTTTTCAGCCGTGAGAACTTTTCTTAATTTCCTTAACCAATCCATTTAATTTGGTCCGGTTAAATAGAATCTAATATGCTTCGCAGTGATAGTGATTTAGACATTATAAAATTCTGTAAATGAATTTGTAATTAACAACATTTTAGCATACATTCTTTTATTAATTACCAAAATAAATTAGGTCTTGTTTTAAATTGGTATCTCCCACTATTTTCTTCAAACTATATTACCCTCAATATATATAGTTCTAAGAATATCTAATTAAAGATATGCTAGTGAGAATAAGGATCCCATTTCAAATGTATATAGCCTTGTGGTGACACAACAAACTATATATAAATAAATAGGTAGACAACTCTTGTCAATTACATCAACTATGCAACTCCTTGTATTTTGCCTCTTAGATCATAATGGTCAAGTGTGTGCACATCCGAACTAAAATGATCCAAGTTAAGTCCAACCTAGCACTCCATATATTCAAAAAAGAAAAATATCATCCTTGTGGTGACACAACAAAATAATATTGTTCAATTTTCTTTATAAGCATCAAATGTGATAAATTAACATCTTAAATACTTAATACTTGCCTTGTGGTGACACAACAAGCTCATATTAAATATTTCATACTCTATTAATTTTATCATGCTAGAAGGCGACGTTCGATATTCCAAATATCTTTGAACGCTTCAGAGTTAATATAAAAAAAATGAGGGATTTGCAATTAATTTGTCTCATCTTGTTTAGCGCGCATGCACACACACACACACATATATATATATATATATATATATATATATATATATAAAATACGCGTCATATTAATAAACATGCGAAGCATGTTTGCATAATATATAATATATATATAGTAAAAGCATGCACATATAGAATACGATATTCTACCCAGATTGATTATGGACTTTTATTCTAGTTTGATTCACTAGAGCCACCAAGTGAACCAAAAGGTCAAACCCTAGGGGTGCAAGAATTAATATTTAAATATAACTATTACATTTAAACCCAGGCTCCATTACAAACGGGTCTTCACGCGCTCCTTGCTCCTTTGATCTCCAATTCTTCAAAATTAATTCTAATTATTCCTATTACAAAACTATTTAAAATAAATAGAAACCTTGATCGTGATCGAGGGAAGTACATAGGAGGGAGATAGAATTTACATTAAGAAAAATTAGAGAAGACGAGGTACGCATACCCCATTTAATAAAACTCATACATTCATGCATCCAACTAAAATAAAATCCAATCACATTGGTCAATAGTCCATAATAAATCTCATTTATTATCATACACATCACCATATGTATCAATAAATAACATTCATCTCATGAATAATAAACATTCAATATATATATTGATATCATTTAATGGGCAAATTTAGTTAGTATAAAATCTAATTTTGAATCAAAATAAACTCCTTTATTTTAATCCAAATTTAAATCAAAATAAAACTCTTTTATTTTAATTTGTCCTATTTTGAATAAAATAAACTATTTTATTTTAATCAAAATCTTTAATCAAAATAAACTCTTTATTTTAATTAATTATGGAATCCAATTTCATGTAAAAAATATCCTTTATCAAAGGAAACACGGGTTCTCTTTCCTATTCACAAATAAACTCCTTTATTTTGAATAATATGAAATCTTATTTCATATCTAAATAAACTCCTTTATTTAAGAAAATGACGGATTCTTTTTCCTATTCACAAATAAACTCTTTTATTTTGAATAATATAAAATCTTATTTTGTATCTAAATAAACTCCTTTATTTAAGGAAACATGGAATCCAATTTCAACTCTAATTAGTTATCATGGAATCCAATTTCAACTTTAATTAGTTAGCATGAAATCCTAATTTTAAAATTAAAATAAACCTTTTTGTTTTAAGATTAAAATAAACTTTTTATTTTAAAATTAAAATAAATATTTTATTTTAATTATAAAATTATTATATATATAAATATATATTACGTTAATATATATTATATATATATAATCTTTGGAGTAACTTAGTGATTCATGTAATTTTATTGCACTTTGATATCCTGCAAGTAATACTCATATTTAATATATATGTAAATAATATATATAATAACCAAGCTCTCGCAACTTTTTAAAAAAAATCACGGAATATTCTAGCTTGGCAAGTGTTGAAATCACTTATATATATATATATATATATATATATATATATATATATATATATATATATATATATATATATATATATATATTACGTGATGCACGATAATCGGTTAACCAAAATCCTACAAAGAACAAAATAATCCAATTCGAGAAACTACGCAAAAAAAAAAAAAGCATTCGCTATTTTTTTTTTTTTTTTTAAATTTTATACAACAAAAATATGCCCAATCAAATTGTTCTAAACACATATCAATATACATATCAAATTAAAACAATTAATAATTCGCATAAAGATTTGGCTCTGATACCACTGTTAGGTTTGTAATATTCATTAACGCAATCAAATTGCACAAAAAAGCGAAAACGTGTAAAAATCAGAGTTTAAAATTTTACAAACCATATACCCGGATCACCCTTTATGCATAATTATTAATTAAACGAAAAGATATGAATAAGAATCATACCCTTGAAGATCTAAGCTTCCTCAGGTACAAGTTCACCTCCAACCTTTTTCGCGTTCAACTTGAATCCACCGGGTTTGGTTCCTTCCTTTGATCAACGTTAGCCACCCAAGTGTTTGGCCTCTAGAGGTGATCCACCAAGGAAGAAGATAGGTATTTGGCAAAACCCTAGTTTTTCTATCTCTCATAGAAAAGGGGTGTACTCTCCCAACTATTGGAATTACGTATCCTATGAATACGTCAACAACCCCCTCACACCCATAATAAGACTCCTCTTATTTATAGATGTGGGCAACCCTCCTTAACAATTAAGGAATTGGGTTTTATTTAATTAATTAAATTCTTTTAATTAATTAAGCTCCCTAATCTTATTAGGGATAATTAATTAAACTCCTTTAACTAATTTTCCCTCCTAATCCTATTAGGAATAAATGAGAGTAATTATATTAAATTAATTCCTAAACTCTTTTAGAAATTAAAATAATAATAATTGTAATAATATCAATAAGACTTCTCTTATTAATTTATATTTAATATTTCTAAAATATTAAATAATAATATTAAGCTATTTAATTTATTCTATTACCATAGATTAAATTAAATATACTTAATATATTATTACGATTATGCCATTAACTTCTTAAATAATTATTATTCCTTTTATGGTGTGACCCTTTAGGTTCTCCATATTAAAGCTGGTTGTGAATAAATCAATTAGAACAATTCTAATCTTATTTAAATAAATAAATTAAACTAATAATATATTTAAATAAATAATATTTATTCTACAATAGGATAAGCCTCCCAGCGATCAACGACTTTCCGGATAATATAGATTTCAACATTAATCATAAAAGAACCTTTAAGTAAATAGTTAATACAATTCAATCATTCCACCATATAATGTCCCAATTAAATATAAGACATGGATTTCTTTGTCAAGTCTTATTTTATTTAATTATATGTATTTCGACTCTTAAATGCACAACTCAAATAATGCAAATTAGAAACTCCTTTCTAATTTCATTTTGCCTTTGCCAAGGACTCTTTGGGTTGTCATTTATCGAATCACATAGGACATTTCTCTTCTTTTACTAGAAGTGGTAGATTCTTTATTGATCATACATTATCTCCATGTACAACTTATTATACCCAAGCATACCCTTTGATATACCCTAAGGATCTTAAGGAATAAGTCAAAGTATAACTCATCATACACAAGATACTATGATGACCTCAAGTCCAAGGATCACTTGTACTACTATCACTACAGGAATTCCTATTGACAGGCAAGTAAAACTCTAATAGGTATTTCTTAGCGAGCCACGTTCAGTGAACTTATTCTCTAATAAGCACCTACATACTTGTTTTAGTGTCTCCACACAAATGATCATGAGATCAATCATCCTCATCCAATGAGCAAACAACGTATGTACCAATCTATCCGGATTCACTAATCCTCAATTTAGTAATCCAACGATTGGGAACTATTTTAATTTTAAGCTTTCTAAGAATTTAGATCTCATTAGAATGATCATCATCATTATTCTAAAAGCATTGCTTAAAACTATGGGTTTATCACATATTATAAAACAGCATCATGTAGATAATTAAAAGCCTTTAATAAATTAATACTTTTTATTAATAAATGAATAAGATTGTTATAAAGTATATGCTTTATCATCAAACATGATTGGCTTGTGTGCATACTACTTTCAAGAACCGCCAAAAATAATATCGATTACACCCCGAACAGGCTGGTTCTGTTTTGCCTATGTGTCCCTCGTTTGCCCTCTGTTTTCCTCTCTTTGTTGTGCCTCGGCGTTTTCCCGACCTGCTACATATTGGAGCAATTGTCTGTTCTGCTCATTCATCTCTATCAAATCACTCAAGTCATAACACTTCTCTATTGTATACCCCGAGCTCTAGTGATATTCACAGAATTTGTCCCGATTCCTCTTCCCTGGCTTCGGGTTCATCGAGCAGGGCTCATAAAATGGTTTGTTTCGGATCTCCTCTAGTATCTTATCCCGATCGGTATTGAGGGGGGTATAGACCTTGTTGACATTTCTACTCGGGAAGGGTGGTCGACCACTGCCCGATCTCCCGCTGTTATAATTCTTCTTCCCCTGATTATCCGATCTCCCCTGGTTATTATCCGAACGCTGATATGTCTGTTTGTCTCAATATTTAGACTTTTCATAGGACTGGGAGTGTGGCTTGAGTTTCCCATAGCTTCTTCTATAGCGGTGAACCCTTCGACCAGATGAAAAGCTTCAGTCAAATCAGTCAGAGGATTGATCACCAGGTCCTTCATCAGCTTCTTCGACTTTCCAATGTCAAGACCTGTTGTGAAGAATCCCAAGGCCTGAGGGGAATTTAACTCTGCCACCGATCCTACTGCATCCCAAAACCTCTTGACATACTGACAGAGGCTTTCGTCCAAACATTGCCTCACCTGCATAAGAGAAGAAGTGATCTTCCCTCTATGTTTGTTGCTCCCAAACTGAGCTTGGAATTTTTCCTGAAGGTCATTCTAAGAACTGATCGATCCCAATGCTAAAGTCCCCATCCATTCCTTGGCATTCTTTATCAAAGTTGTGGCGAACATATGGCACTTAGCGGCATTTGAATGCCAATAATAAGTCAATAATCTATTATACCCATCAGAATGGTCATAGGGATCCCCCAATCCATTATACGTCTCCATCGGGGGCATCTTCTTCTTCGGGTCAGCCGTGACCTGATTGATTTTGGGTGAGAACGGTGAACTAGGGCAGCTTGAGGGTGTTCCTGTCTAGTTTTTTTCTGCCAAGAACTTTTCCAATTCTGCTACTCTTCTGGCGAGGGGGTCGGACTCCTCTTTACAAGGGGACGATCTGGGCCTGTCCCTCTCATATTCAGGAGACGTGACCCTTCTCATCTGTCTTGATCTGCCCTGATACTTAGATTCTCTGTCTGGGGAACGACTCCTTTGCCCACTCTTGCCTTCCCGAGAGCGACTCATGTGTCTGCTCTTGTTCCTTCCAGCCTCATCCAGACGAGGTGTCCTAGACGGGCTCCGATGTTTGGGCCTCTTCTATGAAGCCTCCTGTTCCCAAGCCATTTTGGCCATCTGCTCTTTGAATTCTTTCTGATAAAGGCGTAGGGCCATCATGGCGTCCTTGTTCTACTGCATCTTCTTCAGCAAAATGAACTGACACTGGTCTCGGCTATCCTCAACCCGATCCTTCCCTTGCATTTCATATTCTCGAAACTAGTTATCCTCGGCATGACTGAAGGGGATGGGATTATGCTGACTGGCCAAAAACAGTCATCGACGTGTTGACTGGCCATGCTCCGAGTTACCTTCCTGTCTCTTTGGCCCCAATCTATCTTTGACCGACCCTCTGAACTGGGTCATCTGGTGAGTTTTTGCGTTTTCCTGGTTTGCAGCACTGCTATCTCTGCTCGCAATGGCTTTCAACCGGAAAATTTCACAAGTGATTTTTAAAGCACTAAAGGCCCTCCTTCTAACGCCAATGTTAATGCCAAGTTTCGTCGGCGTGTCCAATCACCAAATCCACATGCTCAAACCTGCATAGCTCTGGTGTGAGAATGAGTACAGGCTAGTACAAGTTTTAACAATGGAGGCTTTAGTGTTTAGTGCTCAAGAGTGTATTACCTGTTAATTGAAGTCAAGCCTTGTATTTATAGCCATTCTCATCACCTCAAAATCCATTTCCGAATTGGATTAGGACTCCTAAACATAGAAGTTACCATTGTTTGGGTCCAACTCAATCTCTTTAAAAGGTGAAAGTTGAATATGATCCAAACACTTACCATTGGAGTTAGTATTTAAATATGGTTAGGATTGGGATTCTTAAGCATTTAAACCCCTTATCACTCCGGACTCCACACGAAGAACAACCTTTTGCACCGGCCCAAATCATCTTAACCCCTATAAACTGGTCTGGGCTTCGGCCCAAAGGACGTGAATGCCCGACCCCAAACATCACTAATCCGAACAGGACTTCGGCCCAGAGGACTCGGATGCCTGAACCCGAACACCACTAAGCCCTTTACTGGCTTCAGGACACTGGGCTCAATACACTCTTCTCAACCCAGGCTTTCAATCCACATAGGGGTCGGTAGATTATGCCTAAACAATATGGAATGTTAAATTACATATAAAATGAATATGAGATATGTATGAAATGAATTATGATATGCCATGAAACGTGGAAATGTCTATGACATATGTATGAGATTGAAAGTAAATCTATGACTATGTGTTTTAAAAGATAATCTCTATATTGTTATGTGAGAAGCAGCATGCGTATCAAGTTTAAATAATTAAGATTTTATAAAATACATATGATATTATGTGTTATGTGATGCATGAAAATTGTTAGAATTGTTGGGCTGTCGAGCTCACCCTTGCAAATAACCACTTTTGCAGGTTAAGGACACATGGTAAAGTTACGTGCTACTTGATTGATATAGTTCAATAGTATCACAAGAGGATTGATTTTTTTACCTGAAGTTAAAATTTCGAACCATGTTTTAGGTTTTAGATGAGGTACTTGATAGTTGTTTAACTCTTGTAGAATTGTAAAGTCGTACTATTCAACACATAAAGAACATCGAATTAAGATGTAAATTTTATAATGCAACTTTGATGAATCGAAGCATAGAATAAATTTGATTCAGAGATACGTAAATGATGAAGGTTGTGATCAAGGAAAATGAATAAAGAATTCAAAAATGTTTTAATTATTCCACATATTATTAAGTATAACATCGAATATGATGTAAAAATAAGAATGGTTAATGATCAAGATCGGGAATTGACTTATATAGATTTTGGGATCGATTCATAGATCCTGGAAATAGAAAGGAATTAATATATTAATTAATATCAAAGTTAAATTGTATTCATTAAATTATGAAAGGAAGTTGTTAATAGTTAGACGAAGATAGCATCGTGACGCACCAGGTCCGAGATAACAGATACCTGAATTTGGGGGTGTTACAGGTTGGTATCAAAGCAGTAGGTTATAAACCTTAAGTAAGAGTACCTTAGGCTATAAACTTAGAGAGGGAAAGTATAGATGATAAAGGATAAACTCAGATAGAGTTTAAGTGATAAGAAATAAAAAATTCATAAAGAAGAGATTAAAATATTTATAAGAAGATTCAAAGAAGAATCTTGGAATATCTAAAAGATGAGTATCAAGAGTCACCTGACTCTAGTAATGGAGATGAAAAGTGTCTATATGATGATTATGTTAAACATAAAGGGAATAAACTCAAATAGAGTTTAGTTGATGAATTCAGGAAATTTATGTGAAACAAGTTAAGATAATATGATAGGTTCAAAGAAGAACTTGAAGAGCCAGAGGATCAGGGAACACCTAAGGTCAACAATCAAAAAACCGCGATTAAAAAGAAAGGAAAGAAGGCCGTAAAATATTAAAACGATTGAAAATGGGAAGAATCATAAGGTAAACCGATGGTAGAATAGGATCATCATGTGATCAGATTGAGCTATGAATTGATAGATGGTTTGTAATGATTAAATGGTTATATCTTAATGCTATAAAGAGAAAGTACTATGAAATAGTACGAGATAAACTCACGAGGAGTTATAAATGATGAGATACAAAAAATTCATATCGAGCAAAGAGAAAGTTAGGAAAAGATAAAGTTAGTATGGGATTTCAATTGAGGACTCATGTGAGAGCTGAGTTGTACAAACCTTTGTATGGGCGGAGGCTTTGTACTCGCGCTTGGTTCCTCACAGTGATAATCATTAAAATGTTGATGGCGCGCTATCGATATACTTATGCTGAGAAGGTGATTCTTTTCTCCTATTTATATTTGATAGTTAAAGGCTATTAAGATTAAGTTAAAGAATATTAAGATTAGGCGCGAGTTCTTAAAACTCATGCTTTTGGTACGTTTGTGACTCATAGTCGTATGCATGTTTTTGAGCCCCTAAGCGTATGGACAGTCCCTGATTGGTTCTTGGATTACGTATTACTAGGACAAGCTCCTAAACTCATATTACTGTGGTAAGTTCCTGAACTTCCAAGGTGTGGTAAGTTCGATGAACTATATTGGGAATATATATATGTTATATATCATGAATTTAGAAATTAGGTATAGGGAACATTGATGATGTTGAAGATTAATAGAATGAAGCAATAGAGTAAAGATTGAAGTAGATGGAGAAACATGGATTTTCTAAATCTTCTAGCTATGCTAGATTTTCAAATTTTATTAACTTCGTGCTGATGGTTGCACTTCTGTTTTCTTGAAGAAAAAAAACATTGGATCAGATGATTGAACCAATGAGTTTTAAAAATAATACCATTATTTGTATGTCTGTGCTACTTATTATGGCTAAGACAAAATGATTTGAAAATTTTCAAAATGTATTTTTGACCACGTGCATCATTTGATATGGTGTAGAAAATGGTAAACGATGGAGTCATCAATGCAATCAAACCTAGTGTTGGTTGTGATCGAAAGATTGTCAGCCCACTATGGTATGGTGTAATATAACAAAGTCATAAAATGACGAAATCCTCAACGTACTACTAATCTGGTACGGTATCATGACATCATAATAGAATTTTTGGTTTTCTTTTAAATTATGAACAAGGTCAATTAAGTTGGCTAAATTATTTCAATTGATGTTCGAGTTGTTGAAAGTCTAAGCTATTTGATTCGACTAGACGGCTGTCGAAAAGTATTTATAGAATTCAAGCATTCTTGAGTATTTATGCCAAACCAAATTACTCTGGTGCGGATTCGGATGTTGAAAGGCTGAGGTGAACAACCCTAAAAAGGGGACATGTTTCCAGAGACAATGGTTTCGAATGTGACGCATATAGTCGTTATGATGTGCTATGTTTGTACACAACGTAGTAGTGCGATAGGTTGATCACCTAGAGTACTTGTAGAGGGTGTTTACAGTCTTTGTGATTGATAAACATATTTTGGAAAGGGTTTATAGTGTGAAGGATTTTGTTGAAGCACTAGTAAACCTAGAGAAGAGTTCACGGTCTTGTGACCCCTTAGCATAATTTGGAATTTGAGTTATTCATACTACTTCACAATTATTGATTGATTGTGGAAGATTCCTATTCTTTTGAAGGGTGAATGTAGTAAGGAGGATATTCCTTATAAAGAAGAAAGTGGTAGAATATAAAGTGTAATAATGAATGAAATGTATAAGCTATAAAAATTCCAAGAAAGAATAAAATTCTGAAAGAGAAAAGATGAAGTTATAGAATGAGACTGAGTAGAGAGGTTTTGGTGAATCCGATGATAGAATCCTTATAAGGGGGAGAGGATGTGATAACCCGAATTTTTAGAAAGAATTAAAATAAGAATTTAATAAATAAATTTCTTATTATAGGATGTGTCGGGTTTGAATAAGAATATATCTGTGTTATATATTTTGAATTTTATATTATTGGTGGAAAGAAATTCATAAATGAGATTTTTATAGTTTATTAGACTATTAAAAAAGATAGAGTTTGAACTTGAACTTAATCTCTAAATTAGTGAAGGAGGGAGTAATTGATGTTGGTTAACTAGTATGACAAGTTAGCAATTTAAAAGCATGTTCAAAGTATATATGAATTTAGATTATGGTTCTGTAATAGCAGAACTTGTCTGCGTCCGAACTTGAGGTGGCGCAGCTGTAGACACTCAAAATTTTTTGCATTCCTATTACTTACATTGCAGAAGGGCATAATCATCTTCCAAAGATAACCCTGGAGGTCAAATCAGCTCAATCCCGAAGATAACCCTGGGATACTCAATTTTCCATCTTGGAGACAACCTCGAGATACCCAGTTTCAGTCCCGGAGACAACCCCAGGAGTTTCAATTTTAATCACGAAGATAACCCCGAGGAATGCAGTTCCAGTTTTGGAGATAACACCGGAGAAGTCAGTTACATCTCGGAGATAACCCCAAGATACTCAGTCCCATCCCGGAGACAACCCTAGGATATGCAGTCCCAACCTCGTAGACAACCCCGAGGAATGCAGTTGCAGTTCTGGAGATAACCCCGAAAATGCATGTTTCAACCCCCAGCAGTCAACTTCAACCACGGAGTTAACCCCGAGGCACTCAGTTCCAGTCCTGGAGACAACCCCGGGAGGTCAGGCACACCGCAGAGACAACCCTGAGGACCTTCAGTACTCACAGCAGCCCAATCTCAGAGATAACCTTGATCAACGACTGCTAAATCAGCCCAAACTGGAGATAACCCCGGTGAGGGGAAAATCATCATTTTGCCACCTCGATCCCACATTTGCGATGTCTCAACAACATTTCAACATACATTCTACACAGAAGTGTCCTACAAGAAACATGGCTCAAAATCCTGAGTGACTACTACACAAGACAGCACATCGGATATAATTTAAAGACCTGAAGATCTAGGCATGGCCCTATCTTTTCGACTTCGTACAACCTCTTATTGTAAGGCCCCAACTTTTACGAATAAAGATTAATTTTTCTCAAAATATATTTTTGAATATTATGGTGTGGATTTGATATAATGTTATAGTTGTGGATAATATTTACAAATTTTGCAAAGTAAACAAGTGGTTATATAATATTCAATTGGTAGGGGAATATTCGTTTTAACAGGGAATATTCGTCTGACGGCACAATCATTGGTGGACCCCACAATGGAAGTTTTGTCGTAGTTAGAAAATGACATAATTAGCTTTTTATAAAAATAACGGCAAAAGTTTTACCGTTAAACTGTTGAACTACCCAGTGGTAAAAGAAAAATGCGATGTCTGGCGTGGTTACATAGTAGCTACACGGTATTGATTATTGATGCTTACGTGAGAAGTCACTCGGTTATACTCAATTATTACTATGATAATTCTTTGATAATATCTCTAATATTATTGATTCAATTATTGTCACAGTATCAATATTTTATATTATTAAATCAATAATTGAGATGACAAAGTTATTCATATTATTATTTACAATATTGACGATGTCTAGAAAGTTCTATCGAGGAGAAGTTTGTTCACCTAATTGCGCGCCAATAGGGAGAAATCCTTATCGAAAAGCCCCCTCTTTCCTAGGAATGACCTGGTTGTTAAATATTGTGAGTTATAATATTAATGATGAATAAGTTCGTGTTGATTAAAGATGAAATTGATAGTTTCATTATGTTGGGATTATTAGTGTTAGTGGAAATCGATATTTATTTCGATAATAATTGATTTTTGGAGGTTATATTGACCAATCGGGTAATTAATCGGATAAATAAGCAATTAATTGCTATTAATTCACATGCTTATAACTATTTGTTCACATGTGTGTACTATTGATCCACATACATGTATTATTAGGGGAGGTGGTGCAAGATTGATAATACTTGCATGACTAAATTAAAAATGGAGGTATAGATGAATGTACTATACTGTAACTATTTTTTCACATGTATAGAATTATTGATTCACATGATGTACTATTAGGGGAGGTGGTGCAAGTTTGATAATACTTGCAGGACTAAATTAAAAATGAAGGAAAAGATGAAGGTATTATATTGTAATATTTCGAGCCCCAAAACGTACAATTATCGAAACTATATTTTCCTATAAATAGAAGCTCATTCTTCTTTCATTCTCACCAATTCACTAAGACTCACAAGAGAAATTATAGAGAGAGAAGCTATAAAGAGAAAGAAGAAAAGAAGTCTACTACCTCACTATTCCAGTATCCAGTCTTCTTCTGAGCTAAGGAATATTATTTTTGTTCAGTATTCATAAGAAATAATATTTTCTTCCATACTCTGTAGTATGTGAGTAATATTATTTCGTCTCATATTCATGATTATACCCTCATTTTGTTAAAGTATTACTTCTATACACCGTGAAATTAGTAGAATATCCTTTAAATTTGTGTTTCATCTAGTATCGTTTCACAAGGATATTTTTTCCACATTCTTGTTAAATTTTAAGCTTTTCATGCTGGAGTACTGTCCATGAGTATTATTCATTTGTACGGTACTATTCACAAAGTACTATTCATGAGTACTATTCATAAAGTACTATTCATAGGGTACTATTCCTGAAGTACTATTCACCCGGAGTACTATTCATGACAAAAATTGATTTCTTTTCGGTCCAAATCATTTTTGATACAATATCATTCTTGAATTTTACTCCACAAAGTAATATCATGTTGGCAATTTGATCATTATTGAATTCTAGATAAATTAAATTACAAATCTTTAAAAATTTATCCTTTGCTTTCTTTTAATTGAATTCTTATATCATTGTCATTATCCTCATGTTTATATTGTGATGAAAGTCATCTTTGGCTTACGTGCATAGATGGACTGTTGATTGGTATGATTATGACCAAGGGATCATTCGGTATAATCATGACCCGTAATGTTATAAATGATGTGGTAAAAGTCCTTATTGGCCCGTAATGCATTGATGGACAGTTATTGGTATGATTATGACCAGGGATTATTCGGTATAATCATGACCATTGATGATTACATGAATATCCTAGGCCCATAGTGCAGGGATGATTCGATGATGTGGTTTATTTATTAAGCTGAGTCTCAGTAATAAAGTTGATGAAAAACTTTTTAAATCATAGAAGATAGTAGATATCATGCTCTACTTGACTCTTCTAATGGATTGCTTGTTCCGCTTCAGTTAAACTTGATGTTTATTGTATTTTATCAGTTTAACACTGTTGAAGGCTAATGATAATTTATTCTGCATTATCTTAGTCATAATATTTCTTACTGGGCTAGTTAAGCTCACCCTTTTGCTTTCATTGTTCTCTTCAAGAAATGAGAACGGAGCCGGGACTAGTCGGGGAATAGAGTGATGGCCTGAGATGGTTGTTTTAGCAGTTCTCACTACTTAGTGTGATAATAAATGTAATGAGGATTGAATTTGAGTTTGGATATTGTCTAGAAGACAATATTCATGTAAGAACTCAGCTATGTTTTGTCGTATTTTTACACGACAGTTGTATTAAAGAAGTTTGTATTTGATTTCTGTACCATGTATTTGGTGACTCAAGATGGGTGATGTATACTTATCTTGGAGGTGTCACACTTATCCCATGTCATTGTGTAGCTCTCGACAATAGCATTCTAGAAAGGTATTATACGCCTCAATCGGATGCCCAGATCAAAAGTTATGAAGGTTCGAGTGGCCAAAGCGTTGCATGCGTGCACGTACTTTGAGATAGCAGGACCCACAGAGCTCGGGGGCACCCCGGGTAGCCGCCGGTGGACCCGCGGCTGCCGCAGGTACACCTGCGGCTCCCCCCTCTATAAATAAAGGGCTTGGGGTGGCCATTTTAGAAGAGGAAAAGGCGAGGAAGCCCTGTCCATTTTGCTCTGTACACACTATAAACTGAGTGCTTTCTCTTTTCATACATTTGTGAGGTTGTGCTTTGTCATATTTTACTGGTGAAAATTGAGTGCTCATTCATTTAAAGCCATTTGAAGTCTTCTTGGCAGCCCACTGTAAGACTTTGTATATTTCTATAAGCCTTTCTCCACTTTTTGCACACACAGTTATTCACGTTGAGAGTCGTGTTGTGTGTGTATGCCCGAACTTCGGTCCATGGCTTTTTCTTTCTTTTGTATATATATACTTATATATATATATATATACTTATATATATGTGTGTAGGGATTTCGGCATAAAACGCAGCGGAAAATAAAAATTATAAAGCTAAATCCGAAACCCTAAAACAGGATCCATGGGAAAAGATAATAATTTAGTGTTTAGATATTATACCGATTATAGAATTTTTTGAAACGCTTCGAATCTCCAACGCAATTCCTCACGGTACTATGTCTCTATGGTATCCACACGAACGTCTGCGAATCGTCACACGATCTACAATGAAGAGAACTGTGGTACTAGTCACCAAGGATCAGGATTTTCAAAGGTTTTTTCTCTAGTCACTCTCTAAGAGCGGCTAGGGTTTGTGAGGTTATGATGATTATTCCTAAAATGCCTGCTACATATCATATATATAGCGGTTAAAAGGAATTAATCAAAACCCTAAAATAAAATCCAAATTTATATATATATATATATATATCTTAATTAAGTCTTACTTAATTGATATACCTCTATATAAATTACCCTATTAATTTATATTCGTAATTTAAATACTATCAATCATATTGACATATTTAAATCTTTACAATTTAAATTAATTCCCTTTTAATTACGTTCTATGTGTGTGACCCTATAGGTTATTATTACGTTGTCAATAATTTTAAAATCATATTATAAAATTATAAACAGTGAGCGGCATCTAGTAATGCATCACTGCTACCCAAGTAATAATAAGATCGATGATTCGATGCAACCTTTTTGTGACCAATGCTACAATGTAATTTAATCCTTTTAACCTTGATATCCTAGATTAAACTCGAGTCATGGAATGTGTCATACTCTTCATAATTTAATATGAGTTTTCTTGATCAATGAGTAGACTATATAAAACAAATCACTATTTGAGCATGGTCATGCATTTCATGGTCCTACTCAATCAAGAGGCCTATGGATATCACCCCTAATATATACGAGGGTTAAATTCCATCTAGATCACTCATATTCCTCACACGATTCATGATGTACCCAATAATCACCTTTATAGTCCACCCTATTAAAGGTGACCTTTGATGATATCAAAATACATAAATTCTCGTGTAGTAATATAGTGATTTCAGGTCGGAGGATCATTACATCATTCTCATGGTGGGTCTGTCCAGTACATCGTTCTCTAACACGTACCTATGCATTGACTTAATATCTCATATATTTATGACCAATGAGATTTGGTCATCAGTCAATCACATACTAGTCTCAATGCAACATTGTTGTCCCATCAACAATGATACTCGACTAAGGACATTTAAGAACAATGATACTAATTGTAATTATATAATCTCATGTTCAAGTCACATACTTGAAAATATATAATTTGTATCACTATTCTAAGTAATTTTATTATGTTAATATTTATATAACGCAGTAAATAAAACCATAATAAAATCATTCATTTACTCAACCAAATATAATATCAAAATATTAAGCAATTATTTCAAATAATTAGCCTCTAGGGCACAAACTCTAACATATATATATATATATATATATACACACACACACACACACACACTAACATCATCGAGTTACGCCTCTATTGAGCCTGAATTTATATCTGTAGCGTTTACTGCTTTTATATATATATATAAATACTTATATATATACATATATATATATATATATATATATATATATATATTGTTATCATCAAACTCTGTTTGATTGAGCCTGAATATAATATCAGTGCGTTTACTTCTTTTATTTATATATATATCCTCGAATTGATTTAACCGAGCACGGATCGATATATATCCGGTGCATTTCATACTTATATATATATATATATATATATATATATATATATATATATATATATCTCTTATATATATAACTGCTTACAACTTCCATACAAACTGCAACATCATGTGAGCCTAGGAATCATGTGATCACATATTCAGTCTCCTGAATCTAGATTTGGTTCCGGTGATGGACATTTGCGGCTGTAACTAGCTTGTAATATTCACGGTATTTAAATTTCCTTAGATGGCTCTCATGCCCACAAGGAATTCAGCACTGCTATGTATCTTATTTTCTCGAAGATGCCTCGTATCTCAAAAATAAAAGCAATCAAGCCGAATACATATAATAAAATAGAAGTATCAAAGGCCTCAATTACTATTAAGCATAAGGGTTTGAAAAACCTTTTTTACAAAACATCATTGCTATATCTTGTTAAAACTGAACTTTTATACAAAATTCAAACCCTTTGTATATAGATGCAAACGAGGCATAGCACTACTTCCAGATAATTGCACATTGACCCACACACACACATTCATATAATAGTTTAATTTGAAAAGTGGCGGTCACCGTGGTAACACGAATGTTGGGAGATGCCAAACACCTTCCCTCCGCATAATCAAGCCCCCGGACGCTAACGAATCTCGATTTCATAGATCAGTTAAGTAGTGTTACATCACTAGGTCAATGTGCAAACCTTTTCTCGGTTGAGTTGGTGTAACCATTTAAAAATACCAACTGGCGACTCTTATAGTCCAATCGTCGACATATACATGTTAGACCTTTTCACAACTTATTTTTTCAAACAAATCTCACCTAACATGAGAACACCAAAAGACAAGAATAGAAAAGGGACAAATAAAAATCCCGACATCGACAGGTGGCGACTCTGCTGGGGAACATCCAGTAAGAGGGCTTAAGCCGCTATTACAAGATTTTCAAAACTGTTATATGCTTGTGTGGATGTTGCATTTACATTTTGATAAATGTGTACGAATGCATTTACTTACTGTACTTAGTGTTTCGCACTGTATCTACCTATGATATAAGCGTTTGACACATGTCATCATTTCCATACGGTGAGACACGTTGTATGTGAATGTATGTTGTGTGGTCCCTCCACCATGAGGCTACTCATAGGAAGACTAATTCCAACGAGGCTCAGGAAAGGCACCACCCAGATTCGCTCCAGTTGAAAGACTGGATTAATTTCTCGTCGAGTAAATTGTGATAATCTGGGAACCTTCATGCCAAAAAGTTGCGAGAGTAACCTAAGATAGGTCAGCCTCTGATAAACCAAACGCGGAGGGAAGTCTCTTTATACTTTCTCATTTCAATTACTTGTAAATTTAATTACTTGTAATTTCATTCCACGTCAATCTCTATGTAATGGAAAATATAAAGGAATATGTGTACATGCATTCCCTTTTATATCAAAATCTGACATGCTATCTTACAAATAGCTAACATCCATTTTGCAGGATAATACTCCTAAAATGAACACATCACATAGCATGTAACATTTATACATTC
The DNA here is from genome assembly GCA_020205615.1 of Panax quinquefolius. Taxonomy (NCBI): domain Eukaryota; kingdom Viridiplantae; phylum Streptophyta; class Magnoliopsida; order Apiales; family Araliaceae; genus Panax; species Panax quinquefolius. The sequence continues at coordinate 66,553,177 of CM035154.1, read as the reverse complement.
CCTAAGACTAAACTACATAAGTCTTTTTATAGGGAAATAATTGAGCATGTTACCCGTTCAAAGTCCAAAAAGGCAACACGCCTACAGCCAAGCATGGCTTCATCTGGCTAGTCTAATCCTACTCCTTTCTCTCACGAGGAGTTCGAAGGATTATGTAACCAAATTATAGAGTTGGCTGTTCTGCTCAAGGAACTACACCAGTCCACTCAGGGTCCACGAATACCCATACATACAGAATCCTCTGCATATGGAGGAACCTAGGGTCCGGACAAAGAAACTCCAGTACCTGAGTCTCAGTTAGACAAAACCAACAAAACCCCTGAAATTACCCATCTCAAAGAAGATCCAGACACCGGTGATATCAGGAAGAAAGTCTTACAAATGGAAGAGACCACTCAGTCTATCAAAGGGATTGAAGCACACGGAAGTGTTTCATATGTAGACCTTTACATCTTTCCTGGGGTTCATTATCCAAAAAAGTTCAAGACTCCTGACTTTGAAAAGTATGATGGGTTGGGGGATCCTTACACACATTTGAAGGTATTCATTGGAGAGCTCGGATCTTATGTTGAAGATGAAAAGCTCAGAATGCAGCTGTTTCAGAAAAGTCTAACTGGAGAAGCCAAGTTATGGTACACCAGATTAGACAACTCCAAGATTCATAGCTGGGAAGAGCTAGTTCATGCCTTCCTCGGTCAGTACAGTTTCCAGTCTTAGATGGCTCCAGACCGGTATCAAATTACCAAGGTCAAGAAATAAGCCATTGAGTCTTTCAGAGAGTATGCTCAAAGGTGGAGGCGCCTTGCTACTCAAGTTATTCCCTCTATGACTAAGTCAGAAATGGTGATGACCTTCATAGACATACAAGAAGCTCCCTTCTATGAGAGAGTCTTAGCTGGCATAGGCAAGCCATTCTTTGAAATGATCAAACATGGAGAAATGGTTGAGATAGGATTGAAGTCAGGAAAGATTCAAGAACTTGCCGCTTTAAAAGCTGTTGCTGAGCACATCCAGTTTGAAAGTTATGGAAACAACCCTAGGAGGGTCCATAAGAAGAAAGAGGAGGACCTTGATAATACAAGGACAGAAAGGCAGTCAGAACATGCCTATCCAGAGGAGAAACTACTCCCCTTTTCAAGCACAATCTTCAAACCCTCCATTGCCAAAGAGTGAAGAAGTCAGACGCACTCGAGTGTTCACACCCTTAGGGGACTCGCTCGAGAATATTCTCAATCTTCTGACAACTCAAAAGAAAATTACCCATCTTTTTCCATGAGCCAACCCGAATGGGAAGGGTTTCAATGCTAACCAGAAGTGTGCATATCATGCTGGAGCTCCAGACCGTGATACTCAGGATTGTTGGGCCTTGAAGCATAAGATCTAGGATTTGATTGATAATGGTGAAATTTTGGTGACAAAACCCGACAAACCCCACGTGCAAGACAACCCTCTTCCTCGATGCAAAGAAGAGGAAGTTAATATGATTAATTGGAGCAATGGACATAGTTCCAATTACGATGGTGAATCCTCCCAAACCAGCAAGGATAGTGCTGATAAATGGGATTATGCACACTTCCAGTTTATGATGGAACGGAAAATGAAGGCTCTTTGTGAGCAAGTCAACCAATTGGCAGAACTGGTGATCCATCAGCACCAAGTCACATGCCAATTAGTCAGCCAGGAGCATGCTAGTCTCCTTCCTTTTGTTGTGAATACTCCACCATTGACTCCAGAAAGTGTAAAACTGGAGGATAAAATTGGAAAAAGAGAAAATGCCAAAGCCCGTCGGGATTTTGCCAACAAAAAGGAATTTACTTATCTGGGCTAACCGATGGAACAGATATTTTAGATGTTGATCAATGAAAGAAGAATAACAGCTCTATTACCTCCAATAAATCCTCATTCAAGACAGTTCAATTCTAATGGAGTATGTCAGTACCACTCCCACTCTCACGGGCACAACACTGAAGAATGTTGGGCACTCTACCATCTTATTTAGAACCTAATTGACAGTGGTGTCCTACAGTTAGCTGATAATGACACTATATTACTCGAGAGTGGGGGCACATTTCCTACAAAATGGAAGGAAGTAATAGTAGTTATATCCGCTGAGGATGACTTGACTGCCATATCACTCACAATACAAGCAATTCAACTCAAAAGGTGTTGACAATCCTTTGAAAGTGGTTGCACCAAAGCCAATCATCTTGCCATACAGACCACATTATACTGTCGTCAGCCTACAAAAAGTGCCATAGAACTATGGAGAGGCTGAAGGATCCACATCCCATATAACTATTGTAGTGTTGAAGGAGAATCCACTGTATCTTCCCCAACGGGTGATGAAGCCTACCATCAGATCAAGGGGAAAGTTCCCATGGAGAAAATTAAAGAATTCCTCCGTACTATGGGACATAATGAAGCCAAGGTGGTTTTAAGCTTGAAAGAAACTCCACAACAGATTTCCATACTGGACTTGGTTTTCTCTTTCGAAGATCACATGAAGGTCTTGCTAAGGGTTTTGGAAGAAGCCCACTTGCCGAAATCAGTGGATGTTGAAAAGTTCCAGCATCTGGTTGATCACATTTTTAACTACAATGTGATATCTTTCACTGATGACGACATACCTCCCGAAGGGTCTGGTCATTGCAAACCATTGCATATAGCGGTTCTGTCCTCCGAATATATGGTGGGAGGAGTTTTGATAGATGGAGGATTATCTTTAAACATCTGCCCTTATGCCACCTTGGAGAAGATGAACATCAATTTTAATAGGATCTGAAGCAGCCATACGATTATCAAATCTTTTGATGGATCCCGACGAAATGATGTCGGAGAGATTGAACTACTTATGGAGATTGGTCCACAAACATTCTGCGTATCCTTTCACATGCTCAAAATAGCTATAGGATACAACCTTCTCTTGGGGAGACTATGGATTCATACGGCTGGAGTCGTCCCTTCCACCCTTCACCAATAACTCAAATACATCATTAACAATAGCCCAGTCACTGTTAGTGTTGAGTCGGAATGTCCTGAATAAGGAGACATACCACTCATCAGCTTCAATTCAAAAGTTGAGCCTGTCAGCTTCCATGCCCTAGAGGTGAGCAACACTCACTATCATCCCATAGGTGTAATAACCCGATATTTTCGATATAATTAAATAAGAAATTTTACGTATGAATTTTTTTTTTAAATAAAAGGTGGGGATATGAACAAGGTAAAGTATATTTATATATGTTATAAATAAAATTTATTTATTACATGAATTATAGTAAATAATTTTTTTAAAAAGAATTATTGATCTTTATAAATTATAATTTTGTAGTAAAAATATTTTTATTATTTATTTTCTATGAAAATATGATTATAATATTATTTAATATATGAAATGATTATTAGAATTATTATAATAACTATTTTATTATATGAATTTATTCAGATTAGTTAAGTTAATTATTTTAACTTAATTAATAATGGTATATTTGAAACTTAAGTTGGATATGGATTCAAAACCCTAAATTTGGATTTTGAACAAGGAATGAGAATAATAATATAATATTATTTATATTTCAGTGCTATAAATATGTACTGTATGTGTAGACTGATAATGGTTGGTTAATTATGATATACCAGTAGAAAACCCTAACAATATTTTGATAAACCCTAGTTTGGAAGTTAATTAAGACTTTAAAATCTGTTAAGTCATTGTATTATGTGGTATATGATATGTATTGTAGATTTTAACGCTAATTATGGAAAACCCTAATTAGTAATTAAAAACCCTAATTATTAGAAACCCTAATTTCTAATTTAAAACCCTAATTATTAATTATAAACCCTAATTGATAAATTTGACACCCTAATCGCTAAATTAGAAAGCTTAATGATAATTAGTAAATTTTAAATCCTAATATTCAAGACCTAAGTGATTAGGTAACCTAATTTAATTAGGGAACCCTAATTTACATTTTTAGAAACTAAATTTTTTATTTTAGCCCTAATTAGAAATTCTACAAAAATTAATGTACAAAACCTAAGGGTCAAACCCTAAGCATTAGCCAAGTTACCAATGTGCCATTAAAATCAAAAGCCAAATGTCCAAAAAGCCCTTTTTCAATTCTTTAATATTTTGCTTACAAATCTTGCTAAAATATGGAGTTGGTGACCAAACTAGATACACCATGTGATCAAAATATACACATATCAGCCAAATAGCTCAGCAAATTCATTGCATCCATTAAATGTATAAGGGACAAGAAAGAGAAAAGTTCATTATTTGCCTCATTTGTTCATCACACTCAACCAAAACTCTCTCAATTCCAAACCTCCAAAATATATTGCTAGACCAGTCCCAAAATAAGTCCCGGCCACTACCTCCACTAACAGATCAGAAGCATAGAATCAAGAACTTGTTCATAGAAAGGTATAAACCTAACTTAGAATCTGAAGTTTGTTGCTTTGTTAAATGTTATGTGTTTATGATTAGACATGTTGTATGAAGTGTATATAGTTGATCTGGGTTGGTATTTGTTAGATCCATAACATTTATATACACGAAATTAAAGTTTTTAAAAATCTGGAAAAGTTTAAAAATGTTGTCTGACAACGAATCACTACAAGAAAAAGCGTTATTGTCGACGGAATTAAGGTTGACTGAACACATTCAGTCGACTTTAATCTAAGATCGACTGAATATTTTGTTGACGTTAAGTTAGTCGGCGTTAATTTATCCTCGACGGACATCAGTCGGAATTAAGCCCTCCTCCTTGGAGCGAAGGTTTCCCGCCAGCGCGAATATAAAGTAGACAGAATATGTGTTATCCTCGACTGAATAATTCATCAAAATTAGCTTATGGTCGACAGACATAACCTCAACGGAATTCCGTCGAGAATAATCATTAAAAACCTAATCAGATTGTTTTCTTCAGCGCCTCCCTCGTCACTCTTTCTCTCATTCTCTCTCTCAGTTCAGCTCTCTCACTCACTCACTCTCACTAAAACTCCCTCATTTCAGTCCACCCACGCCACCACCTCGCCGGATTCCAACCACTGCCTCCGACCACCATCTCCGACCACAGGATTCCTACTGTGACGACTACTCCGACGACACCGCCTCCGACAACCACCACCTCTAACCACCATCTCCGGCCCTCTGACTCTCTCTTTCCAGACCTTTTTCTCCTCTTGTAATTAAAGGTATATACTGAAATTCCTAAATTTTTTTAGCTAGGGTTAATATTTATTCTACTGATTTTGACTGAAATTGGTTTAATAAGTTACAATTGCATCTGATTTGGTGTCATGTGTTAATATATATCATAATGGTGACTGGAATTGGTTTAATAAGTTATAGGGTTTAATAAGTTACAATTGCATGCATCTGATTTGGTAAGTTTCGTAGTATAATTTGGGGTCAACAGTATATGCAATTGCATCTGATTTGGTTCTAATTTGGGGTCAGTAGTCAAATTTGTATATGATTTAGTTCTGTTTGGCCAGTGAATTTGATTTATCTGTATTTGGTTCAATTTTTATGCCTTTTGTTGCCATATGAAGTGAAATGCAATGTGATAAACTTATAATTTGCAGTATTCTAATTTCTACCTTTTCCAGCATTGTGAATTTTAATTTGTAAATCAATTGAAGACTTCTCTTATTTTGGTTTTGAATATTAATTAAACGGAATTTAAATGAATTCATGGAAGTTATAGATGATAATAAATAAATATTTAATTAACTATATAAAAGATAATTAGGACTTAGTTTGCCACTAAAACTAAGTAGTAATACTAGAAAACTTAAATAAATTAATAAATTAATACAAAAAAATTACTAGGAGATTTAAATAACTTTAATAAATAATATAATATAATATAATATAATATAATATAATAAACTTTAAAATAAAATAAGTTTAATAACATAAAATAAAATTTACTTTACTATTTAATATAATATATAATATAATTAATTAAAAATAAAAAAAATTAATTTAATTTAATTTAATACAATAAAATAAATTTACTTTATTATTTAATATAATATTATAAAAAAACAAAATAAAATAAATAAACAAATAAATAATTAAATCTAAATAAATAAATAAATTTAATTTAATTTAACTAAATTAAATTAAATTAAAGTAAAACATATAAAATAATATAAAATAAAATAAATTTAATTTAATTTAATAATAAACTAGAATAAATTAAAATAAAATAAAATATAGTAGCATTTGCTTAGTTTTCCATTACATCAAAAGTAAACCGAATTAAATAAAATAAAATAAACTGAATAGAATTTGCTTAGTTTTTTACAAGTTAAAGTAACTGAATAATAAGTTGTCTATATATTCAATAAATAAAATAAAATACATGTTGACTGGGTAGCATTTATCTAGTTTTTCATTGGTAAAATAAACTAAATACCATTTGCTTAGTCTGCCACAATTTTCAAATATAATAACATATAAATTAAATTAACTATAATATAATAACATATAAATTAAATGAAGCACTTCCTTTTATGCAAGGTTTGACATAACAGTTACAGCTAATAGTACTCCAACCGGTTCCTGGATAGCAATTAAAAAAAAGGGTCGTAGTTTCTGTTTGTGTCTTATACTCGAATAATAAAGTTAATTGAATTATTGCAGACATTCGTCACTGTTGCATCATAACAGATGCCAACATACGGAAGGAGTTCCATTTAGTTATTGAACAAAGTTCTAGGTTTAGCAACCCTCTAGATGAGCGAACGATCAATTCTCTACTAGGAATGATTCATTGCCTGATATGGGTCCAATCCATGACATAGACAGCTTCTCACCACTCCAAATTCCTCAGATGGACAATTCTCACAGAATATCTCACCTATTTTTCTATGAGAACTACCCATATGAGGAATTTGGAGTGGTGAGAAGCTGTCTATGTTGTCATCTATTATGATGGAACAATGAGGAATGTCCGCAGTCATTCAATTGACTTTATTATTCGAGTATAGGACACAAACAGGAACTATGAGCCTTTTTTTGTCCGATTGCTGCCGAGGAACCAATAATACTCTCCCTTTACTCTTCAATATGAAAGTAGTATGCACACAAGTCAATCATGTTTGATGATAAAGCATATACTTTGTAACAATCTTATTCATTTATTAATAAAAAGTATTAATTTATTAAAGGCTTTTAATTATCAACATGATCTTTGTTTTTATAATATGTGATAAACCCATAGTTTTAAGCAATGCTTTTAGAATAATGATGATGATCATTCTAATGAGATCTAAATTCTTAGAAAGCTTAAAACAAAAATAGTTCCCAATCATTGGATTACTAAATTGGGGATTAGTGAATCCGGATAGATCGGGTACATACGTTGCTTGCTTTCATTGGATGAGGATGATTGATCTCATGATCATTTGTGTGGAGACACTAAAGCAAGTATGTAGGTGCTTATTAGAGAATAAGTTCCTTTGAACGTGGCTCGCTAAGGAATACCTAATGGAGTTTTACTTGCTGTTAATAGGAATTCTGTAGTGATAGTAGTACAAGTGATCCTTGGACTTGAGATCATCATAGTAATTTGTGTATGATGAGTTATACTTTGACTTATTCCTTAAGACCCTTAGGGTATATCAAAGGGTATGCTTGGGTATAATAAGTTATACATGGAGATAATGTATGATCAATAAAGAATCTACCACTTCTATTAAAAGAAGAGAAATGTCCTATGTGATTCGATAAATGACAACCCAAAGTAGTCCTTGGCAAGCGCGAATGAAATTAGAAAGGAGTTTCTAATTTGCATTATTTGAGTTGTACATTTAAGGATCGAAATACATATAATTAAATAAAATAAGACTTGTGATAATTCCATGTCTTATATTTAATTGGGACATTGTATGGTGGAAGGATTGAATTGTACGGTAACTATTTACTCAAAGGTTCTTTTATGATTAATGTTGAAATCTATATTATCTGGAAAGTCGTTGATCGCTAGGGAGGCTTATCCCTATTGTAGAATAAATATTATTTATTTAAATAAATTAATTGGTTAATTTATTTATTTAAATAAGATTAGAATTGTTCTAATTGATTTATTCACAATGGGTTTAATATGGAGAACCTAAAAGGGTCACACCATAAAAGGAATAATAATTATTTAAGAAGTTAATGGCATAATCGTAATAATATGTTAAGTATATTTAATTTAATCTATGGTGATAGAATAAATTAAATAGCTTAATATTTATTATTTAATATTTGAGAAATATTAAATATAAATTAATAAGAGGAGTCTTATTAATATTATTACAATTATTATTATTTTAATTTCTAAAAGAGTTTAGGAATTAATTTAATATAAGTACTCTCATTTATTCCTAATAGGATTAGGAGGGAAAATTAATTAAAGGAGTTTAATTAATTATCCCTAATAAGATTAGGGAGCCCATTAAATTAAAAGAGTTTAATTAAATAATACCTTATTTAAAATAAGGTTACTTGATATCTTTATAAGAGGAGTCTTATATTAGATATCATGACGACGTTATAATTCCAATGGTTGGAGAGTACGCTCCCTTTCTATAGAGATAGAAAAACTAGGGTTTAGCCAACCACCCATTTTTTTGAATCTTTATTATTCATTGGTGGATCACCTCTAGAGGCCAAACACATGGGTGGCTAACGTTGATCAAAAGAAGGAACCAAACCCGGTGGATTCAAGTTGAACGCGAAAAGGATTGGAGGTGAACTTGTACCTGAGGAAGCTCGGATCTTCAAGGGTATGTTTTTTATTCGTCTTTTTCGTTTAATTAATAATTGTGCATAAAGGGTGATCCGGGTATATGGTTTGTAAAAATTTTAAACTCTGATTTTACACGTTTCCGCTTATTTTTGCAATTTGATTGCGTTCTTGAATATTACAAACCTAACAGTGGCATCAGAGCCAAACCTTTATGCAAATTATTAATTGTTCATATTTGAAATGTATATTGATATGTGTTTAGAACAATTTAATTGGGCATAATTTTGTTATATAAAATTTTTTTTTAAAAAAAAATAAAAAAATTGCAAAAAGCAGAGATCTTGTGATTCGCAAAAGCGCAAATATTTTTTTTGAAATTAGTGAGCCACCATATCACAAAGATGCAGTTAATTGGTGTGATCATTTTATATATTTAAGGTGATTCATGTGATTCAAGGGTGTATGCTTTATTATATATATATATATATATATATAATCCTATTTCTTATCTCGCTTAAGTAAAAAAAGGTTACAGGAGATTTCACCTTTTCAAGTGATTCATGGTGATGCACGTGAATCATGAGATGAAAGATAATATGATTATTATGGTAAATAATATATATATTTTCAAGTTAAGGTCACGTGAATGGTACAGAACATGATTTTGTTTTAGAAGATAAATTTGTTATTATTATTATTATTATATATATTATATTCTAATTATTTTATAATTAAAATAAAAGTTTATTTTATTATTAAAATAAAAGGTTTATTTTAATCTTAAAATAAAAAGTTTATTTTAATTCTAAAATTAGATTTCATGCTAACTAATTAGAGTTGGAATTGGATTCCATGATAACTAATTGGAGTTGAAATTGGATTCTATTTTTCCTTAAATAAAGTAGTTTATTTAGATATGAAATAAGATTTCATATTATTCAAAATAAAAGAGTTTATTTGTGAATAGGAAAGAGAATCCTAATTTCCTTAAATAAAGGAGTTTATTTAGATATGAAATAAGATTTCATATTATTCAAAATAAAGGAGTTTATTTGTGAATAGGAAAGAGAATACATGTTTCCTTTAATAAAGGAATTATTATTTTTTACATGGAATTGGATTCCATAATTAATTAAAATAAAGGAGTTTATTTTGATTAAAATAAAATAGTTTATTTTATTCAAAATTGGATAAATTAAAATAAAATAGTTTTATTTTGATTTATATTTGGATTGAAATAAAGAAGTTTATTTTGATTCAAAATTAGATTTTATACTAACTAAATTTGCCCATTAAATGATATCAATATATATATTGTATGTTTAGTATTCATAAGATGAATGTTATTTATTGATGCATATGATGATGTGTATGATAATAAATGGGATTGATTATGGACTATTGACCCGGTGTGATTGGATTTTATTTTAGTTGGATGCATGAATGTATGAGTTTTATTAAATGGGGTCTGCATGACTGCGTCTTCTCTAATTTTTTCTTAATGTAAATTCTATCTTCCTCCTATGTACTTCCCCTCGATCGCGATCAAGGTTTCTATTTATTTTAAATAGTTTTGTAATAGGAATAGTTAGAATTAATTTTGAAGAATTGGAGATCAAGGAAACAAGAGAGCTTGAAGACCCGATTTGTAATGGAGCAGGGTTTAAATGTAATAGTTATATTTAAATATTATTTCTTGCACCCCTAGGGTTTGACCTTTTGGTTCACTTGGTGGCTCTAGTGAACCAAACTAGAATAAAAGTCCATAATCAATCCGGGTAGAATATAGTATTCTATATGTGCATGCTTATACTATATATATTATATATTATGCAAACATGCTTCGCATGTTAAATAATATGACGCGTATTTTATTTATATATATGTGCATGCGCGCTAAACAAGATGAGACAATTTAATAACAAACCCCTCAATTTTTATATTAAGTCCTAAGCGTTCAAAGATATTTGGAATATCGAACGTCGCCTTCTAGCATAATAAAATTAATAGAGTATTAAATATTTAATATGAGTTTGTTGTGTCACCATAAGGCAAGTATTAAGTATTTAAGATGTTAATTTATCACATTTGATGCTTATAAAGAAAATTGAACAATATTGTTTTGTTGTGTCACCACAAGGATGATATTTTTATTTTTTGAATATATGAAGTGCTAGGTCGGACTTAACTTGGATAATTTTGATTCGGATGTGCCACCACTTGATCAAAATAATCTAAGAGGCAAAAGAAAAGGAGTTGCATAGTTGATGTAATTGACAAAAGTTGTCTACCTATTTATTTATATATAGTTTGTTGTGTCACCACAAGGCTATATACATTTGAAATGGGATCCTTATTCTCACTAGCAAATCTTTAATTAGATTTTTGCGAACTATATAAGTGAGGTAATATAGTTTGAAGAAAATAGTGGGAGATACCAATTTAAAACAAGACCTAATTTATTTTGGTAATTAATAAAAGAATGTATGTTAAAATGTTGTTAATTACAAATTCATTTATAGAATTTTACAATGTCTAAATTACTATCATGCTGAAACATATTAGATGTTATTTAATGGGATCGAATTAAGCGGATTGGTTAAGGAAATTGAGAATAGTTCTCATAGTGAAAAGCTATCTTATGTCCTTAATACGCCTATCCTCGCAATGGTTGCGCACAATGCCTCCGAGGAAGAGATTGCTACTTTTAGAAAGTGGCAAGATGATGCGATTGGCTCAATGCATCATGCTCGCATCCATGAGTAACGAGCTTGACGTCGATGAGATGAAACTATGGATGCTCCTACTATATTCTCGCACATCAAGTAGTGATGATGGTGAGGAAGTAGGACCGATAGATATCGATATCTAAGGAGCTCTTCCGATCTAGAATGACGGAAGTGACACTACAAAGATGATAAAAGTCCTTAACATTATCAATTTGATTGATCAATTAGGACAACGAGTTTTGTCATGGATGGAGAGTTGAGCCAAGATTTGATCTTGCACTCACTCCCGGACTCCTTTCACAATTGTTGTGAATTTTTCATATGAACAAGCTAGATATCAGCCTCGCTGATTTACTTAACATATTGAAAAATGTTGAGAGTCACTTTCCAACCAAGAAAGATCAAGTCTTACTGGTAGGGGCCAAAGGATCTTCTGAAAAGAAGAACGATTCAAAGAAGGTAAATAGAATGGCATAAACAAAGGATAATAAGAACAAAAGCGATACACGGATAGCAAAGGAGTTTGCTTCCACAAAGAATAAGCCCGGACATTGGAAAGAAAGCGCAAGAAGCATCTTTGCAGAGGCTAACCAAAGAAGCTTAGTGAAGTTTTACATAATACGCTTTTTGTTCATGATTGAACTAAATTTTTCTTTAAGTCAAGGTTCTACTTGGGTATTGTATACCGACTTTGGTTATCATAAATATAGATTTATGAAGGGACCAAGTAAGTAGAAAGCTAAACAAATATAAGTAATCCTATGTGTAATGGAAATGTAGCAAAGGTTGCCATATTAGCCATAGAAACTTATAGTTTAGCAATGCCTACGGCAAATCTATTAAGTCAATAAGTTGTTATTGTATTCCAGTTCTTGTTAAAATATTATTTCCATTTTATTGTTGGACAATGAAATCTTTGGTATTATAATTAAGAACAATTGTTGTTCTATTTATAATAATAATGTTTTGTATAGAATCGAATATTACTTAATAAGTTTTGTATACTTGACTTACATGAAAATAATTTTGCATATTGAACAAATTAGTATAAGAAAAGGAGATGATTATTCAAAGAGTTGAATGTATGTATTTGTTGAAACAAGTGTGAATTATTTGAAAGGTTCAAAGAATTTGAAGTGAAACAAATTGGCAAAGTATTAAGATTCTTTGATTAGATCAAGGAATAAATACTTGTGCAATAAGTTTTAGATCATCTCAAATGGTTTTCTCATAATGGACACCTTATGATGACGTAATAATTGATTGATGTATCTAAAAGGAAAAATCATACCTTGTTGAACATGGTACGGTCCAAAATGATTTTCTGAGCATTCCAAAGATCCTTCAGGATCATGTCCTAGAAATGGTGCATATCTACGTAAAAGGTAACCTCAAAATCCAATTTCAAGACTCCATAAAAGTTATGGATGGGAGGATTCCTAATCTTAAGTATGTTAAGATAAGGGGTTGTCCAACTTATGTGAAAAGGTTTCAAAAGATAAGCTTGGGACAAGATTTGACAAGTGTAGATTTGTGGGACATCCTAAAGTAAGTTTAGGGTATATGTTCTATAATCCTACTTAGCTTGAAAGGTGTTTGTTATGAAACACGCGCTTTCTAAGATAAAGGTGTTTATTATTGAAGGGCTAGTGGGAGGATAATAGATCTTGAAGAGTTCAAGAACCACAAAACACTATAAGTCAAATAAGAGGAACCTATAGATAGACCTATTGTACCACAACCGAATCATAAAACGGAATAATACCAAGATACCTAGGAGGTATGGATTCATCATGGATGATGATGATGAGGTACGATCATAGAAGATGATGATCCGAGTTACATACGATGAGGTAAGAGTTCTAAGTATGTACAAAAAAGGGTCATGGGAGCGTCGTGACATTCCTTGTACTATATGTTGATATACTACAGATAAGGAATGACATACCAATGCTACAATCAGTAAAGATAAAGTTGTCTAAACATTCCTCCATGAATGATTTGGAAGAGTATCTTAATTGGGGATATAAATCTATATAGATAGAATTAAGAGGATGCTCGACTTAACCCAAGGAACGTATATTTATTTGATGCTAAAGTCATTTAGCATGGCAAAACTCCGAGAGATGTCTCATGTAGATGAGCTATGGAGTGTATCTCTCTTAATAGACCCCACAGACTCCTAAAAAGAGAGATCGCATGAGTGACAATCATGTATGTAATGAAATATACGAGACCTGATGTTGATCAGTCATATTCTGGAGAAGTTCAACCGTGTGAGACGGTGAAAACATCTTAAAGTACTTAACCCAAGCACTAAGGATGTGATCGATTTATGGTGAGTCTAAATTAAAACTAGAGGGCTTAACAGACTCAAGTTTTTCGTACGGACTCAAGACGACAGAAAAATCCACTTTAAGGTAAAGGTTACCTTGAGCAAAGTAGTGCGTTGAATTGAAAGGTTCCAAACAAAGAAAGAGTTCTTTGGTTTAGTGATAAAGACAAAGTAAATAGCTATAAATGAAGTCGCAAGTTGATTGTTTGGATGAAAAGTTAATTACAGAACTAGGAATAGTTCCTAAGTCTCATCTTGGATCTAAACATGTGTTGTGGCACTTTCATTTGATTATTAGAATCATTGAAAGATGGGAAATCACTATAGAGATAGTGGACTCTCATGAACAACATTACATATCCATTAACTAAAGCTTATCCAACAGCAGGATAATCGTCACTTAGAGAAGAAGAGTATGAGATACCATGACGATTGGCTTTAGTGCAAGTGGGAGGTTGAAAGTAGTATGCACACAAGCCAATCATGTTTGATGATAAAGCATATACTTTGTAACAATCTTATTCATTTATTAATAAAAAGTATTAATTTATTAAAGGCTTTTAATTATCAACATGATGCTGTTTTATAATATGTGATAAACCCATAGTTTTAAGCAATGCTTTTAGAATAATGATGATGATCGTTCTAATGAGATCTAAATTCTTAGAAAGCTTAAAACTAAAATAGTTCCCAATCATTGGATTAATAAATTGGGGATTAGTGAATCCGGATAGATTGGTACATACGTTGCTTGCTAATTGGATGAGGATGATTGATCTCATGATCATTTGTGTGGAGACACTAAAGCAAGTATGTAGGTGCTTATTAGAGAATAAGTTCACTGAACGTGGCTCGCTAAGGAATACCAAATGGAGTTTTACTTGCCTGTCAATAGGAATTCCTGTAGTGATAGTAGTACAAGTGATCCTTGGACTTGAGATCATCATAGTATCTTGTGTATGATGAGTTATACTTTGACTTATATCTTAAGACCCTTAGGGTATATCAAAGGGTATGCTTGGGTATAATAAGTTGTACATGGAGATAATGTATGATCAATAAAGAATCTACCACTTCTATTAAAAGAAGAGAAATGTCTTATGTGATTCGATAAATGACAACCCAAAGAGTCCTTGGTTAAGGCGTAATGAAATTAGAAAGGAGTTTCTAATTTGCATTATTTGGAGTTGTGCATTTAAGGATGGAAATACATATAATTAAATAAAATAAGACTTGTGAAGAATTCCATGTCTTATATTTAATTGGGACATCAGTATGGTGGAAGGATTGAATTGACGCAGAACTATTTACTCAAAAGTTCTTTTATGATTAATGTTGAAATCTATATTATCCGGAAAGTCGTTGATCGCTAGGGAGGCTTATCCCTATTTTAGAATAAATATTATTTATTTAAATAAATTAATTGTTTAATTTATTTATTTAAATAAGATTAGAATTGTTCTAATTGATTTATTCACAACCGGTTTAATATGGAGAACCTAAAGGGTCACACCATAAAAGGAAGAATAATTATTTAAGAAGTTAATGGCATAATCGTAATAATATAGTTAAGTATATTTAATTTAATCTATGGTGATAGAATAAATTAAATAGCTTAATATTTATTATTTAATATTTGAGAAATATTAAATATAAATTAATAAGAGGAGTCTTATTAATATTATTACAATTATTATTATTTTAATTTCTAAAAGAGTTTAGGAATTAATTTAATATAAGTACTCTCGTTTATTCCTAATAGGATTAGGAGGGAAAATTAATTAAAGGAGTTTAATTAATTATCCCTAATAAGATTAGGGAGCCCATTAAATTAAAAGAGTTTAATTAAATAATACCTTATTTAAAATAGGGTTACTTGATATCTTTATAAGAGGAGTCTTATATTAGATATCATGACGACGTTATAATTCCAATGGTTGGAGAGTACGCTCTCTTTCTATAGAGATAGAAAAACTAGGGTTTAGCCAACCACCCATTTTCTTGAATCTTTATTATTCCTTGGTGGATCACCTCTAGAGGCCAAACACATGGGTGGCTAACGTTGATCAAAAGAAGGAACCAAACCCAGTGGATTCAAGTTGAACGCGAAAATGATTGGAGGTGAACTTGTACCTAAGGAAGCTCGGATCTTCAAGGGTATGTTTTTTATTCGTCTTTTTCGTTTAATTAATAATTGTGCATAAAGGGTGATCCGGGTATATGGTTTGTAAAAATTTTAAACTCTGATTTTTACACGTTTCCGCTTATTTTTGCAATTTGATTGCGTTCTTGAATATTACAAACCTAACACAATACACTCAATAATATATATATATATATATATATGTGTGTGTGTAATATACTTTGGAACTTAGAAACCCATTTGACATTCACTCAGTAGGAGTGAATGTCGAATAGTCCCCAGTTTGGCACTGTTACTGGATGTTATGTCTCTCACTTAGGTCGGTGCTAATTCACAAGGTGCGTGTTTATAATATTTTGAGGATTTTTCAGCTGGTGTCTCTACATATATTCTTCGAGTGCATAATTAAACTAAGTTGTCTTGGTCTATTTCGTGTACTTGGAGACCATGGGGAGGTGATGCTAAAATTTTCTTAAAATATTATAAACACGCACCTTGTGAATGACACTAGTAAGGAGACGATCCAGAATGAGGATAAGCTTCAACCCTCGTAGAGAGTGGAGATATATACTAGGTAAACTAAATACATGCATATATATTCTAATTGGGTATTTTCTTCAATTAAAGATGTCATCCGATCGAAGTTGGATGTACCGTAGGATACCAATTGATGGGAGGGGATTAGTTGATGCATACAGTGAAGGGGTGTCCAATTTTATGAACAAAGCAATAGAACATGTTGATGATCCGAAAGGAAAGATGAGATGTCCGTGTTTCAAGTGTAAGAACATGATATGGAAGACTTCTGATGAAGTTAAATTTGACTTATATTCACGTGGGTTTGTGGATGGGTATTCGGTATGGATTCATCACGGGGAATCAAATTTGAGTTTAGAGAACTGGCGAGATAAGATATTGTAGACCAATCTGGCTCACGGGAGGATTAAGGCAGATAACTATAACGTCGCATGATGATGGTTGATGCGTATGGCCCTACTAATATCGATCAATGAAAATGAGCATGCGCTACAGCGATTTTCAAAGAAAAGCCAAATGATTTAGCAGAACTACTTTCTACAAGTTGCTATCTCGAATCGGGTGTTCCATCAGATCCTCGGAAATGACAAGCACACACAAAGCTTTTCGCAGCTTCTTAAGCTTTTACATTTCAAGAATGAGCATAACTGCAGTGAGAGAGGATTCAATGATTTTCTTGATATTCTTAGCGAGTTCTTACCTAGGGATAATACGCTGTCCGCGAATTACTATGAGGTGGAGAAGATGGTTAAGGTGTTGAATCTCGTGTATGAGAAGATCAATGCTTATGAGCAGGATTGCATGTTATATTATGGGGAGGATAAAGTTAAGGTGCAGTGTGATATCTGCAACTCGCCAAGGTACAAGATCACAAAACGTGGGGGGAAGGAGAAACATGTTCCAAAGAAGACTTTACGGTATTTTCCTTTAACGCCGAGGTTGCAGCGGCTATTCATATTTGCGCACACTGCTCAGCATATGATTTGGTATAAAACAAGGGATGTCGCGCCTGGTAAGCTGACTCACCCAGCAGATGGAGGTGAATGGAAGAATTTTGATGCCAATTTTCCACAATTTGCCGAAGAAGTTAGGAATGTCAGGCTTGGGTATGGCTGCTGATATGGCTTCGGCCCATTTAATAATTTTAGTCACCTTTATTTTGTTTGGCCGTTGATTATGGTAGCTTATAATCTTCCATCATCAATGTGCATGAGGGATCCGTATCTTTTCTTGACCTTACTTATACCGGGGGATAAGAGTCCTACAAAAGACATTAACGTGTACCTCAGGCCATTAGTCGATGAACTTAAGATTCTGTGGGAAACAGGTGTTCAGACTTTTGATAAATATATCGGGTAGAATTTTGTGATGAAGGCAGCCTTGTTGTGGACTATCACTGACTTTCTGACACTTGGGATGATTAGTGGTTGGTCGACTCATGGTAAGTTGTCATGTCCAGTCTGCATGGGGGATGTGCAAGGCACTCAACTACGTCATGGTCAAAAAACTAGTTTCTTTGGAACTGCTCATAGATTCTTGCATGCTGAGCACAGTTATACAAAGATGTCTACACGGTTCAACAGAAAGACAGAGAAGAAAGGGGTTGTTGGTTGCTTGTCGGGCAGCGACATATTGGGTTGGCTAAATGATCTAACATTTCCACCCCTTGGGAAAAAGCATGGTAAGTTGAGAGCTATAGGATATGGGAAAAGTCATAATTGGACTCACTCGCCGATTTGGTTTGAGTTGCCATACTGGGTCACACTAGCACTTTGTCATTATATAGATGTTATGCATACAGAAAAGAATGTATTTGAGAACTTGTTTTACACCGTACTAGATACAAGTAGTAAAACAAAAGACAATGATAAAACACGTAAAGACTTGGAGGAAATGAATATCAGGCAGGAATTGTGGCTCCGACCTAACAACACAAAACCAAAAGCTCCATTTTGTCTTACCAAGCAACAGGTTGATATGTTTCTAACATATCTCGTTGTACTAAGGTTGAGCAGTTGAAAATTACTGGGTTCAAAAGTCACGACTGTCATTTATTCATGCAGAAGTTGATGCCAATTGCATTTCGTGAGGTGTTACCCAGGAATATTGATGATCCTTTTACCGCACTTTCAAATTTCTTTCGGGATATTTTCTCAACTATTATAAGGTATAGTGATGTGGAGCAGATGGAGAAAAACATAGTGTTGACAATGTGCAAGCTCGAAATGATTTTACCACCGGGGTTCTTTGACAGCATGGAGCATTTGCCTATTTATCTACCATACGAACTTAAGCTTGGAGGACCGGTACAATATCGATGGATGTTTCCACTTGAGAGGTAATATCACATACAATGTGCAATATTCGTCATCTTTATATTTAACTTATCAGGTAATATTACATACTTTCATATTTCAGGTATATGCGTCGATTAAAGCAGAAAGTTAAAAATAAAGCTCGCGTAGAGGGTTCTATTGCTGAACGCTATACGGAGGAAGAGCTTGTCAACTTCTGCTCGTTGTACATTGACGATGTAGTCGCAAAGAAGCATAATCGTCTAAGTCGAAATGAGGTCGGGGATCCTTCTGGTCGTGCTGATGATGAGTTGGTTGTATTCACTTATCCAGCTAAACTATATGGACATGAGACGAAGACTTACCAAACCGATAAAGATTTAAAAATTGTGTGACGCCCCCAAAATAGGTATACATCGCCCATCTAGAATTGCCAAATACATGGTACAAAATTCAAATACAACTTAATAATACAATTGTTGTGTAAAATACGACAAAACATAAACTGAGAGTTTTAAAACGAATATTGTCTTCTAGACAGTATTCAACTCAAATGGAGTCCTCAATACATTTATTATCGCACTATTTCATAGAATAGTGAGGACTACTAATGCTATCATCTGGACCGTCACTCCATTCCCCGACTAGTCCCGGCTACGTTCTCATTTCCTGAAGAGGACAATGAAAGCGAAAGGGTGAGCTCAACTAGCCCAGTAAGAAATATTATGACTAAGATAATGCAGAATAATTTATCGTTAGCCTTCAACAGTGTTAAACTGATAAAATATAACAAACATCAAGTTTAACTGCAGCAGAATAAGAAATCCATTAGAAGAGTCAAGTAGAGCATAAAATCTACTATCTTCTATGATTTAAAAGGTTTTTCATCACTTTTATCGCTGAGACTCAGCTTAATAAATAATCCACATCATCGAATCACCTCTGCACTACGGCCAAGGATATTCTTTAGTATCACGACCATAAATTATCCATGCACTACGGGCCAAGGATATTCGTGTATTCATCAATGGTCATAATCTTGCCATAAAACAATTCATCTTTGCACCCTTGGCCGAAGA
Source organism: Panax quinquefolius (assembly GCA_020205615.1). NCBI lineage: Eukaryota > Viridiplantae > Streptophyta > Magnoliopsida > Apiales > Araliaceae > Panax > Panax quinquefolius. The sequence goes on along the minus strand of CM035154.1, from coordinate 66,533,307 downwards.
GAATTCATGACCATAATCATACCAAAAACTGTCCATCAATGCACTACGGGCCAATGAAAACTTTTATCACATCATTTGTAATATTATGGTCATGATTATACCGAATAATCCCTGGTCATAATCATACCAAGTCCATCTATGCACTACAGGCCACAGATGACTTTCAACATAATATAAACATGAGGATGATGATAATGATATAAGAATTCAATAAAACAAGTTCAAGGATAAATTTTAAAGATTTATAATTTAATTTATCCAGATTTCAATAACGTTCAAATTGTCAACATGATACTGCTTTGTGGAGTAAAATTCAAGAATAATATTGTACCAAAAATGATTTGGACCGAAAATAAATCAATTTTTATCATGAATAGTACCCCGTGAATAGTACTTCGAGAATAGTAATCCCGGGAATAGTACTCCGGCATGAAAAAGTTAAAACTTATCAAGAATGCTCAGAATAATATTTTCATGAAAAGATACTGGATGAAACGCAAATATCAAGGATATTCTACTAATTTCATGGAGTATAGAAGCCAAAATTTTAACAAAACGAGTATAGAATGAAGATCAAAATATGGATACAATCAATGATAGTAACCATAATAGACATCTGGGATGAAAAAGAGAAAATTTCATTTTCTATGAATAAGGTCGTATTTGTGTATAAGTGTCAGATACGTGAATAGTGCCAGATCACGTGAATAGTAGCCCCCACACAAAAAAAGGTAGAAATTCCACAATAAAATTTATATCAATATTTCATCATAATGATATTGAAGAAAATAATATCATTTACTTAAGAAAATAACATCTCTTACCTCAAAATAACAAATTGTTCGACCTGAATATCTGGATGTAAAGTCAAGGAAACTTGCAATCAATAGCAACTCTCAAAGTATCTAAATACTCACAAAAATACGCTCGATAATATAGAGAGAAAGAAAACTTGTTTCTGGTGTGATTTTCAATTCTAACCTAAGCGCTTATTTATAAGAAAATGCTAGAACGCCATAGTAGACTAAATAATAAAATAATGTTATTATTATTTCTACGCATGCATGCTTTGAATAAAAATTCAGTCACCACAAGTGGGCCCCACTAGAAATCATCTATCTTCCCCAACAACCAAAAGTGGGACCCACCCATAATTTAAATAAAAATATTTTAATTTCTGAAACTTCAACAATTCATAATAAATAGCCCTTTTATCAGAAAAATACGAATTTTATGTCCATTTCACACGAAATTGAATTCTCTAAAACTTTGCAAAAGAAAGTGTTTCCAAATTCCAAACAAAAAATATCCGAAATCCACAAACGGATGATTTTTAACACCTCTTAAAATTCATAACAAATCATACGCTAATTTTTAACGGTTCAAAATTTGTGGACATATAATCAACTTATATATGTATAACATATCCAAAAATCACAATGATCCAACGGTCGGATTAAAATTATAACTCACACAATAGAGCTTTAAGAATACCGATTTGAGTTTTTAATACCTCCAATCCGATAAAATACTGATAAAATACCTCAACATTAATTCCTTCAATTATAACCACATAAAATAAATATTTTCCCATCTATCATTTATGTCCACATAAAATAAATATTTCCTTATCATATAAATCAATAATTAATTATTCATAAATAATATTACAGAATCACAATAATGACAACCAGGCCGTTCCCAGGAAAGAGGGGGCTTTCCGATAATAATTTCTCCTTACTAGCGCGCAATTAGGTGACCAAACCTCTCCTTGACAGAACTTCTAGACATTGCCAATAATGCTATCTAATAATATTATTCAAATAATATGAATTATTGATTTGATAACGGGAAATCATGCAAAAGAATAATTATTGAAACAACAATAATATAAAATATTAACGCAAAGAATTATTGAATCAATAAAATAAAATATTGAACAAGAATTACTTTAACAATTATTGAGTAAAACCGAGTGACTTCTCACGTAAGCACCAATAATCAATCATCGTAATGCTACTATGGAACCACGCCAGACATTATACTTTTACTACCGGGTAGTTCAACAGCTTAACTCAGTAAAACTTTCGCCAATTATTTTTATAAAAAGATATTTCTGTCGTTTTCTCATTCCGACAATAATTCTGTTGTGGGGTCCACCAATGATTGTGTCGTCGTATGAATATTCTCTGACAAAAAGAATATTCCCCGACCAATCGAATATTTTATAACCACTTGCTTACATTTCAAAATTTATAAATATTACCCACAACTATAACATTATCTCAAATCCACACCATAATATAAAAAAAAAATTCGAGAAAATTAAATATTTATTCATAAAATTTGGGATCTCACAATCTCCCCTCCTTATGAAATTTCACCCTCGAAATTTACGTACGTACCTAGTATGCTGAACAGATGAGGACACCTCGTCAGATTCTAACTTTTGAGGTATAACCTTTGAGCGTAGAATATATTCCTTCTTATCCAAGATTTTAACAGGTACTTCTTCATACGTTTAATCTTCTGCTATCTCGTCCGGTTCTAAATCAATAGTGTGGTTCGGGTCGTCCACATATTTACGTAACATCGATACGTGAAAAATGTTATGAACACGCGACATACTTGGCGGTAAAGCGAATCTGTAAAACCCCAAAATTTACGAATAAAGATTTAATTTTCTCAAAATATTTTTTTGAATATTATGGTGTGGATTTGAGATAATGTTATATTTGTGGGTAGTATTTATAAATTTTGCAAAGTATGCAAGTTGTTATATAATATTCGATTGCTCTGAGAATATTCTTTTTGTTTGGGAATATCCGTGACGATGGTACAATCATTGGTGGACCCCACAACTAATTATTGTTGATTAAGAAAACGACAAAAAATATTTTTTATGAAAATAACGATGGTAAGTTTTACCATTAAAGTCGTGGAACTACTCGATAGTAAAAGTACAAGAATACCCATGGTTGCATAGTAGCACACAATCGATTGATTATCGATGCTTACTTGAGAAGTCACTCGCTTTTGTTCAATTATTGCTACAAAGAATTTGCCAGATAAGATCTCACGTTATTTGATTCAATTATTGTCGATATTTTGTATATTATTATATCAATAATTGAGATGACGGGTTATTAATATTATTATTTGCAATATTAACGATGTCTAGAAGTTCGCCAAGGAGAGGTTTGGTCACTTAATAGCGCGCCAATAGGGAAAAATCCTTATTGGAAGGCCCCCTCTTTCCTGGGAACGATCTGGTCGATTACTATTATGAATTATAATAATGATGATAAATGTTGTAAAATATATTGAGGTGTGTTTTTATGAAGTCACGTAAGTTTATATATATATATATATATATATATATATATTATTTTATTAGTACTATTAATATAATAAAACAGAAAAGCTTTATATATAAAATGTAATACTTTTATAAAGTTATTTGTTTTATTAGACAATAATTAGAATATAATATATTTTATTATGCATAGTGTTTGCATAGTAAAAAAATCTTTTTATATAAAATAGAATACTTTTATAAAGTTATTTGTTTTATTAGATTTTAAATAAAATATATTATATATATATATATATATTATAAATAGAATATATTATATTTTATCAGATAGTATCCTTTCTATTTTCCTATAAATAGGATGTTTAGTTAGAATTGAAAATCACACCAGAGGTTCAGAGAATTCTTCTTCTATAATCTTGAGCGTATTTCTTTAGAGTTTTAAGAAGCTTTGAGCGTAGTGCAAGTTTTCTTCAAGTATATCCCCTCGCTTCTACCCGCTTGAGTACTCTTCTTTATAAGGTAAGGGTATTATTTCTTTTCGTATTCATGAAGAGAACTTCTGTTATTCCATTCCTTATTATTCTGTTAGAATAACCTGTATATGCGAAGTACCGCATACATGGTGAAATTCTTCTGTTATTCCATTCTTTATTATTATGTTGGAATAACCTGTCTATGCAAAACCGCATACATGGTGAAATTCTTCGTTATTCCATTCTTTATCATTCTCGTTGAATATCCCATGCGTGCATTTTACATACGACCGGTTCCATTATTTATTATTCTGTTGGAATAACCTGTATGTGTGGTCTATCACATGCATTGTGATTTCTGTTGTTATTCCATTCTTTATTATTTTGTTGGAATATCCTGTCGGTGCGAATTTCGCCTAACCTGGTTCCATTCTTTATTATTCTGTCTGAATATCCTGTTTGTGCGTTTATGCATGACCTAATTCCATTATTTATTATTCTGTTGGGAATAACCTGTCTGTACGATCTATCGCATGCATGGTGAATCCTTCTGTTATTTCATTCTTTATTATTCTGTTGGAATAACGTGTCTGTGTGGATTACCACATGCATGGTGAATGATCCTTTGTATTCATTTCTTATTAAATTATGGAAATGATCTAGCAACGTGGATTACCGCATGGCGGGAAAAAATCCATTTACAGTTTCATATATTCTATTATACACAGTTGGTTAAAGCTTTGGCTTCTATATTCCTTGAAATTAGTGGAATATCCTGGATATTTGCGCTTCATCCAGTATCTTTTCGTGGAAATATTCTTCTGAGCATATTTGAATTTTTTCTCCACAAAGCAAAGATCATGTCGATAATTTGACATTATTGAGTTCAGGATAAATTAACTTATAAATCTTTAAAATTTATTCTTGAACTTGTTTTATTGAATTATTATGTCATTGTCATGATGAGTTATGTTGTTTATTATGTGAAAACATGAAAGTTTCTTAGAAATCACAAAGGGTTGAAAATCAGATTTTGGTGAAAATGGAATATGAAATTCAATTGACCATATCTCCTATTATATTTCAAATTTTTGAGTGTGGTCAAGTTCTAGAGTTAGATCTATGAGTTTTCTAACTTATCCAAGTGGAATCACTGGAAAAGGTGTTGTAGATTTTCGTGTGGACTAATTTTAGCAAAGGAGTCAAAAACTGCAAAGTACCAAAAAGGCTACTGTCCAAAAATTTAAAAGAGCATTTTCAGCCACTTAGTTTGGGAGATAAATTCCGGACTCTTGGGACATGAAAATATATGGTATAAAGTACCTCCTGTCCAAAAATGAGCTCATTCCGACTTAAAATGAGCAAGTTATGAATATTTTAATATTTAGGTTTTTTCAACGAAAAACACTATAACCGGTGTTCTATAACTCCGATGACCATGATATTTAAATTGAAAGCTCACGTTAACATGTGTAAGATCCTGTCAAGATTTGGGAATTTCTGTAGTTAAACTTGAGTTAGCTAATTTCTTAAGGAATTAATTAGAAATTGATTTTTGAAAAATACTTAAGGGAGTTGAAATTTTTTTAAAAAAATACTTGTTGTGTATGAAATATATGTATATATGTTTGGGCAAAGGATAGAAAAATAACAAGTTGATTTGGTAATTTTTCATGAAAATGGTTTAGTTACTTAACATACGAAGTTAAATATGTTATGTGAAGTAACTAAATTAGTAAATAGGATTTTATGGCTTGGGAATCTATATAGAGTATATGCAGATTTTTGATAAAGGATTTGATCATTGGTGATGAAATCTTATGAGTATGGCATTTTTGAATGATTAAATGCATTATTTGGTAAAAGTATAAACAATTGAAATAAATTGTTTATAAGTTTAAGAAGTGATTAAAATATTGTTATAATATTAATAATATTAGATTATGAGTTTATTAAGTGATTGATAATATTTGGATAAATTTAAAGTCTTTAATATTTATCCTTGTTTTCATTTGATTAATGCTTATATCATTGTCATCATTCTCGTGTTTATATTGTGATAAAAGTCATCTTTGGCTTACGTGCATAGATGGACTTGGTGTGATTATGATTGTGGATTATTCTAAGATAGTCATGACCGTAATGTGACTGGATGATGTGGTAAAAATCCCAAATGGCCCAGAGTGCATTGATGGGACGCTTTTGGTATGATTATGATCGAGGATTATTCGGTATATTCATTCAATTATTGATGATTTAATGAATATCCTCGCCCATAGTGTGTGGATGATTCGATGATGTGGTTTATTTATTGTCGAGTCTCAAATGATTAAGTTGTTGATGAATTTTTTTTTTAAATCATAGAAGATAGTAGATTTTATTCTTTAGTTGACTCTTTTAATGGATTGCTTGTTCGCTGCGCAGCTTAAACTTGATGTCTTTTGTATTTTATCAGTTTAACATTGTTGAAAGCTAATAATAATTTATTCTCGCATTATCTTAGTCATAATATTTCATCGGGCTAGTTGAGCTCACTCTTTCTTTCACCTTTTTCTCTGTGAAATGAGAATATACCGGGATTTAGCCTGTGGAACCGAGTGACTATTCCAGATGATAAGATTAGTAGTCCTCACTATTTCGTTAAATAGTGTGACAATAAATGTAATGAGGACTCCTTTGAGTGTGGATATTGTCTAGATGACAATATTCTTATTAAAACTCTCAGCTTTGTTTTGTCGTATTTTTACACGACGTTTGTATAATTAAGTTGTATTTGTATTTTGTACCATGTATCTAGCGACTCAAGATGGGTGATGAATACCTACTTTTGGGGGCGTCACAGTTGGTATCAAAGCTTAGGGATATGATTCATGGCTGAGATGTGAGACAATAACTAGGAGGGGAGAGACGGGGAATTCCTTCGCTAGTATAACCTACCTAAGTTTATTTGGTATTTAATTGGTCGGTCAGAGTATAGAGATAATATGTGATATGTTAATTAACCCTTGTTTTGTGGCAATATTTGAAAATGGCATCTGAAAATGTTGAGATAAGCAATGAAGCACATGAGACCGTTGAGTCACCAACGATCAATGCCCAGGGTAATGTGAAACAGGAAGACAATAATCCTCATGAAAATAATAACACTGATGAAATGGTGAACGATGTGATGTTCAGAGGCTTTATGTAATTCATGCAACATCAGATGAGAGCGGCTCCTGTCCAAAATACAGGTGGAAACACTGACAACTCTCGGACGGTCACCGCTAAGTAGTTCAAGGAGCTGGGACCACCAGAGTTTTTTTGGAGAGCCAAAATAACTAAAGGCGGAGACGTGGATAAAGCAGATCAACAAGATATTTGATATCTTGGGATGCTCCGAGGAGAAAAAGGTTCCCTTTGCCACCTTCATGTTGCGTGCAGAGGCAGATTATTGGTGGGAATCTGTAAAGCATACTCAACCTGCCGCACTGAAGATGTCTTGGGAGAAGTTCCAAGAATTGTTCAACGACAAGTACTTTCCTGAAAGTATTCATCACATGAAGGAGGTGGAGTTCATCAAGCTTGAGCAAAATAATATGACCGTGGCGTAGTACGAAGCTAAGTTTGTCGAGTTGTCTCGGTTTGCATCCCACTTGGTTAATAATGAGGAGAGAATGACGCGGATATTTCTAAGAGGTTTGAAACCGGAGATACGTCAATACCTTATCTCTCATAAACTGTGTTTGTATTCAGATATTGTGAATAGGGCTCGCTTATTCGAACGCGATAATGAGTCAACCCAACCAAGAGAGAGAGCAAATGACAAGTCGATAATACCGGCAGTAGCGATCATCGGCGGTGATAACAAACGTAGAGGAATCAATATGTTAGAAATGATAACCACTTCGGTGGTAATCATGGCCAAGACAATAGGAGTGGAAAGTTCAAGAAGAGAAGGTTCAGCAAAGATGGAAAGACGTCAAGACCAAAGACCGTTGTTAAGGAAGTTGAACAACCGCCTATCGATAATAAAAAATATGGAGGAAGGACACATAAGTCCAAACTGCACGATGCAGTCCAAAGCATGTTACAATTATGGAAAAGAAGGTCACCTAGCCCGATTTTGTCATGCACCAAAGTCAAGTCCAGCTGGGACGGTGGCACCAAAGGCGGATACGGACAAAACAAAGTCAGTGGTTTCAGGAAGAGTGTTTTTCGTGACTTCTCAAAAAGCGAGTAACCCGAACGAAGTTAGCACGGGTTAGTTAATTATAAATTCTTGTGAAGTCTATACCTTATTAGATACCGGTTCTACCCATTATTTTATCTCTCTTGCTTGCGCTCAACGTTTAAATTTGACTCTGAAGAAATTAGACTTTGACTTATCTGTTGAAGCTTCGTTAGGAGAAACCTTCATTACATGTGTTATCCAAGTCTTGGATGAGAGTCACAGTTTTGAATGATATTTCTATTGTTAATGAATTTCCTGACATATTCCCGGAAGAACTTCTTAGCATACCCCTAGAGCGTGAAATCAAATTTTGTATTGACCCTAGTACAAAACCCATTTCTAAAACCCTCAAGTATTTTCTCACTCAAAATGAACGTATAATTCGCTAAAGACGTTGGCTCGAGTTGTTGAAGATTACGATCATACCATTCAATATCATTGTGGAAGAGCGAACGTGGTAGCTGACGTGTTGAGTAGAAGATCATATGCGTTTACAAGTGCTAATATACGAACCTACGTGAAGATAACGAATATATGATTAGAACCGACTTTAGTCAATAATGTTAAAGCTGCTAAAGCTACAGACCCAGAGCTAATGAATACGAAGAAGAAGGTTCAAGATGGCGTTATTTTAAAAGCAAGAGTTGCTGAAGAGAGGAAATATCAACCCTCAATTTAATTGGCCCATTTGAAATCCTCGATCGAGTAGGAACTGTGGCCTATAGACTCGTTTTACTGCCAAGTATATCGCGTGTTCATAATGTTTTTAACGTATCGATGTTACGTAAATATGTGGATGACCCGAACCACATTATTAAATTAGAACAAGATGATATAGCAGAAGATTTAACGTATGAGGAGATACGTGTTAAAATTTTGGATAAGAAGGATAGTGTGAGACCCCAGATTTTTACGAATAAAGATTTAAATTTCTCAAAATATTTTTTTTTATTATGCTGTGGATTTAAGATAATGTTATAGTTGTGGGTAGTATTTATAAATTTTGCAAAGTATGCAAGTTGTTATATTATATTCGATTTGTCGGAGAATATTCTTTGTGTCGAGGAATATTCGTATAATGGCAGCACAATCATTAGTGGACCTCAAGAATGTAATTATTTGTCGGATCGAGAAAACGACAAAAATATTTTATAAAAAATAACGGCGAAAGTGTTATCGTTAAAACTATTGAACTACCTTGTAGTAAAAGTAAAAAAGAATACGCTGTGGTCGCATATAGTAGTTACACGGTATTGATTATTGATGCTTACGAGAAGTCACCGCTTATACTCAATTATTGCTACTGAGAATTGTCGCATCATATCTCTAATATTATTGATTCGATTATTATCACAATATCATCTGCATTATATGTTATATTATTAAATCAATAATTGAGATGACAAAGTTATTCATATTATTAAATCACAATATTGAAATGTCTAGAAGTTCTGTGAAGGAGAGGTTTGGTCACCTAATTGCTCGCCAATAGGGAAAAATCCTTATTGGAAAGCCCCCTCTTTCCTGGGAACAACCTGGTTGTTAAATATTGTGAGTTATAATATTAATGATGAATAAGTTCGTGTTGATTAAAGATGAATTTGATAGTTTCATTGTGTTGGGATTATTTGTGTTAGTAGAAATCGACATCTATTCCGATGATAATTGATGTCTGGAGGTTATATTGTTCAATCGGGTTTTCGGGACACTTTTTTGTGTTGGAGTTACTATTCACGAGTTACTATTCACAAGTTACTATTCATGAGTTACTATTCATGAGTTACTATTCCTGAGTTACTATTCATGAGTTACTATTCATGAGTTACTATTCATGAGTTACTATTCACGAGTTACTATTCATGAGTTACTATTCACTCGGTTACTATTCACTCTAGTATTGTGCATTCGGGTATTTGGGTACAATATTATTCCATGAGGAGATGTGCTAATTTTTCGAATCGTTGGTTGAAGTTATATTAGTGAATCAATATGGACATTGGTGGAAAGTTATAATAGTGAATCAATATGAATCATTGGTTTAAAGTTTTAATAGTAAATAAAGATGGACCGTTGCTTTAAGTTTTAATAGTAAATCAATCAATCGCTCGCGTTTAAAAGTAAATCAATCTGGACCGATTCAGAATTAGTTATTATTCAAGCCATTCTTCTATAAATAGAAGCTCATTCCTTCATTATTTCTTATTTAATTCAATCAAACTCTAGAGATAGAAATTATAGAGAGAAAGAAGAAGAGTATTCTCGCTACTTCATTACTTCGATATCCAAAGGTCTTTTACTAAGAATCTGGTGTTATTCTTTCTTATTCACGAAGAGAACTTCGTTATTCCATTCTTTATTATTCTGTTGAATAACTCAGACACGCCATGACATACCCTATACATAACCTCAGATACGCAGATACCCTATACTTGGTGAAATCCTTATATTATTCCATCTTTATTATTCGTTGAATAACTCAGATACACACTGACATACCCTATACATAACCCGTGATAATGCAGATACCCTATACTTGGTGAAATCCTTATGTTATTCCATTCTTTATTATTCATTGGAATATCATGTCTACGCTGCTTTTACTACGGACTTGGTTCCGCCTTTATTATTATTCCGTTGAATAACCTATATACGCGGACCGCCCTATACTTGGTGAAATCCTTATGTTATTCCATTCTTTATTATTTCATTTGAATATCCTCGCTCATGCATGCTTTTACTACGACCGGTTCCGTCTTTATTATTCTCGTTGAATAACTCAGATACGCAGAATTCTCTATACTTGGTGAAATCCTTATGTTATTCCATTCTTTATTATTCATTGGAATATCCCGCCTACGCGCTTTTACGGACCGGGTTCTCGTATTTATTATTCGTTAGAATAACTTTTGCTGTGTTATCTATCACATGCCTGGTGATTTCTTTTGTTATTCCATTCCTTATTATACTCAGTTGGTTAAAGTTTTGACTTCTATACTCCATGAAATTAGTGGAATATCATTGATATTTGCGCTTCATTCAGTATCTTTTCATGGAAATATTCTTCAGAGCATTATTGAATTTTACTCTACAAAGAAGTATCATGTTGACAATTTGGACGTTATTAGTTCCTAGATAAATTAATTCGTGAACTTGTTTTATTGAATTCTTATATCATTGTCATCATCCTCATGTTTATATTTTTTTTTGAAAGTCATCTGTGGCCTGTAGTGCATAGATGGACTTGGTATGATTATGACCAGGGATTATTCGGTATAATCATGACCGTAATGTTACAAATGATGTGGTAAAAGTCCTCATTGGTCCGTAGTGCATTGATGGATGCTTGTTGGCATGATCACGACTGGTTGATGAATACACGAATATCCTCGCCCGTAGTGCATGGATAATTTGTGGTCGTGACCTAATGAATATCCTTCGTCAGAAAAGGATGATGTGGATTATTTATTGTCGAGTCTTAGCAATAAAAATGATGAAAAAATTTTAAAATCATAAAAGATAGTAGATTTTATTCTTTACTTGACTCTTTTAATGGATTGTTTATTCCGGTGCAGTTAAACTTGTTGTCTATTGTATTTTATCAGTTTAACATTGTTGAAGGCTAATGATAATTAATCCTGCATTATCTTAGTTACAATATTTCTTACTGGGCTAGTTGAGCTCACCCTTTCTTTCACTGTTCTCTTCAGGAAATGAGAACGTAGCAGGTACTAGTCGGGGAACGGAGTGATGGTCCAGATGATAGCATTAGTAGTCCTCACTATTCTATGAAATAGTGTGATAATAATTGTAATGAGGACTTATTCTGAGAGTGGATATTGTCTGGAAGACAATATTTGTATTAAAACTCACAGCTTTTATTGTATATTTAAGATTGTATTTGTATTCTGTACCATGTATCTGGCGACCCAAGATAGGTGATGTATACCTATTTTGGGGGCGTCACAGATCGTATACAACACTCAAAGGTTATACCTCAAGAGTTAGAATTTGAAATGAAGTCAAGGTATCCTCACCTCTTCGGCATACCAGTTAGTACGTAAATTTCGAGGGCAAAATTTTATAAGGAGGGGAGATTGTAAAACCCCAAATTTTATGAATAAAGATTTAATTTTCTCAAAATATTTTTTTGAATATTATGGTGTGGATTTAAGATAATGTTATATTTGTGGATTTAAGATAATGCCTGGACGTGAGTTTCTAGTAGACTCGGCAATAGCCTGCCAATAGTGACTACAACGAAAAAATCAATAAAATAACTATACAAGCTAACCGAAAGACTGAAAACAGACAACAATATTAAGTAACAAAAAGGGCGAATTCGCGGATATGAATCCCAATCATCAAGTATGCTAAGTTAATAGAACATGTTTTCATAACATTTAGATACATAAAATGGTGTTTTAAGCAAACTGGAAATTCTGGAAAAATAGGTCTGTCAGTCGAATGTCAGAGCCTTTAGATCCGTGTATGTTAATAGTTAGGTATGTTAATTGTATGCTAGCTATAGTATTACATGAGGTCTTTAATCTGGAAAAAAGAAAATAGGTTCATTAGAATCATTTATTACAAGATACAGGTGGTCAAAAATGGTTGACCGATCACGAAGTTCTGATTTTTGGGTTACCCAGAAATCTCAAGAACAGGTTGAGCCAGCTACTTTGACCAACCTTTTTAATTGCTTTCTGTTTGATGTTATGATTTCTAAGTGTAATGAATTAATACCTTGACATACATATTACATATCTATGACATTTAAACACTTAATTAATTCATAGGATTACTATAATTAATCGTCAAAAGTCGTTGACCGAGCATGACCTAGAAAACTGAAGAACATGAAGAACAACCTTTGGCTGTACTTTGACCAACATAGATCTATACCTTAGAATCATACTCTGTCCAAACCAGTGTAACCTATATGTACCTTGTTATATAGACTACATATTACATCAATCAAAACATAAATCTATCACACAAATTGAAAGATCTAGAAGCCACAAAACTATTAACCGACCATGACTACTGTTCTGGGTTACCCAGAAACTTAAGAACAACTCTGATAGTAACTTTGAGCCTCTATAACTTCTTATTATATGTAGGTTAAAGCATGAAATTGGTATGTTGTTGTACTATTACATGAGTACTATAACACTCAAACACTTCCAAACCCAGAATCATTAACAGTAAGAAATTAAGCTAAGGACAAAGTGACATCTAGGCCATGACCAACTGATTCCCAGAAACTCAAGAACACCTATAGTTACACTTTATGTCACTATAGAGCTTTAGCGACAGACAGAAAATAATTTCTAATAACTAAATTAAAAGAAATTAGAAATAAATAATAAATAATTAAAAATAATTAAAAAAAAAGTTTTAAAAATTATTTTAAGTTATAATAATTAACTTTTTAATAATTTTACATAAGTTTAATAAATATTTTATTTATTTATATATTATTAATAATTAAGTTAATAATAAAGTAATTAGAATTATTATTTATAAATAATAAATAATTATTGAAAAATAATATTAATGATTTAAAAATCATATTAAATGATTATAAATTATTTAAAAATCATTTAATGGATAAATAAATATCTAAAAATTGTTATAAGCTTCCAGAAAATTATTATAAAAGATATATAAATTATCTAAAAATATAATAAAGCTTATAAATAAAGTTTAACCGAGATATTAACTTATTAATTACCCGTTAAAGTCCTAAGACACCGAAATCATATTGAACTTAACCCAAACATAAATAGTTTATGTATTTGAGTATTGTTATCAATACTAATGTGTTAGATTTATATGAATGAACATCTTTGTTATTTATAAACGAATCGAGTAGCGTTACTTGATCGATCTTCGCTCAGGAAAGTTTACTAAACCCTAATTTATTACTTAAGTAAGTTACTAAACCCTATTTTAATTAGTTGAGCAAGTTCCTTAATTACTTACGCAAATTTATCGAACCCTTCTTATTCGTTGAACAAGATTCCTATCTTGAAATGCTTTTGATATGTATTACCAAACCTAAACTTGAATTGCCAATTATTGTTAAGTTATCACTATAGCTTCAACATAACTAAGAAATGAATTTTTTATTCATATGATATTGTTTATTGAGCATAAATTATTGTGTCAAACTAAATTTCTTTGGTAAGACATCCTATACTGAGTTGTATATCTCAAGAAGGGTTAATGTAAGTCAATAATATATTGACATTTAGTGCAAGAGGGCACAGGTAAGATGAGATGCATACTCCTAGGATGTTGAACAGGTTGATCCCCTGTCTCACATCTGAATAAAATTTCTAAGTCTTTGTGACTGATAGAAATTGTAAAAAGTCCAGAAATGGTTGAAATATAAAAATTCCAAACATGGTAAACAACACTCAGTTGAGAAAAGTTTTGAACTGTTATACTTCTTCAAATCCTATGGTGTTATAAATTATAAAACATACTGAGAATGCCAAAGCTCACTCTTGCAAATCATTCCCTTTGTAGTATTAGATGGTAACCCTAGCACATCTGGAGTAAACAATGGGAAGTGTCCCTGTTTAGACTAGTTTAAATTACTGTCTAGTTGAATGTAATACTTTTGTAATAAGAAATTCTTTATAAAGAATCATGTAACCGAACTTTAATATATGATATGTAACATCTTTATTTCCGTAACTGTGTTTCCTTTACATAAATAGATGTAATTATAACTTTTAGTTTAGTTTAAGATCCTTGGGAACTATACATCTGAGTGAGGGTATTGATAACATGGACTGTTCATGTTGTTGTTGATACTCTAGATTTTAGATAGATAGGTAATATCAATACGATAGTGTAATCCGCATGATATGACTTATACATCTTAGTGAAAGTATTGGTAATATGAACTGTTCATGTTATTACTAGTACTCTGAATTTCGGATAGATAGATATTATTTGTAGATACAGTCTATACATCCAAGTGAGGGTATCCAAACACAGCAATAGTTCTCTAGGGAATTGTTATTTATTATGGGATACTGTGAACCTTGGATCTATGGGAATTGTATCTTGTGATATTTTTATAGTAGCTTGATTAGATATAAGCATAGAATCGGATACCATGGGTATATAGATTTGAATGCGTTATATTAATTTATTAGTTGTAAGCACCATATCGGATACTATGGGAGTATAGATTTGAGGGCATTACATTAATGGTATAAGAGAAGTTAAGGCTATAGATATAATGAAGAGAAATCTTAGTATATAGTCTTCGAGTCCGTAAAAATATTAAACTACACATAAAATTAACATTAAAAATTTTATGTTTTGTATAATTTTTTTTAATATAAGTAATAAAGAAATTTTGTTTTATAGAATGGCCAACTCCAATTCAGAGGAAATGTTGATAGTAAATAGTCCACCACAAATTGAGCCATTTATAGATAGTGATGCAGAAGATGAAGAATTTCTTCATGATCAACAATTAATAGATGCTGAGGAATAGGAGGATCTAGTAGCAAGACAATTAATGAGAATTGAAGATCATGAGCAGGCAATGGCATTACTAGTTCATAAATCTGAACAGGATAATGATCAGATGAGGTTTAGGGCACATTTAGCCGAGGGAATGTAGAACATGAAAGGGGAACCAATAATCAACTAAAAGTACAACTACACCATGCACAGAGTGGTAGGAGGGAAATACAGTTGAGGTTACTCAAATCTGCTCTAGAAACTCGAGATGTCTTCAGTGATTTGCAATGACAAGTAGTTTGATATCCATTCGAAGGGAAGAAAACTGCCTATCTGATAGATCGATCTGTGGTATACCACATGATCCAAGATTCCTTCGATGAAGTTAATAATTTCTAATTGTAGTATAGAAATCTAAGTTCTCTGTATTAGTACGAATAAAAGAACATTTGAAGTTTGAATTATAGCCGGTAGTGTTTATAAACTACTAGTTGTTTATGTGTGTACTATGTAATATACGAATAAAAAGTATATTATTTCATACAAATTCTTATTGTGGATGTTTATTGTTTTATAGAATCATGCCACCAACTAGAAGACCTCAACGAGAGATAGACAACAATGTTAATCCTACCCAACAGTTAGTAGAACTTTTGTTAGGTGCTATAAATAGACCCAAAACTCATACCACACCTTTTAAAGACTTTAAACTAGTTGGTCCACATGAGTTTAAAGGTACGTCCGAACCAATTGTTGCAAAAAATCTGGATTACCGAGATAGAAAAATTTTCTTAGGAACCAATGTCAATAAGAATCAAAAGACAGTTTTTGCAACCTTTTTCTTAAAAGGAGAGGCAAATTACTGGTGGGAATCTACTAAGGGTCGGGTAAAAACTAAAGTTGTGTCATGGGATAGATTCAAAGAATTGTTCTTCAAAAATTATTTTTCCCAATCTATGAAGGATCGCATGGAAGTAAGATTCTTAGAGTTGAAACAAGGAGAACTTACTGTATCTTAGTATACATCCAAGTTTAACGAACTGTCCAGGTTTGTTCCACATCCAGTAAATACTGAACCTAGGAAGACTCGGAGGTATGAGGAAGGTTTGAAACCTCAGATACATAGCAAATTTTCTATATTCCAAATAAAGACTTTTTTCGAAATACTCGAGAAATCTTTCATAGGTGAGAGTGAAAACGAGAATCTCATCAAATTTCACAAAGAAAAGAAAATTCAAAATGAGGGAAGGAAACCTAAGACAGAACCCAGTTCAGCTCGGTTTAATAATAAAAGGAAATAGGATACTACATTTTCTAATAACTCAAGGAAAAAGGTAACTAATAATAATAACAACTTTAATAATAACAAGAATAATAATATAGAACCTTGTCCTACATGTGGGAGAATACATACAAGATTATGTCTTAGAAATAAAAACTAAATGTTTCAATTGCGGACAGGAGGGACACTTTTCTCCACAGTGTCCTATCCCTAATAAAAATAAATGTTTCAACTGTGGTTCATCATACCATTTAGCAAGGAACTATACTAAACCCACGAACCAGAGAGGAAGGGGGAAATATAGTCATAAAGAATAACAATAATCGGTCAACAGTAGCTGCAGCTGGAGGTCAAAGTCAACCAACCGCCAGAACATTTAATATGTCAGTGAAGGATGTTGTTGCTTCATAGGACGTGGTAACAAGTATCAACCCTATCAACACTTTAAATATATGTGTTATTCAACTCTAGTTTTACTGGGTCCTTTGTGTCTAATAGTTTTTCTAAAAATTTAAATATACTATGTGAAAACTTAGACATACCATTCTGTGTAGAAATTACAAACAATGAAAATATTCCTATTTTGACTATATATAGGAACTGTAGTGTGGATATAAAGGGACACATTTTTTTTGTAATTCTTATTCCAATTTATTTAGGAGAATTCGATGTAATCTTAGGAATGGATTGGCTAGTTAACCATAATGCGATGATCGATTGTCATAAAAAATGTAGAAACCTATTGACTGCGTCAAAGTCAAAGGTATTGTTTAATGGAGGTTTTTCACCTAAGCAATCTCGGTGTCTGACCATAACTCAAGCAGAAAGAATACTTAGAAAGGGTTGTTCAAGTTATTTGGCCTATACAGTTGATACTCGACAGGAAGGAGTAAAACTAGATCAAATACCTATAGTTAATGAATTTCCTAATGGTTTCCTAGAAGACTTACCACGTCTTCCTCCAGATAGGGAAATTAAGTTTGTCATTCACCTTGCACCAGGAACGACACTAGTTTCTATAGCACCATACAGAATGGCACCTATAGAACTGAAAGAGTTACTAGTAAAACTACAGGAACTCTTAGATAAAAAGTACATACAACCTAGTGTTTCACCTTGGGGAGCACCACTATTGTTTGTAAAGAAGAAGGATGGAACCATGAGGTTATGTAATAACTATAGAAAATTAAATAAATTAACCATTAAGAATAAGTATCCTTTACCAAGAATTGATTATTTGTTTAACTAATTAAAAAGGGGCCAAACACATTTCAAAAATTGACCTTCGGACAGGTTATCCTCAATTAAAGGTAAGAAAAGAAGACGTGCCAAAAATAGCGTTTAGGACACGCTATGGACATTATGAGTTTCTTGTGATGTCCTTTGGGTTGACAAATGTTCTGACATCATTTATGGACTTAATGAATCGAGTGTTTAAACCATTCTTAGATAAATTTGTTGTAGTGTTTATCGACGATATTTTGGTATACTCGAAAACATGGGAAAAGCGTGCTGAACACTTGAGAGTCATTTTTTAGATATTACGAAAGGAACAACTTTATGCAAAGTTTTCCAGGTGTGAATTCTGGTTAAAGAGAGTTAAATTTTTAAGTCATGTAATTGACAAGAATGTAATTTCAGTAGATCCAACTAAGATCGAAATGGTTGTGAATTGGGAACAACCAACAACTCCAACAGAAGTAAGAAGTTTTCTCAGTTTAGCGGATTATTATCGACGTTTCATAAAAGATTTTTCAAAAATAGCAACCACGCTAACCAATTTAACTTGAAAGACGGTGAAATACGTCTGGACAGATAAATGTGAAGAGAGCTGCCAAGAGTTGAAGAAGCGACTGAGCATGGCTCCAGTGTTATCTTTACCAGATGATACAGGAGGCCTCATAATATTTAGTGATGCGTCACACAGAGGTTTAGGGTGTGTGTTGATGCAACATGGGAAAATGATTGCTTATGCATCAAGACAACTCAAAGATTATAAGAAGAGGTATCCTACTCATGACCCAGAGTTAGTCGCGGTAGTTTTTTCCCTGAAAATTTAGAAGCATTACTTGTACAGGGAGAAGTGTGAGATATATTCAGATCACAAAAGTCTGAAATATATTTTTACACAAAGGAGTTAAACTTAAGGTAGAGGAGATGGTTAGAGTTGATAAAGGATTTTGACTTTGAAATCTTATATCATCCAAGCAAAGCCAATATAGTAGATGATGCGTTAAGTAGAAAGAACTAAGAGAATTTGAATGTAATAATCACCAATGAAAGGTTAATAAAATATTTTGAAGTACTTGAAATTGAGGTAGGATGTCCAACTACCTCTACCCAAAAGTTATTTGTTCTAGAGGGAGTTTCAACTCTACTAGATAGAATCAAAGAGATGCATGAAAAAGATGAGGTGTGTCAAACATGTAAGTCTAATATAACTCACATAAAAAATATCAAATTCAGAATAAAGAAGTATGGAGTACTAAGATATGAAGATAGAATTTGGGTTCTGTTAAATCAAGCATTAAAAGACGAAATCTTAAATGAAGCTCATAATTCTAAGTTTGCTATACATTCTGGTAGTACTAAAATGTACAAAGACTTAAGTCGACACTTTTGGTGGTCAAACATGAAAAAAGAAATGGCTGAATGGGTAAGCAAATGTCTCACGTGTCAAAGGGTTAAGGCTGAACATCAAAAGTCGAGTGGTTTACTTCAACCTTTACCTATTCCTGAGTGGAAATGGAAACATATAACAATGGACTTTGTGGTAGGCCTTCCAGCTACACAGAAGGGCCATAATGTCATTTGGGTAATAGTTGACTGTCTTACTAAATCAGTTCACTTCCTACCTATTAAGGTTACTAATAACTTAGATCAACTTGCCAGGTTATACATTAATGAAATTATCTCAAGGCATGGAGTACCTATTTCTATAGTGTCAAATCGAGACCCACGTTTCACCTGAAATTTTGTGGGAAGCCTTCAAAAACACTTAGGAACACAATTGAGATTATGTAAAGCTTATCACCCTCAAATTGATGGGAAAATTAAGAGAACCATTCAAACATTAGAGGATATGTTAAGAACTTGTATCATAGACTTCAAGGGAAGTTGGGAAGATCAGTTACCTTTGGTGGAATTTGCCTACAACAACAGTTACCATGCTAGCATAGGTATGCCACCCTATGAAGCCTTATATGGGAGGAGATATAGAACACCTTTATGTTGGGATGAGGTCAGGGAAAGACAAAAGCTAGGACATAAAATAATCCAACAAACTACTGAGACCATCAGAATTACATGTGAACGATTACAAGCGTCTCAAGATCGACAGAAGAAATACGCTGATCCAAATCAACAACAACAAAACTTTAGCGTATGAAGACATGTATTCTTGAAAGTATCCCCTTGGAAGGGCAAGATACGTTTTGGCAAGAAAGGAAATTTGAGTTCTAGATTTATTGGACCCTTTGAAATTTTGAGGAGGGTAGGTGAAGTTGCTTACGAGATAGCACTACCCCCTGAGTTCAACCATATTCGTAATGTGTTTCATGTGTTCATATTATGAGCATACAAATCCGATTATAAACACGTTATAAACTTTGAGCCGATCCAAATCGAAGAAGATCTTTCTTATGAAGAATAACGTGCAGATCATTGACCATAAAGAGAAAGTCCTGAGAAATAAAGTGATAGCATCAGTCAAAGTGATTTGGAGGAATCAGAACGTTGAAGAGGCTAAATGGGAGCTTGAGGATAAAATGTGAGAGAACTATCCCCAACTATTTACTTAACATGTACTGTAATTTCGAGCATGAAATTCGTATTAGTAGGAGTGAATGTGTAACCCAAAACCCTAATAAGATTCAGTTATGTAAATTCAGTAATATTAATAAAATCTCTCTGTTCGGAAAGCGTTTTCTATTATTATATACTCTTTTAAACAAATTAGGTAAAATAAATTTTTGTTCGAAAGTTGACGTACTTGACACATTGTGCTTAAAATTTTTCTTCTGAAAATAGACTTTTCGGTATATATATTTTGACAAGCTACTTTGTCGTGCTTACACTGACAAAACACTTTGTCGTGCTTGTTAGGATTTGTGAAAAATCAAAGTTAGAAACCCTAATATCGAAATAAAGAAATCCTAACCCTTGGTT
This sequence comes from Panax quinquefolius, assembly GCA_020205615.1. Taxonomy (NCBI): domain Eukaryota; kingdom Viridiplantae; phylum Streptophyta; class Magnoliopsida; order Apiales; family Araliaceae; genus Panax; species Panax quinquefolius. Next base: position 66,512,368 of record CM035154.1, on the reverse strand, counting down.
TATAAACCCTAACCCTAATTAGTTAGACTAAACCCTAATTAGGTTATCCTAACACCTAATCATGATTTTTAAACTTCAATTAGATGCTAATAAACATCATTAAGCAACCGTAATCATAAAAATCAAAACCCTAATCAAGATTAAAGAGGATTAGGGCATAATTAAGCTACTAATTTGTGAAAACTAGCCACAAGTAGGTTCCTACTCACCAATGTAATTCCCAACACATCACATGACATGCTTATAACTCCCAAGCAACACACGTATCAGAAAATCAAATATTAGTAGAGGCAAGTAAGTAAAAATGACAAAAAAAACCCTAACCTTGCAATTCTATAAATAGCAGCCTTAGATCAGTGCAAACCTACAAATTTTCTAAGCCTAAACACTCATATATTATACCTAAACAAGCCTTGGTGATAGAAACAACAAAATCAGTAGCCAAAAATTAAAATCAAGTAAGAAAATATGCAAACCCAAATTTTAACCTAGATCTTTGATGCTATGTTTAATTTGTAGTTTAGTTCTTTAGATATGTGTAATAACATGTTAGTAAGTATGCTAAGTTGATAGAACATGTTTTCATAACATCTAGATGCATCAAAATGGTGTTTTAAGTAAACTATAAATTCTGGAAAAATAGGTCTGACAGCCTAATGTTAGAGCCTGTAGATCCGTGTATGTTAATAGTTAGGTCTGTTAATTGTATGCTAGTTATAGTATTACATGAGGTCTTAATCTAGAAAAGAAAATTAGTTCATTAGAATCATATATTGCAAGATATAGGTGGTCGAAAGTAGTTGACCGATCATGAAGTTCTGATTTCTGAGTTATCAATAAATCCCAATAACAACCTTTTTAATTGCTTTCTGTTTGATGTTATGATGTCTAAGTGTAATGAATTAATACCGTGACATACATATTACATATCTATGAATTAAATGGTCAAAATTCGTTGACCAAGCATAACTGTCTTTTCTAGGTTATCTATAAAACTGACTAACATGAAGAACAACCTTTGGTTGTAGTTTGACCGACATAGATCTAAACCTTAGAATCATACTTTGTCCAAACCATTGTAACCTATATGTACCTTGTTATATAGACTACATATTACATCAATCAAAACACAAATCTATCACACGGATTGAAAGATCTAAAAGCCACAAAACCATTGACCGACCATGACTACTGTTCTAGGTTACCCAAAAACTCTAGAACAACTCTGACAGTGACTTTGAGCCTCTATAACTTTTTGTTATATGTAGGTTAAAGCATGAAATTGGTATGTTGTTGTACTATTACATGAGTACTATAACATCCATACACTTCCAAACCCAGAATCATTAACAGTAGGAAATTAAGCTACGGTCAAAGTGACCACTAGGCCATGACAAACTAATTCCCAGAAACTCAAGAACACCTATAGCGACACTTTCTGTAACTATAGAGCTTTAGCGACAGACAGAAAATAATTTTTTATAAATAAATTAATAAAAATACAAATAATTAATAAATAATTATAAAAACAGTTTTAAACATTATTTTAAGTTATAATAATTAACTTTTAATATTTTTACATAATTTCAATAAATATTTTATTTATTTGGATATTATTAATAATTAATTTAATAATAAAGAAATTAGAATAATTATTAATAAATAATATATAATTATTTAAAAATCATATTAAATTATTATAAATTATTTAAAAATAATAAAAAGGATTTTTATAATATTTTAAGTAAATACTAATTATTTAGTAATAGAAATAAATGATTTAAAAATTATTTGATTTATAAATTAATATATAAAAATTGTTATAAGCTTCACAGAAATTATTATAAAAGATATATAAATTATCTTAAAATATAATAAAGCTTATAAATAAAGTTTAACCGGGATATTAACTTATTAATTACCCAGTAAAGTCCTAGGACACCGAAATCATATCAAACATAACCCAATCATAAATAGTTTATGTATTTCTGTATTGTTTTCAATACTAATGTGTTAAATTTATATGAATGAACATCTTAGGTGTTTATAAACGAATCGAGTAGCGTTGCTTGATCGATCTTCGCTCAGGCAAGTTTACTAAACCCTAATTTATTACTTAAGCCAGTTATTAAACATTATTTTAATTTATTGAGCAAGTTCCTTAATTACTTACACAAATTTATCAAACCCTTCTTATTCGTTGAACAAGATTCCTATCTTGAATTTCTTTTGATGTGTATTACCAAATCAAAAATTGAATTACCAATTATATTAAAGTTATCGCTATAGCTTCAGCATAACTAAAAAATGAATTGTTTATTCATATAATATTGTTTATTGTGCATAAATTGTTGTGTCAAACATAATTACTTTGGTAAGATATCCTATACCGAGTTGTATATCTTAAGAGGGATTAATGTACGTCAATAATATACTGACATTTAGTGCAAGAGGGAACAAGTAGTATGAGATGCATGCTCCTAAGATGTTGAATAGGTTGATCCCTTATCTCATATCTGAACAAGATTTCTAAGTCTTTGCGACTGATATAAATAGTAAAAAGTCCAAATAAGTAGAATAACTTTCATTCAAAGAGATAAGGTTTAGATACTCTGCTGACGGTATTCGTTGAATAAGGTAATGCAAAGATACTTGCACAATAAGAGTAGGGTTCGAATACTTGCTCAATATAGATTTGAGTAAGGTTAGAGAACTTGCACAATGTAAAGGATAGTTCAGATACTTGTCTCAAGCGTAGTTTATCCACGTTAAGAAATCAACACTTTCAAATCCTATTTATAGCGCATTATATGTTCAAGATGTTCATTAGTTAACACATTCATTAATCAAGTTTAACACGATTCATGTATGCACATATGGTATAATTCAGATTATAAATTCATCATGGATCAAATACCTAGTCATTTCATAAGTAAATTAAGAATACTCAAGGTTAAGTCCTTTTTACCTATGGACCTTCCTATTACAAGACAAACACCATCATATCATCTAAGCATCACTTATATACATGCATTAATAGGTTTTAAACCACTCTTAGCAATATATACATCATATAAGTTACTGTCCAAAAAACAGAATCTACTACCTCAGATTCAGATATGGTAGCAATTAACGGTTATGGCTAAGTTTAGGGCCGCCAAGAATTGCTACCATCCTCCGCCAATCCAAGACTCAAATTTCTTTGCCTTATAGTTTCTATCCGGCTTGAACACAATAATAATACATAATATATTTTGTCATGTTAAAGGTCTTTTCATGTTTCTCAAGTCAATCAAGGTTACTTATTTCACAATAAAATTCTAAATTGATCATTTCAACAATTTAAGGCCATTCGAGGTCATAAGACCACCAAGTCTATCATGCTTGATCTCTAAACATATAAGATAGTTATAAAACTGATATTAGGCATGCGTGCGAGTATTCATAACACATATGGGGAAATTAGTATCGCTTTGGTCAAAAATATGCCTCGTTAATGCTTCACTTGAAATATGATACACAAGCATGGTATATATATGTTTATGTTATATGAGTGAGTCTAAGAGTAACATTAACATGATTAGAAATGTCAGATTCTAACCCCCAAGGAAGTTTGTAAATATTCATGTTCAAATATCGTATTTTTATTTGTAAGGTGTACTAATTAGTCCAACACGTTTATGCTCTCTTACGAATCATATACACATAAGTTAACGATTTATTTATGCATTTCTAAATCATACCAGCATGCTTGCAAAGTTAGTATACATACATGTCATTCATACTCATCAAATTCGTTTCTAAAGTCATAAATCCATTTTACTATACAACTTTGTTAATCACGTATGCTAGTCTAAACATACTCACATTAGGTTAATATATCTATATATACCCCTTAAACGTTCTTGCATACTACTATATGTCATAATATTATAACATATTGTAAAATAGAAGCTCAAAACTGAATTGGGGTGGTAGCGACTACTACTGCGTTTCAAGATATTCGGTAGCAATTTGCGTGCTGCACTGAGTTCGAGCTAGGAATAGTATACTTCGGCAGAAAACTAGCCCAACCACAGAAATTACTCACGAAATTGATTCTAACCAGTCATATATCAGTTTAAACATGCTTATATCATTATATAACAACTATATGAACATTACCCAATCCTTTTTAATATCCAACTCCACCAAATCAAGAATTTGAAATTCAAGAACTCAAAACTTATTCTTGACAAAGACTGAAATGGAAAGCAGGGAATGGGGTTATTCCTCTGTAATATGAAGGAACTTGCTCCTAATGAACTCCCAATGTCCTAGAATACTTGTATGCTCTAAACCTCACCCTCAATGGAATTCTCAGCAGTGGAAAAATGGAAGGAGGGCTCATACTTATAGAAGAAATTTTATATAGACATTGCAATTCCCCATTGAATCAAACCCATGGATTGTAGGATTGCATGAAGGTTAAGAAGGAGTTGGTAATTGGTTGTTGATTTGCATCATGAGCACCACTCCCCCATAATCATATGCTAGGAAGCTTCGAAGCAGAAGAGAGGAATAGGCCTTAGCGTTTTTGCTACACACGTGACGAAGAATGAGAAGTAAATGGGACACTCAATTTGGGACAATCCAATTATCTCAGTATACTTGCAACACTTAGCCCATACACTTGCACACGTTTCTACTATTATGTTATATCAACCATACATTAGCTATAACTTAATGTCACAATATGATTTACACATTCAATATTTCAAGGTAGTTGATATTAATCAGACATATAATTCATGTACATTTTATTTTAATGTTTCCCCACATACATATTGTCACATACACCTCTTATGATGTATTTATATCATATAGTTTCCATAAATCTCAATATATGGTTACTATTTATAGTATATTCACATAAATGTCACACCACACTATATAATATAGTTAAATTTTTAATTATTGCTCATATGCCCATGATGATCAATATAATCCTTTATTATATTAATAACTTACTTATTTGTTTTATGTCAAATAAAATTACCCACTTCCTTGATTAATTACCACACATTATTAATTAATCCATTCTTCCTTGATTAATGTTTTTATGGATCCCCATAAACATTAATTATCTATATAATTCCTATTATATTTATAGACATATTGCAAACAATAATAATCACATATTATTAATTAATTACCAAGTAATCAATATTCCACCACAATCATTTAATATTAATTAATGGCTTACTTAATAATTCCTTCGTCAAACATAATGTACTTTATTTCATGGTTTATTAATGTCACACATATCACATAATTATTCAATTTTATTTCTAAAGTAGAAAAATTAATTTTTCCCCAACTGACCACTTTAGTGTAAATTGCTTGATTTGTACTAATGGGATGCCTTAATCGTCGTGACTTACAGCGATTGCAAGACTAGTTTAGCTTCAAGCCAGTGTCAACTATCATCGCCAAACTTGTTTTACTCGACATGAAATAATGTCCACAAGAGTGATATTACAAGTCTAAGATCGTTTTGATTACTTATGTGAAATCACATGATCATACAGGATTAATCTTCCTAATTCCCTTTTTAACTCACTTAGTGAATTTCCTCGTTTCACATTATGCCACACAAGGCATTTCACAATTCTCATTGTCAATCACATTTCTAATACAAATCAATTGAATTAATCGACTCACAAAAAAATAACACTTATATTCACATAAATATTATTTCCATTAATACATTCATTTAATAATACGTGGAAATTCTCGGGTATTACATGGTAAACAACACTCAGTTGAGAAAAGTTATGAACCGTTATACTTCTTCAAATCCTATATTGTTATAAATTATAAAACCTGCTGAGCATGTCATAGCTCACTCTTGCAAATCATTCCCTTTGTAGTATTAGATGGTAACCCTGGCACATCTGGAGTAAACAATGGGAAGCGTCCCTGCTTAGACTGGTTTAAATTACTATCTAGTTGAATGTAATACTTTTGCAATAAGAAATTTTTTATGAAGAATCATGTAACCTGGTGAGTAGGTTTTATAATTATGAATCTGATATTATTAAACTTAATTATTGCTATCTTTAAGTGTTTTTAGTATCTTTTTATGTGTTTTTGTGTTTATTTCTTGTAGGTTGGAGCTGGAGGGACAAATTAGTCATTTTGGAGGAGAAAAAGATAAAAAATTATTAAAATTAAAGCTGAGTGGCATTTTTGTAAATAAGTGGTCCTGGTCAAGTGCCTAGGCGCTTGGAAATGACTTGGGTTGAGCGCCTAGGTGCTCATGTGCGGCTAAAGAGGGATTTTGCTACTACTGAGTTGGTTTTGGAAGCTAATTAGGAATCTTGATGAGGGTTGGGACCAATACAAATAGGAGAAGACTTCAAAAAAGACAGATCACTTAATTTTTCAAGAGATTTGTAGAGAGATCAACGAAGAAAAACACGAAGAAGGATTGCAAGGGCTGAAGATTAAAGAGAGAGGATTGGAGCAAATTCAGAGTTTCTTCTGCTCTTCTCTAGTTTTATCTTTTGTAATTACTTGGGTTGTTTGGATTATTAATATGGTTGATGTTTTTCTTTATTATTATCATGAAATAAATTTTCATTAAGATTGCAACGGAACTTGATATGTAGTTTAAATTAATCTTTCCATTGAATGAAAATTGGTTTTTATTGAGTTATTTATTATATCGTTTGCTTATTGATTAATTTTTCGGCCAGCAATTACTGTGATAATCTATATAAAATTGGAAGATGGAATATAGATTTAGATCTGGAAATAACAACATCTATTCATATAATCTGATTAGGGTTAATATGATTAGCATGTAGCATATGAATATACATATGTGTCTTTTGTATCCATAGAATGAATTTGTGCGTAAAACCCTAATTAACTTGATTCACATAAGAATATAGTGAGTTTATTAACTGGGTTGTTCCTTGTAATTCTGCGTCTTAAAGATCAGATTTAGGAGGATTTATTTACGTGTCTTTGGGAGAAGTGCGTGAGCACTATAAAATATTCTTGGATAATGATTCATATTAATTAATTAATTTAAATGAAAAGTAAATTGATTTAAATGAAATACTAAGGAAAGTTGTAATCATAACTTGTTAACTCTGTAGTTACTCTAGTGAAATTATGATTTTAATTATTATTTTTGTTAAGTTTAATTTTTAAATCACAAACAATATTTCATAGTTTAAAACATGGTTAATTGCATTGGAATTAGTAATTGATAAATATTAGTGTATTTCCTCGTGGGAACGATATCCTTGCTTGCTGAATATTACAAACAAATGCGTATACTTGCGTGTTAAATGCTATTAAGAAATTAGGCAACAAGTTTTTGGTGCCGTTGCCGGGGAAATTAGTTTAATATTTTGTCTTATTAATTTTGATAGAGTTAATCTTAATTTAAACTTTTTCTTTTCTGTTCTTTTCAGGTGTTCTTGACTAGTGTATGCAAACGCGATCAAAAAATTCAGATTTATTTCCTTATAAGGGCGACAACGAAAAACGATTCCAACGGTTGCGTAAGTGGGTTAAAGAAACCAAAGAGGCACTTGATAAGAAAGATAATATGGCTGTAGAAGAGCAAAAAGCACTGCGGGATTATGCTACACCGTGAGTTACTCAAATTTAATCGAGTATTACGAGGACTGCCATTACTGCTACAAGTTTTGAGATAAAATTGGGAACAATACAAATGAATCAAAATTCATGTCAATTTGGAGGGTTATCGAATGATGATCTGAACAATCACATAGTCAGTTTCATAGAAATCTATGATACTTTCAAGTATAATAATGTCCCAGAGGATGCAACTCTTATAGATAAGGCTAAGAGTTGGCTCCATTCACTATAACTAGGATCGATTACTACATGGAACGACCTAGCCCAAAAATTTCTTGCAAAGTTTTTCCCGCCTGCAAAAACAACAAAGTTGCGGAACGATATCTTCTCTTTCGGGCAGCACGATTCAAAATCACTATATGAAGCGTGTGAGAGATTCAAAGACTCATTGCAAAAATATCCACACTATGGGATTCCTAAATGGCTTCAGGTGCAATCTTTTTATAACGGTTTATTCAGCACAGTGAGATCGAGTATATATTTTGCAGCGAGTGGAGCTATTATGGCTAAGAATTGTGATGAGGGGTATCAGTTGCTTGAAACCATGGCAGCTAATAATTATCAGTGGCCAACAGTAAGAACAACTCAGCCAAGGATAGTCGGGGTTTATGAAGTGGATGCGATGATAGCATTGTCAGCTCAAGTAACAGCTCAGATTTCTGCTCTTACAAAGAAGATAGATGCACTTGGGGTACAACCAGTTCAGAAAATCGAAATACTTTATGAAATATGTGCGAGTAGCCACTTAAGTGATCAATGTGCAATAAATCCTGAGTTAGTCCAGTTTCTTTCTAGTTATAACAGGCAGTAGGGCAGTTATCCAAACAGTTACAATCCAGGAGTGAGAAACCACCCGGATTTTTCTCAGAGTAATAATCAGTCATATGCTCAAGCACAAGCTCCAAGGCAATCATATCGACCTGGATTTCAGCCACATCAACAATCCCAACAACACCCACATCCTCAATAACTTGATAAGCTATCACAATATGAAGAATTATTGGCAAGATTGGCAACTCAGATTGAAGCCACAACGAAAAACCAATCAACTACAATAAAGAACCTTGAGAACCAAATTGGGCAGATAACTAGTGCTTTGAATACTAGAACTCCAGGTTCTTTACCTAGTGATACGGAGAAAAATCCAAGGAATGATGGAAATGAACAATGTAAGGTAGTTACACTCAGAAGTGGGAAGGAGTTGACAACAAATTTAGAAGGACAAAAGAAAATAATTTCTACTGAGGATGGTGAAAAAGAGTGGAAATTCAGAAAGTAAATATGGGGAAAAAGTTATGAAAAACAAAAAGAATATAAGCAAACAGCAGTCGTACCACTTGTGTCATTTCCTCAAAGATTGCAAAAGAAAAAATTAGATACACAGTTTTTGAAATTTTTAGAAGTGTTCAAAAAGCTACAAATCAAAATTCCATTCGTAAATGCTTTAGAACAAATGCCTAGCTATGCGAAATTCATGAAAGATATTTTAGCAAAGAAGAGGAAGTTAGGGGAGTTTGAAACTGTAGCGTTGACAGAAGAATGTAGCACAATTCAACATAGAAAATTACAATCGAAGTTGAAGGATCTGGGTAGCTTCACCATACCGTGCACGATTGGACCCCAGTTCTTTAACATATGTTTATGTGATTTGGGCGCGAGGATTAACTTGATGCCACTTTTGATCTACACTCAGTTGGGATTACCAACACTAAGGCTAACAAATATCTCTTTACAACTCGCAGATAGATCAGTGACATACCCTGGGGACATTGTGGAAGACATAATAGTGAAGGTGGACAAATTTATATTTCCAGCCGACTTCATTGTCTTGGACTATGAAGAGGATAAAGACATACCCATTATCCTTGGAAGATCATTTTTAGCCACTGGAAGGACATTAATTGATATACAAAAGGGATAGTTAATGATGAGAGTCCAAAATGAAGAAGTAACTTTTATTGTTTTTAAGGCTATAAAATTTTCGAAGGGAGAGGAAGAGTTCTTTAGAGTTGATCTTATTGAAGGAGAAACTAGGGAGGTATTTATTGAATCTGTGAATGAAGACCCTCTTGAAACCGCATTAGTTAGTGAAAATTTATCTAATGATTAATTGTGGTAGAATGGGTTCAGATGTTAGATTCAGCACCGAAGTTCACGCAATGTTTGCAAAAATTTGAACATTTGGATTATTGGGGAAAGCCAGTTGAAAAGGTCAAATCATCCTTAGAAGAACCACCCACTTTGGAACTTAAGCCATTGCCTAACCATCTATGGTATGCCTACCTTGGTTCTTCTTCTACCTTGCCAGTTATTATTTCTGCATCACTTGATGAGGTTCAAGAAGAAAAACTACTAAGGGTACTTCGGCAATACAAGAATACTCTTGGGTGGACTCTTGCGGATATCAACGGGATAAGCCCATTAATTTGCATGCATAAGGTTCTGTTGGAAGATGAAGCAAAACCAACTATTAAACAACGAAGACTCAATCCCATTATGAAAGAAGTTGTAAAAAAGGAAATCATTAAATGGTTGGATGCGGGAATTTTCTACCCTAACCAGACAGCTCATGGGTAAGTCTGGTTCAATGTGTGCCAAAGAAAGGGGGAATGACAGTAGTGGCGAATCCGCATAATGAATTGATCCCAACTCGATAGTTACGGGTTGGCGGGTGTGTATGGATTGCAGAAAATTGAACAAGGCCACTGGTAATACCATTTTCCCTTACCATTCATAGATCAAATGTGACGCCCCCAAAATAGGTATACATCACCCATCTTGAGTCACCAAATACATGGTACAATATACAAATAAAAACTTAATTATACAACTGTCGTGTAAAATACGACAAAATATATGTTGTAAGTTTTAATACAAATATTGTCATCTAGACAATATCCACACTCAATGGAGTCCTCATTACATTTATTATCATACTATTATATAGAATAGTGAGGACTACTATGACACCATCTCGGACCATCACTCCATTCCTCGACTAGTCCCGGCTACGTTCTCATTTCCTGAAGAGAACAATGAAAGCAAAAGGGTGAGCTCAATTAGCCCAGTAAGAAATATTATGACTAAGATAATACAAAATAAATTATCATTAGTCCTCAACAATGTTAAACTGGTATAATATAATAGACAACAAGTTTAACTGCAGTGGAACAAGCAATCCATTAGAAGAGTCAAGTAGAGCAAAAAATCTACTATCTTCTATGATTTAAAAAGATTTTCATCAACTTTATCGCTGAGACTCAGCTTAATAAATAAAGCACATCATCCCTACACCACGGCCAAGGATATTCATGTAATCATCAATGGTCATGATTATACCGAATAATCCCTGGTCATAATCATACCAACAATTGTCCACCAATGAACTACAGGCTAATGAGGACTTTTACCACATCATTGGTCGCATTACGGTCATGATTATACCGAATAATCCCTGGTCATAAGCATACAAAGTCCATCTACGCACGTAAGCCAAAGATGACTTTAATCATAATATAAGCATGAGGATGATGATAATGACATAATAATTTAATAAAACAAGTTCAAGGATAAATTTTAAAGGTTTATAATTTAATTTATCCAGAAAATAATAATGTCCAAATTGTCAACATGATACTTCTTTGTAGAGTAAAATTCAAGAATGCTCAGAAGAATATTTCCATGAAAAGATACTGGATGAAGCGCAAATATCAAGAATATTTCATAAATTTTATGGAGTATAGAAGCCAAAACTTTAACCAAATGAGTATCATAGAATATATGAAACTGCAAATGTATTTTCACCCGTCATGTGGTAATCCACGTAGACAGATCATTTCCACAATTAATTAAGAAATGAATATGAAGGATCATTCACCATGCATGTGATAATCCACATAGACAGGTTATTCCAACAGAATAATAAAGAATGGAACTTGGTCATGCGTAATCCGCACAAACAGGATATTCCAACAGAATAATAAAGAATGGAGTAACAGAAGAATTCACCATGCATGCGATAGACTGTACAGACAGGATATTCTAACATAATAATAAAGAATGGAATAACACAAGAATTCACCATGCATGCGATAGATCGCACAGACAGGTTATTCCAACATAATAATACAGGATGGATTAACAAAAGAATTTCACCATGTATGCAGTACTTCGCATATAAAGGTTATTCCAACAGAATAATAAGGAATGAAATAATAATAGCTCTCTTCATGAATACGAAAGAAATAATACCCCTTACGTTAGAAAAAATTGGATACTGGAATAGTGAGGTAGCAGACTTCTCTTCTTCTTTCTCTCTATAATTTCTCTCTATAATAATTGCTCTATAGCTTGAGTGAATTGTTGAAGAATAATGAAGAAATGAGCTTCTATTTATAGGAAAATATAGTTTCGATAATTGCACATTTTGGGGCTCAAAATATTAAAGTATAATACCTTCCTATTTTCCTCTATTTTTAATTTAGTCCTGCAAGTATTATCAAACTCGCACCACCTCCCCTAATAGTAAATCATGTGAATCAATTGTAAATCATGTGAATCAATAGTTCTAGACATGTGAAAATACGAATTACAGTATAGTACCTCCATCTATACCTCTATTTTTAACATAGTCATGTAACTATTATCAATCTTGCACCAACACCCCTAATAGTACAAGAATGTAAAAATATATAGTACACACGTGTGAAAAAATATTTATAATCATGTGAATTAATAGCAATTAATTGCTCATTTATAAGGTTAATTACCCGATTGTTCAATATATAACATCCAGACATCAATTATTATCGAAATAAATGTCGATTTCCACTAATACTAATAATTCCAACACAATGGAACTATCAATTTCATCTTTAATCAACACGAACTTATTCATCATTAATATTATAACTCATAATATTTAACAACCAGGTTGTTCCTAAGAAAGAGGGGGCTTTCCGATATGGATTTCTCCTTATTGGCGCCCAATTAGGTGACCAAACCTCTCCTTGACAGTACTTCTAGACATTGTCAATATTGCAAATAATAATATGAATAACTTTGTCGTCTCAATTATTGATTTAATAATATAACATATTATACAGATGATACTGTGACAATAATTGAATCAATAATATAAGAGATATGATGCAACAATTGATGTACCAATAATTGAGTATAACTGAGTGACTTCTTCGTAAACATCAATAATCAATACCGTGTGCTACTATACAACCACGCGTATTACTGTACTTTTACTACCGAATAGTTCAACAGTTTTAACGCTAACACTTTCGTCGTTATTTTTATAAAAAGATAATTCTGTCATTTTCTAACTACGATAATACTTCCGTTGTGGGGTTCACCAATAATTGTGCCGTCGTACGAATATTCCTCGACAAAAAGAATATTCCCCAACCAAATGAATATTATATAACAACTTGCTTACTTTACAAAATTTATAAATATTACCCACAACTATAACATTATATCAAATCCACACCATAATATTAAAAAAAATATTTCGAGAAATTTAAATCTTCATTCATAAAATCTGGGGTCTCACAATCTCCTCTCCTTATGAAATTTCTCCCTCAAAATTTACGTACGTACCTGGTATGCCGAAGAGATGAGGATACCTTGACTTCATTTCAAATTCTAACTCTTGAGGTATAACCTTTGAGTGTTGAATATGATTATTCTTATCCATGATTTTAACACGTATCTCCTCATACGTTAAATCTTCTGCTATCTCGTCTATTTCTAATTCAATAATGTGGGTTGTGTCGTCCACATATATGCGTAATAATCGATCGTGAAAAATGTTATGAACACGCGACATACTTGGCGGTAAAACGAGTCTATAGGCCACAGTTCCTACTCAATCGAGGATTTCAAATAGGCCAATTAAATCGAGGGTTGAGATTTCCTCTCTTCGTCGATTCTTACTTTTAGAATAACGCCCTCTTGAACCTTCTTCTTCACATTCATCAGCTGAGTCTCTAGCTTGAGCGGCTTTAACTTTGTCGATTTAAAGTCGACTCTACTCGTATATTCGCTATCTTCACGTGGGTATCTAGAGTCTTTAACTCTATCTTTATCATTTGTAAGTTTATACGAAATGGGTTTTTGTGTTAATAAAATTGCACTCGTAAATGCATACAATCTTCTATTCAATGTGTCAGCTACCACGTTCGTTCTTCCACAATGATATTGAATGGTATGATCGTAATCTTCAACAGCTCGAGCCAACGTGTTTGGCGCATTATACGTTCATTTTGGTTGAAGAAATATTTAAGGGTTTTAGAAATGGGTTTTTGTACTAGGGTCAATACAAAATTCGATTTCACGCTCTGGGATAGACCAGGAAGTTCTTCGAGAATACGTCAGGAAATTTATTAACAATAGAAATATCATTCAAAACTGTGACTCTCATCCAAGACTTGGATAACACATGTAATGAAGGTTTCTCCTAACGGAGCTTCAATAGATAAGTCAAAGTCTAACTTCTCTAGAGTTAAATTTAAATGTTGAGCGCAAGCAAGAGAGATAAAAGAATGGGTAGAACCAATATCTAATAAGGTATAGACTTCGTAAGAATTTATAATTAACTAACCCGTGCTAACTTCATTCGGGTTACTCACTTTTTGAGAAGTCATGAAAAACGCTCTTCCTGAAACCACCGACTTTGTTTTGTCCGTATCCGCCTTTGGTGCCACCGTCCCAGCTGGACTTGAATTTGGTGCACGACAAAATCGGACTAGGTGACCTTCTCTTCTTAAAACTTCCACTTCTATTATCTTGGCCATGATTACCACCGAAGTGGTTACCATTCTTGGCATGATAATTTTCCCCACGATGGTTATCATTGTTTCGATGGTCGTTGCCACCAGTATGATTATTATCGTGTTGTTGGTCGTCACCTTTTGGTTGAGCTGACTCAACGATCTCATGCTCTTCATTGCTTATCTCAACATTTTTAGATGCCATTCTCAAATACTGCAACAAAACAAGGGTTAATTAACATGTCACATATTATCCATATACTCTGACCGACCAATTAAATACCAAATAAACTTAGGTAGATCATACTTGCGAAGGAATTCCCCATCTCTCCCCTCCTAGTTCTTTTCTCACATCTCAGCCAGGGATTATATCCCTAAGATTTGATACCAACTTGGACGCCCCCAAAATAGGTATACATCACCCATCTTGAGTCTCCAAATACATGGTACAAAATACAAATAAAAACTTAATTATACAACGGTCGTGTAAAATACGACAAAACATATGTTGTGAGTTTTAATAAAAATATTGTCATCTATACAATATCCACACTCAATGGAGTCCTCATTACATTTATTATCACACTATTTTATAGAATAGTGAGGACTACTATGACACCATCTCGGACCATCACTCCATTCCCCGACTAGTCCCGACTACGTTCTCATTTCCTGAAGAGAAAAATGAAAGCAAAAGGGTGAGCTCAACTAGCCCAGTAAGAAATATTATGACTAAGATAATGCAGAATAAATTATCATTAGCCCTTAACAATGTTAAACTGATAGAATATAATAGACAACAAGTTTAACTGCAGTGGAACAAGCAATCCATTAGAAGAGTCAAGTAGAGCATAAAATCTACTATCTTCTATGATTTAAAAAGATTTTCATCAACTTTATCGCTGAGACTCAGCTTAATAAATAAACCACATCGTCCCTGCACCATGGCCAAGGATATTCGTGTAATCATCAATGGTCATGATTATACCGAATAATCCCTGGTCATAAATATACCAACAACTGTCCACCAATGAACTATAGGCCAATGAGCACTTTTACCACATTATTCGTCACATTACGGTAATGATTATACTGAATAATCCCCGGTCATAATCATACCAAGTCCATCTATGCACGTAAGCCAAAGATGACTTTAATCATAATATAAGCATGAGGATGATGACAATGACATAATAATTCAATAAAACAAGTTCAAGGATAAATTTTAAAGATTTATAATTTAATTTATCCAGAAAATAATAATGTCCAAATTGTCAACATGATACTTCTTTGTAGAGTAAAATTCAAGAATGCTCAGAAGAATATTTCCATGAAAAGATACTGGATGAAGCGCAAATATCAAGGATATTCCACTAATTTCATGGAGTATAGAAGCCAAAACTTTAACCAAATGAGTATCATATAATATATGAAACTGCAAATGAATTTTCACCCGTCATGCGGTAATCCACGTAGACAGATCATTTCCACAATTTAATAAGAAATGAATACGAAGGATCGTTCACCATGCATGTGATAATCCACATAGACAGGTTATTCCAACAGAATAATAAATAATGGAACCCGGTCATACGTAATCCGCACAGACAGGATATTCCAACAGAATAATAAAGAATTGAATAATAGAAGAATTCACCATGCATGCGATAGACCGCACAGACAGGTTATTCCAACAGAATAATAAAGAATGGAACCAAGTCTAGCGTAATCCGCACAGACAGGATATTCCAAAAGAATAATAAAGAATGGAATAACAGAAGAATTCACCATGCATGCGATAGATCGCATAGACAAGTTATTCCAACAGAATAATAAAGAATGGAACCAGGTCTAGCGTAATTCGCACAGACAGGATATTCCAACAAAATAATAAAGAATGGAATAAC
The DNA here is from genome assembly GCA_020205615.1 of Panax quinquefolius. Classification (NCBI taxonomy): domain Eukaryota; kingdom Viridiplantae; phylum Streptophyta; class Magnoliopsida; order Apiales; family Araliaceae; genus Panax; species Panax quinquefolius. The sequence goes on along the minus strand of CM035154.1, from coordinate 66,496,017 downwards.
AAGAGAATTTCACCATGTATGTGGTACTTCGCATAGACATGTTATTCCAACATAATAATAAAGAATGGAATAACAGAAGAATTTCACCATATATGCGGTACTTTGCATATACAGGTTATTTAAACAGAATAATAAAGAATGGAATAACAATAGCTCTCTTCATGAATACGAAAGAAATAATATCCCTTATCTTAGAAAAAAACTGGATACTGGAATAGTGAGGTAGCAGACTTCTCTTCTTTTTTCTCTCTATAATTTCTCTCTATAATAATTGTTTTATAGCTTGAGTGAATTGGTGAAGAATAATGAAGAAATGAGCTTCTATTTATAGGAAAATATAGTTTCGATAATTGCACATTTTGGGGCTCAGAATATTACAGTATAATACCTTCCTCTTTTCCTTTATTTTTAATTTAGTCCTACATGTATTATCAAACTTGCACCACCTCCCCTAATAGTAAATCATGTGAATCAATAGGTCTAGACATGTGAAAATACGAATTACAGTATAGTACCTCCATCTATACCTCTATTTTTAACTTAGTCATGCAAGTATTATCAATCTTGCACCAACTCCCCTAATAGTACAAGAATGTGAATCAATAGTACACACATGTGAAAAAATAGTTATAATCATGTGAATCAATAGCAATTAATTGCTCATTTATCCGGTTAATTACCCGATTGGTCAATATAACCTCCAGACATCAATTATTATCGAAATAAATGTTGATTTCCACTAATACTAATAATTCCAACACAATGGAACTATCAATTTCATCTTTAATCAACACGAACTTATTCATCATTAATATTATAACTCACAATATTTAACAACCAGGTCATTCATAAGAAAGAGGGGGCTTTTCGATATGGATTTCTCCTTATTGGCGCCCAATTAGGTGACCAAACCTCTCCTTGACAGAACTTCTAAACATTGTCAATATTGCAAATAATAATATGAATAACTTTGTCGTCTCAATTATTGATTTAATAATATAACATATTATACAGATGATATTGTGACAATAATTGAATCAATAATATGAGAGATATGATGCAGCAATTACTGTACCAATAATTGGGTATAACTGAGTGGCTTCTTACGTAAGCATCAATAATCAATACTGTGTGCTACTATGCAACCACGCGTATTACTGTACTTTTACTACCGAGTAGTTCAACAGTTTTAACGATAACACTTTCGCCGTTATTTTTATAAAAAGATTATTCTGTCATTTTCTAACTACGACAATATTTCCGTTGTGGAGTTCACCAATGATTGTGCCGTCGTACGAATATTCCCCGACAAAAAGAATATTCCCTGACCAAACGAATATTATATAACAACTTGCATACTTTGTAAAATTTATAAATATTACCCACAACTATAACATTATATCAAATCCACACCATAATATTAAAAAACATATTTCGAGAAGTTTAAATCTTTATTCATAAAATCTGGGGTCTCACATCAAATGTTGGAAAGGCTTGCAAGGCATGAGTATTATTGCCTCTTGGATGGATACTCAGGTTATACCTAGATTGCCATTACACCCGAGGATCAGGAGAAGATGACATTCACATGCCCATATGGTACTTTTGCTTTTCACAGAATGTCTTTTTGATAATGTAATGCACTGGTGACATTTCAATGGTGTATGATGGCAATTTTCTCCGATATGTTCGAACAAAATCTCAAGGTATTTATGGATGATTTTTTAGTTTTTGGGGATTCATTTGATTATTGTTTCAAAAATCTCAATCTTATGCTCAAACGGTTTATGGAAATGTATTTTGTTTTAAACTGGGAGAAATGTCATTTTATGGTGCAAGAGGGGATAATCTTGGGTCATCAAGTGTCATCAAAAGGAATTGAGGTTGACAGAGATAAGATCAAAACGATTGAGTGCCTCCCACCACCAGTTTCAGTAAAGGGTATTCGAAGTTTTTTAGGACACACTGGTTTCTATACAAGATTTATAAAAGACTTCTACAAAATCCTGAAACCACTTTGCAGTCTTTTGGAGAAGGATGTCCCATTCAACTTTGATCAAGAATGTCTGGAATCTTTTGATGTGTTGAAGAAGAAACTAATTACCGCACCTACAATCATAGCGCCAGATTAAAGTATCCCGTTCGAATTAATATGTGATGCTAGCGACTTTGCGATTGGCGCAGTTCTTGGCCAACGAAAGGATAAAAATTTTTATGCTATATACTATGCTAGTAAGACGTTAACGGATGCCCAAATAAATTATACCACTACCGAGAAGGAGCTATTAGCAGTTGTTTATGCATTTGATAAATTTCGCTAATATTTGATTGAGACAAAGGTGATCGTGTTTACAGACCATTCGGCAATTAAGTACTTGATAGTAAAGAAGGATGCAAAGCCAAGATTGATTCGATGGGTATTATTGCTACAAGAGTTTGACTTGGAGATCCAGGACCAAAAAAGAATAGAAAATCAGGTTGCTGATCATTTATCACGGTTAGAGAATGCAGAACTAAATAAAGATGACACAACAGTGATCAACAAATTTTTCCCAGATGAACAACTATTTATGGTAAGAATGGATACACAATGGTATGTAGATTATGTAAATTTCATTGTGAGTAAGGTGTTTCCGCCAAATTTGACGAGTCAACAGAAAAAGAAATTTCTCCATGATGTGAAATAGTATTTATGGGATGAGCCATTTATATTTAAACAGTATGGAGATCAAGTAATAAGAAGGTGTGTTTCGGAAGTTAAAATGGAGAATATTCTATACCAATGTCATGCATTTGACTATGGTGGAAATTTTGGGGGAGAAAGAACGACAACTAATGTCCTTTAATGTGGATTCTTCTGGGCAACACTCTTTAAGGATGCCCCATGTGTTTTCATTAAAATGTGACAAATGCCAAAGAGTTGGTAATATATCAAAGAGATAAGAGATGCCCCTAAATATGATCCTAGAAGTTGAATTATTTGATGTTTGGGGTATCGACTTCATGGGACCATTTCCATCATCTTTTAGCAACTCCTATACACTTCTAGCAGTGGACTAAGTTTCGAAGTGGGTTGAAGTTATAGCATTGCCCACCAATGATGGCAATGTTGTGGTTAAGTTCATCCGAGAAGAATATTTTCTCTAGATTCGGCACTCCTCGTGCAATTATTAGTGATGAAGGCACACACTTCTGTAATAAGCAGTTCTCAGCTATTCTCGCTAAGTGCGGAGTTACTCATAAGATAGCTATTGCTTACCATCCACAGACAAGTGGTCAAGCCGAGGTATCCAACCGAGAAGTGAAATGAATCCTTGAAAATATAGTAAACCCTACTCGGAAAGATTGGGCTAGCAAGTTGGATGATGCTTTATATGCATATCGTACATCTTATAAAACTCCGATAGGAATGTCTCCGTACAGGTTAGTATATGGGAAGGCATGCCATCTTCCAGTTGAACTAGAACACAGTGCTTATTGGGCTATTCAGAAGTTAAACTTTGATATGTCTGCTATGGGAGAAAATCGCCTCTTACAATTGAACCAAATGGATGAATTCAGACTTCGATCGTATGAAAATGTGAAGTTATACAAAGAAAAGGTTAAGCGGTGGCATGACGAGAAAATCCTAGAAAGAAAGTTTGAAGTAGGGCAAACAGTGCTATTATATAATTCCAGGCATAAACTGTTTCTAGGAAAGTTAAAATCCCATTAGTCAAGACCATTTATCATTACAAAAGTTTATCCTCACGGAGCTGTGGAGGTGGAAGACCCGAATGCTAAACATAATTTCAAAGTCAACGGTCAGAGATTGAAGCACTACTATGGGGGTTGTGTTGATTGTGAAAAGACATCGGTCAACCTTACTTATTAGAACAGAGAAGAAAGTCAGGCTGAAGACTATAACCCAAGCGCTAACTGGGAGGCAACCCAGGAATTTTTACTATTATTTATTATTTTTATTTTTGTTTTTTATTTGCTTTACTATTAGTTTATTTAGTGGTTAAAATTTTATAGTTTAGGATTTGTTACTCCCCTTATGTTCTCTAACACGATCTTTAATTTATTTCAGGATAGGAAACAAGATTTCATATTTGGTGGGTTCGACTAATGGCCACTACGACAACCCAGTTGGGGGTCTCACTCACTGGTGAGCGAGCGACTACCCAGCTCGCCTCGCTCACCGTTGAGCTGGCGGGGGTTGCAAAGGGGCAGCGCCCCCCTAGAAGCGAAGCACTTATGAGCTCAATTGTAGAATATTAATTTGTCAAATTCTTAAATTCTTAATCATTTTCCTTCATTTTCAGTGTTATGGAATTGCTCAATAATGTAAGGTATCTTGTTTATTAGTACTTTAGGGGAGTCTATAATTTTTTTTAGTTTTCTTTTATTTTAAAAGGTAGTTTATCTTAGTTTAGGGTTTTAGAATAAGTCTTAATATCCTTGCAAAAAAAACTAAGAATTAAAGTTGTGTAGGTTGGAAGCATAGAAAAAAAAAAATCATCAAGATAGGCCCAAGTGCTTATGCGCCCAAGCCAGGCATAAACCAAACGCTTAGGCGCCAAACAGCAAAATCCAAGATGCACCCCAAGCGCTTAAGCGCCCCCTCCTAGGCCAATTCAAGCGCCTAGGCGCTCTAGGCACCAAACACATTCTATTTTCAACCGCCTAGGCGGTCAAACACATACAATACCAAGTGCCTAGGCGCTCCTGCTGTGACTTGGAAAAAAAATAAAAGCCTTAATCGGGCATAACTCTTCTATAGTCAAATCAAACACTCTCTTACTCTCCTACTCCAACCCAAACTCAATCAAATTACATTCCTCCTCTAATCTAGCCCACGATAATCTAACTTCTTCTTGTATAAGCATAACGGAACACTTAATCTCCTACCAAAACTCAAAGGCAATCAATCTCCATCTTGTTACCCCTCCTCACCAATTCGAGTACCAATTTACATTCAAAACACAACTATCTGAAGTAAGTATTCAAACCTCAAAAATTACTCCTACAACTTCGATTGGAACATCATATCTGGCTATAACCAAGTAACTGTGCAAGATTTTATTGCAAATTGTTTGGATTTTCTTGGATAGTGGTTAAGTCAGTAATTTGAAGTTTAGTTTCTTTAATTGTGTTGGCTCAAGTGGGTTTGGGTACAAATTTGGTGAAAATTAAGTTTGGGGGAGTGCTTAGCAACGGTGTTCAAAATTTTTACACACCAAGTGTTCGATAATTTGTTACAAAGAGGATTTGCCCGTACTAAACCATTGAACATCATTTGTTGGGAAAAAAATTAACACGCAAGATTTATGGCTACTAAAAGGCATAGAGGAGAGACTTCGGGCACTTCGACAAAGTTTAACAAAAAGAGATTGACAACTGCTAGTGCGTCCGAAAGATATTATAATTTGCTTTCTAGTAAAATGTTAATTCCTGAGCATGGATTATTTGTAGAGGTGAAAGATGGGGAGTTACTACAAAGTATTGGAAGTAGAAGATGGATGAATTTTACAGCACAACCAAATCCTTCGGTCATTAAAATTTTCAAGGAATTCTACGCTAATACAAAAGATGATGTTGGTAACATGGTTTGGGTTCGCGAAAAATCAGTAGAGGTCAGTTTTAGTACAATAAATGCTTACTATGGCTTGGACATAATACCTAATAATGGATGCATACAATATTTAGAGCACGAGCTGGACTATAGTGAGGTCATTCAAGCATTGTGTGTTCTTGGAACAAAATGGAAATTAACATAACAGCAAAAAGCTGTTCTTTTTCCTGCATCAGCACTAAGTAGTTACGGGAAAGCATGGCATGCCTTTATTTGTGCCAAGTTGATGCCGTTTAGGCATATGAGTGATGTCATAAATCAACGGGCAACGTTTCTTTTCTGCATTGCACAAGGAAATACTACAGATGTGGGTCAGGTTATACATGATTCAATCGATAGAGAAATTCAAGGAAGGACTTCAAGTGGACTACCTCATCCATCTTTGATTACTGGATTATGTCCACAAGCTGGAGTAAAGTGGGATTCTAAGGAAGCTAGACAGCCTTCTTTAGCCCCAATTGATCACTCGGTTATAAGAAAGTACAAGGTATGGGTTAGGGATAAACCACACACGAGAGAGTTAGGTTTCATTATTGTGCCTCCAAAGCCTGCTAACGAGCCTAATCAATAGTCAAATGATAATCCTATTGCAGCTGGGAGTTACGGGCCACCACCAAATTTTTTTAAGGTTATTCGTCAAGAATTGAGACATCAAACTAGACGGATTGACATGGTGGCTACCTAAGTTCAGTAGGGTTTTAACCAGGTGGATATAAATTAGGATAAAGTGGTTCAGCGACAAGCGGAGATATATCAGAACTGCAATGCAACATTCATAGAGATATTCTACCGCATGAATCCAGCAGGTGATCCCTACCAATTTCCACCCTTGTTTGCGTACTCCCGGGCTGATTTACCCCTTGAGGATGAGGTTGATGAAGAAGTAGAGGATACTGACGAGGAGTAAGGCTTCGATCTTTCAGGGAAGTCCTCAATGCCTAATTTCTTTTGTTTTTTTATATATACAATGAGGACATTTCATATGTTAAGTTTGAGGGTGCATTCTTCCAGTTGCATTGCAGTCATTTAGTTGCATTCATTTAGTATTTGCATTCTTTTAATATAACTTATTGATCTTGTAGTTTTTCATGTAGTAGTCATTCTAATTTCTAATATATATATATATATATATATAAAATAAATAAATAAATAAATAAATAAATCTTGCATTTAGTTAGTTCATATTGCATGAATCTGAGCATGTTAATTTGTATGAGTTTGACTTAGCCAATGATGAGATTGGGATCACGTGTATATTTGAACAGTATTAAAACTGAGTCATGGGTGTAGTGTCGTATCATAATGTAAATCTTATCCTATTTGAAACTGATGTAACCAGATAGCACGTTAGGTTAACTATTTTGATCAACTTAGTTTTATGTGAAAACCCAAAACCCTAATAAGATTCGGTTATGTAAATTTAGTTATATTAATAAAATCTCTCTGTTCTGAAAGTGTTTTGTGTTAGTATATACTATGTTTAACAAATTAGGTCAAATAAATTATCTTCTGAAAATTAACGTGCTTGACACGTCGTGCTTAAAATTTTCTTCCAAAAACGGACTTTTCGGTATATGTATTTTGGCAAGCTACTTTGTCGTGCTTACACTGGCAAAACGCTTTGTCGTGCTTGTTAGGATTTGTGGAAAATATAAGTTAGGAACCTTAGATTATAAACCCTAACCCTAATTTATACACCCTAACCCTAATTAGCTAGACTAAACCCTAATTAGTTTATCCTAACACCTAATCATGATTGCTAAACTTCAATTAGGTGCTAATAAACATCATTAAGTAACTCTAATCATAAAAACCAAAACCCTAATCAAGATTAAAGAGGATTATAGCATAATTAAGTTACTAACTTAATCAAACTAGCTCACAAGTAGGTTATGAGTCATCAAACCAAGTTCCAAGAGTGTATATGGTCTGGCAACCCTCCCCAAGCAGTACAAGTAACATAACAACATATATTTTTTGAGGCATGTTGGTGAAAAAGACTAAAAATCCTAAGTTGCTTAAGCCTATATATTGAAGCCCATCCTCTGGCAAAACTCAGGAATTCTCTAAGCCTATACACTCTTATAAACATACCAAAACAAGCCTAGGTGATACCAACAACAGAATCAGTACCCAGAAATCAAAATCAAGCAAAAAATGTGTAAACCCTAATTTTAACTTAGATCTTTGATGCTATATTTAATTTGTTGTTTGGATGTTTAGAGAAATGTAATAACATGTTAGAAAGTATGCTAAGTTGATATAAAATATTTTCATAACATTTAGATGCATCCAAATGGTGTTTTAAGCAAACTAGAAATTCTGGAAAAACAGGTCTGACAGTCGAATGTCAGAGCCTGTAGATCCGTGTGTGTTAATAGTTTGGTCTGTTAATTGTATGCTAGTTGTAGTATTACGTGAGGTCTTTAATCTGGATAAGAAAACAGGTTCATTAGAATCATATATTGTAAGATATAGGTGGTCAAAAGTTGTTGACCGATCACGAAGTTCTGTTTTCTGGGTTACCCAGAAAACTCAAAAACAGGTTGAACCGGCTACTTTGATCAACCTTTTAATCGCTTTCTGTTTGATGTTATGATGTCTAATAGTAATGAATTGATAGCCTGATATACATACTACATATATATGACTCTCAACGTTTTAATGAATTCATAGGATTACCAAAATTAATGGTCAAAAGTCATTGACCAACCATGACTATGTTTTCTGGGTTACCCAGAAAACTGAAGAACATGAGGAACAACCTTTGGTTGTACTTTGACCAACATAGATCTAAACCTTAGAACCATGCTCTGTCCAAATCATTGTAACATGTATATACCTTGACATATAGACTACATATTGCAACAATCAAAACTCAAATCTATCACACGGATTGAAAGATCTAGATGCCAAAAACCATTGACCGACCTTGACCACTGTTATGGGTTACCCAGAAACTCAAGAACAGCTCTGACAGTAACATTGAACCTCTATAACTTCTTGTTATATGTAGGTTAAATCATGAAATTGGTATATTGTTATACTATTGCACGAGTACTATACCATCCATACACTTCCAAACCCAAAATCATTAACAGTGTGGAATTAGATTAATGTCAAAACGACCTCTAGGCCATGACCAACTGATTCCCAGAAACTCAAGAACACCTATAGCAACACTTTCTGTCAATATAGAGCTTTAGCGACAGACAAAAAATAATTTCTAATAAATAAATTCATAAAAATTAGAAATAATTATTAAATAAATATAAAAATAATTTGAAAAATTATTTTAAGTTATAATAATTAACTTTTAATATTTTTACATAAATTTAATAAATATTTTAATTATTTGAATATTATTAATAATTAAGTTAATAATAAAGTAATTAGAATAATTATTTATAAATAATAAATAATTATTTAAAATAAATATTAATGATTTAAAAATCATAATAAATGATTATAAATTATTTAAAAAAAATAATAAACAAGATTTTTATAATATTCTAAGTAAATATTAATTATTTAGAAATAAAAATAAATGATTTAAAAATCATTTAAAGGGATAAATAAATACTTAAAAATTGTTTTACGCTTTCTAAAAATTATTATAAAAGGTATATAAATTATCTAAAAATTTAATAAAGCTTATAAATTAAGTTTAATCGAGTTATTAAATTATTAATTACCTGATAAAGTCTTTTGATCCGAAACCATATCGAACTTAACCCAAACATAAATAGTTTATGTATTTGAGTATTGTTATCAATATTAATGTGTTAGATTTATATGAATGAACATCTTAGGTGTTTATTATTGAATCGAGTAGTATTACTTGATTGATCTTCGCTCATGCAAGTTCCCTACCCTTAATTACTTTTGTAAGTTCCTTAATAATAATTACTTTCTCAAGTTTACTAAACCATGTTTAATTCATTAAACAAGATTCATATCTTGAATTGCTTTCAATATATACTACCAAACCTAAACTTGAATTGCCAATTATTATACTGTTATTGCTATAGCTTCAGCATAACTAAGAAATGAATGATTTATTCATATGATATTGTTTATTAAGCATAAACTGTTGCGTCAAACCTAGTTGTTTTGGTAAGACATCCTATACTGAGTTGTATGTCCCAAGAGGGATAGATGTGTGTCAATTGAATCTGCACTTAGTGCAAGTGGGCAAGATTAGGATGAGATGCATACTCCTAGGATGTTAAATAGGTTGATCCCCTATCTCACATCTAAAAAAAATTTCTAAGTCTTTGTGACCGACAGAAATAATAAGTCCAAAAATGGTTGAAATATAAAAATTTTAGAAATGGTAACAACAATCAGTTGAGTTTTGAACTGTTATACATCTTCAAATCCTATATTTTGATAAATTATAAAACCTGCTGAGCATATCATAGCTCACTCTTGCAAATTATTCCCTTTGCAATATTAGATGGTAATCCTGGCACATTTGGAGTGAATAAAGGGAAGCATCACTTCTCAGATTAGTTTATATTACTGTCTAGCTGAATGTAATACTTTGTAATAAGAAATTCTTTATGAAGAATCATGTAATCGAACCTTAATATATGATATATATATATATATATAACACATCTTTTATTTCTGCAATCGTGTTTTCTTTACATACATAGATGTAATTAGAATTTTCCATTTAGTTTGAGATCATTAGGAACTATTTATCTGAGTGAGGGTATTGACAACATGGACTGTTCATGTCGTTGTCGATACTCTGCATTTTAGATAGATAGGTACTATCGATACGATAGCATAATCCACATGATATACACTATACATCTGAGTGAGGGTATTGGTAATATGGAATGTTCTTGTTATTACTGATACTCTGAAATTCAGATAGATAGATATTATTCGTAGATACAGTATATACATCCAAGTAACGGTATCCAAACACAACAATAGTTCTCTAGGGAATTTTTATCTGTTATGGGACACTGTGAATCTTGGATCTATGGAAATTGTATCTTGTAATAATTGTATAGTCGTTTAATTAGATATAAGCATAGAATCGGATACCATGGGTGTATAGATTTGAATGCGTTATATTAATTAACTAGTAATAAGCACCATATCGGATACCTTGGGAGTATAGATATGGGGGCGTTACATCAATGGTATAAGAGCAGTTAAGGTTATAGATATAAGGAAGAGGAATCTTAGTATATAGTTTTTCAGTCCGTAAAAATATTAAATTACACATAAAAATAACATTAAAAATTTTATGCTTTGTGTAATTTTTATATTAGTAATAAAGAAGTTTTGTGTCATAGGATAGCCAACTCCGATGCTGAGGAAATGTCGATAGTTAACAATCCACCACAAATTGAGTCATTTATAGATAATGATGCAGAAGACGAAGAATTTCTTCATGATCAACAACTGCTAGATGTCGAGGAAGAGGAATATCATGTAGCAGGATAATTATTGAGCATGATCAAGCGATGGCATCACTAATGTAGAAATTTGAGCAAGATAATGATCAAATGAAGTTTAGGGCACATTTAGCTGAGGGAATGTTAGAGCATGAAAGGGGAACCAATAATCGACTTAAAGTACAACTGCACCATGCATAAAGGGGTAGGAAGGAAATACAGTCGAGGTTACTCAAATCTGCTCGGGGAACTAGAGATGTCTTTAATGATTTGCAACGTCGAGTAGTCCGATATCCAGTGTAGAAGAAGAAAATTGCCTATCTAATAGATTGAATTGTGGTATGCCATATGATCCAGGATTACTTCGATAAAGTTAATGAATTCTAGAATGTAGTAAAGAAGTCTAAATGCTCTATATTAGTATGAATAAAAGAGCATTTAATGATTATATTATAGCTGATAGTGTTTATAAACAACTAGTTGTTTATGTGTATATTTTGTGATATATGAATAAAAAGTATGTTTGTGTTATACAAATTCTTATGTGGTTGTTTCTTGCTTTATATAAAATCATGCCACCAACCAGAAGACCTCAACAAGAGATAAATAATGATGTTAATCCTACCCAACAGTTAGTAGAACTTTTGTTAGGTGTTGCTATGAATAGACCCACAACCAAAAACATTCCATTTAAGGATTTCAAATTAGTTGGTCCACCCGAGTTTAAAGGTAAATCTGAAATAGTTGATGCACAAATCTGGATTACTAAAATAGAAAAATGTTTCTTAGTAACCAATGTCAATAACAATCAAAAGAAAGATTTTACAACCTTTTTCTTAAAAGGTGAGGAATATTGCTGGTGGGAATCAACTAAGGGTCGGGTAGAAACTGAAGTTGTGCCTCGGGATAGATTCAAAGAATTGTTCTTTAAAAATTATTTTTCCCAATCTCTGAAGGATCGTATGGAAGTACGATTCCTAGAATTGAAATAAGGAGAACTGACTATATCTCAATATACGTCCGAGTTTAATGAACTGTCCAGGTTTGCTCCACATCAAGTCAATACTGAACTTAGGAAGACTCGGAGGTATCATGAGGGTTTGAAACCTCATATACGAAGTAAATTATCTATTTTCCTGCTAAAGACTTTTTTTGAAATACTCGAGAAAGCTTCCTTATGTGAGAGTGAAAACGAGAATCTCATCAAATTTCATCAAGAAAAGAAGAATCAAAATGAGAAGGGGAAACCGAAGACCAAACCCAGTTCAGGTGGGTTTAATAATAAAAGAAAGTGGGATGCTACTTTTTCAAACAACCCGAGGAAAAAGGTAGGTAATAATAATAATAACTTTAATAATAATAAGAGGGAACCTTGTCCTACCTGTGGGGGAAAACATAAAGGATTATGTCTTAAAAATAAAAATAAATGTTATAATTGTGGACAAGAAGGACACTTTTCTTCATAGTGTCCTCACCCTAATAAAAATAAATGTTTCAATTGTGGTTCGTCAGAACATTTAGCTAGGAACTGTACCAAACCAAGGAACCAATATAGGAGGGGGAAATAGAGTACCAGAGAATAATAATAATCGGCCAACAATAACTGTAGTTAGTGCTTAGAGTCGACCAACCGCGAGAACATTTAACATGTCGGTGAGGGATGTTGTTGCTTCACAGGACGTGGTGACAGGTATCATCCCTATCAACACTTTAAATGCATATGTGTTATTCGACTCTGGTGCTACTTGTTCATTTGTGTCTAAGAGTTTTTCTAAAAACTTGAATATACCATGTGAAAACATAGATATACCATTCTATGTAGAAATTGAAAACAATGAAAACATTCATGTTAAAACTATATATAAGAACTGTAGTGTGGATATAAAGGGACATAATTTTTTTTATAAATCTTATTCCAATTCAGTTGGGAGAATTTGATGTAATCTTAGGAATGGATTGGTTAGTTAACCATAATGCGATGATCGATTGTCATCAAAAACGTATAAACCTATTGACTGCGTCGAAGTCAAAGGTAGTGTTCAACGGAGGCTGTTCACCTAAGCAATCTCGATGTCTGATCATAACTCAGTCAGAAAGGTTACTTAGAAAAGGTTGTTTAGAATATTTGGCCTATATAGTTGATACTCAACAGGAAGGAATAAAAATAGATCAAATACATATAGTTAAGGAATTTTTTAAGGTATTTCAAGATGATATACCAGGACTTCCTCCAGATAGGGAAATCAAATTTGTCATTGACCTTGCACCGGGAATGGTACGAGTTTTTAAGGCACCATACAGAATGGCACATGTAGAACTGAAAGAGTTACTAGTACAACTACGGGAACTCTTAGATAAAAAGTATATACAACCTTGTGTTTCACCTTGGGGAGCACCAGTATTGTTTGTAAAGAGGAAGGATGGAACCATGAGGTTGTGTATAGACTATAGAGAATTAAATAAATTAACTATAAAGAATAAATATCCTTTACCAAGAATTGATGATTTGTTTGACTAATTAAAGGGGGCCGAACACTTTTCAAAAATCGACGTTAGGACAGGTTATCATTAGTTAAATGTAAGAAAGGAAGACGTGCCGAAGACAGCGTTTAGGACACGCTATAGACATTATGAGTTTCTTGTGATGTTCTTTGGTTTGACAAATGCACCGATAACATTTATAGATTTGATGAATCGAGTATTTAAACCATGCTTAGACAAATTCGTTGTAGTGTTTATCGATGATATTTTGGTATACTCGAAAACATGGGAAGAGCATGTTGAACACTTAAAATTCATTTTGGAGATATTACGAAAGGAATAACTTTACGCAAAGTTTTCCATGTGTGAATTCTGGTTGAAGAGAGTTCTATTTTTAGGTCATGTAATTAACAAAAATGGAATATCAATAAATCCAACTAAGATCAAAACGGTTATGAATTGGGAACAACCAACAACTCCAATAAAAGTAAGAAGTTTTCTCGGTTTAGCGGGTTATTATCGACGGTTCAGAAAAGATTTTTCAAAAATAGCAACCCCACTAACCAATTTAACTCAAAAGATGGTGAAATACGTCTGGACAGATAAATGTGAAGAGAGCTTCCAAGAGTTGAAGAAGCGACTTAGCATGGCTCCAGTGTTGTCCTTACCAGGTGATATAGGAGGCCTTGTAGTATTTAGTGATGTGTCACAAAGAGGTTTAGGGAGTGTGTTGATGCAAACATGGGAAAGTGATTGCTTATGCATCATGAAAACACAAAGATTATGAGAAAAGGTATCCTACTCATGACCTAGAGTTAGCCGCAGTAGTTTTTGCCCTAAAAATTTGGAGGCATTACTTGTATGGGGAGAAGTGCAAGATATATACAAATCACAAAAGTCTAAAATATATTTTTACACAAAAGGAGTTAAACTTAAGGCAGAGGAGATGGTCAGAACAGATAAAGGATTTTGATTGCGAAATCTTATATCATCCCGGTAAAGCTAATTTAGTAGTTGATGCGTTAAGTAGAAAGAATCAAGAAAAGTTGAATGCAATAACCACCAATGAAAGGTTAATAAAAGATTTTAAAAGACAAATAATTAAGGTGGGATGTCCTACTACCTCTACCCAAAAGTTGTTCATTCTATAGGGAGTTTCATCTGTACTAAATAGAGTCAAAGAGATGCAGGAAAAAGATGAAGAATGTCAAAAATATAAGTCTAATATAACTCATATTAAGAATAACAAATTCAGAATAGACAAGGATGGAATATTAAGATATGAGGATAGAATATGGGTTCGATTGAATCAAGCATTAAAAAATAAAATCTTAAACGAAGCTCATAATTCTAAATTTGTTATACATCCAGGCAGTACTAAAATGTACAAGGACTTAAGTCGACACTTTTCTTCGTCGAATATGAAAAGAGAAATAGTTTAATAGGTAAGCAAATGTCTCACATGTCAAAGGGTTAAGGCAGAACATCAAAAGTCGAGTGGTTTACTTCAACCCTTACCAATTCCTGAGTGAAAGTGGGAACATATAACCATGGACTTCGTGGTAGGCCTTCCAGCTGCACGGAAAGGGCACAATGCCATTTTGGTAATAGTTGATCGTCTAACCAAATTAGCTCACTTTTTACCTATTAAAGTTACTTATAACTCATGACAACTTGCCAAGCTATACATTAATGAAATCATCTCTAGGCATGGAGTATCTGTTTCTGTAGTGTCAGATTGAGACCCATATTTCACCTCAAATTTTTGGGGAAGCCATCAAAAACACTTAGGAACACAATTGAGGTTAAGTACAACTTATTACCCTCAAACTGATGGGCAAAGTAAAAGAAACATTTAAACATTAGAGGATATGTTTAGAACATGTATCATTGACTTCAAAGGAAGTTAGGAAGTTCAGTTACCTTTGGTAGAATTTTTCTACAACAACAGTTACCATGCTAGCATAGGTATACCACCTTATGAAGCCTTATATGGAAGAAATGTAGAACACCTTTGTTCTGGGATGAGGTCAGGGAAAGATAAATGCTAGGACCTGAGATAATCCAACAAACTACTGAGACCATCAGAATTATATGTGAACGATTATAAGCGTCTCAAGATCGATAGAAGAAATACGTTGATCCACATCGTCAACAACAAAATTTTAACGTAGGAAGCCACATATTATTGAAAGTGTCCCCTTGGAAGGGCAAGATACGTTTTGGCAAGAAAGGAAAACTGAGTCCGAGATTCATTGGACCCTTCAAAATTTTTAGGAGGGTAGGTGAAGTTTCTTATTAAATAGCACTACCCCCTGAGTTAAATCATATTCATAATGTGTCTATATTACGACCATAAAAACCTGATTATAAACACGTTGTAAACTATGAGCTGATCCAAATCAAAGAAGATCTTTCTTATATAGAAGAACCTGTGCAGATCATCGACCGTAAAGAGAAAGTCCTGAGGAATAAAGTTATAGAATCAGTCAAAGTGATATGGAAGAATTAGAACGTTGAAGAGGCTACATGGGAGCTCGAGGACAAAATGCGAGTGAACTATCCCCAACTGTTTAATTAACTTGTAATATAATTTTGAGGATGAAATTCTTATTGGTGGGGGTGAATGTGAAACCCAAAACCCTAAGAAGATTTGGTTATGTAAATGTAGTTATATTAACAAAATCTCTCCGTTCTGAAAGTGTTCTGTGTTAGTATATACTCTGTTTAACAAATTAGGTCAAATAAATTTTCGCCCGAAATTGACGTGCTTGACGCGTCGTGCTTAAAATTTTCTTCTGAAAATGAACTTTTTGGTATATGTATTTTAACAATCTGCTTTGTCGTGCTTACACTAACAAAACGCTTTGTCATGCTTATTAAGATTTGTGAGAAATCTAGGCTAGGAACCCTAGATTGCAAACCCTAATCAAAATTTATAAATCCTAACCTTAATTTGTGAACCCTAACCTTAATTAGCTAGACTAAACCCTAATTAGGTTATCCTAACACCTAATCATGATTGGTAAACTTCAATTAGGTGCTAATAAACATCATTAAGCAACCCTAATCATAAAAACCAAAATCCTAATCAAGATTAAAGAGGATTAGGGCTAATTAAGTTACTCACTTAATAAAACTAGCTCACAAGTAGGTTAGGAGTCACCCAACCAAGTTCCAAGAGTGCACCTGGTTTGGCAACCCTCCCCAAGCAGCACAAGTAACACAACAACGTATATTTTTAGAGGCAAGTTGATGAAAAAGACCAAAAACCCTAAGTTGCTTAAGTCTATTAATAACAGCCCATCCTCTGGCCAAACTCACAAATTCTCTAAGCTTATACACTCTTATAAACATACCAAAATAAGTCTTGGTCATAGTAATAATAGAATCGGTAGCCAAAAATCAAAATCAAGCAAGAAAATGTATAAACCATAATTTTAACCTAGATATTTGATGTTATGTTTAATTTGTTGTTTATATATTTAGATATATGTAATAACATCTTAGAAAGTATGATAAGTTAATAGAACATGTTTTCATAACATCTAGATGCATCAAAATGGGGTTTTAAGCAAACTGGAAATTTTAGAAAAATAGGTCTGACAGTCGAATGTCAGAGCATGTAGATCTGTGTATGTTAATAGTTAGGTTTGTTAATTGTATGCTAGTTATAGTATTACATGAGGTCTTTAATCTGGAAAAGAAAACAGATTCATTAGAATCATATATTGCAAGATATAGGTGGTCAAAAGTGGTTGACCGATCACGAAGTTCTATTTTCTAGGTTGCCCAGAAAACTCAAGAACATGTTGAACCGGCTACTTTGATTAACCTTTTAATTGATTTCTGTTTGATGTTATGGTGTCTAATAGTAATGAATTGATAGCCTGATATACATACTACATATCTATGACACTCAAACGTTTAATTAATTCATAGGATTATCATAATTAATGGTCTAACCCAGAAAACTGAAGAACAACCTTTGGTTGTACTTTGACCAATATAGATCTAGACCTTAGAATCATGCTCTATCCAAATATACCTTGACATATATATGCCTTGACATATAAACTACATATTACAACAATCAAAACACAAATCTATCACACGGATTGAAAGATCTATAAGCCACAAAACCGTTGACCGACCATGACCACTGTTCTACGTTACCCAAAAACTCAAGAATAGCTTTGACAGTGACTTTGAACATCTATAACTTCTTGTTATATATAGGTTAAAGCATGAAATTGGTATGTTGTTGTACTAATGCACGAGTACTATAACATCCATACACTTTCAAACCAGAATCATTAACAGTATGAAATTAGATTAAGGTCAAAGTGACCTCTAAGCCATGACCAACTGATTCTTAGAAACTCAAGAACACCTAAAGCGACACTTTATGTCACTATAGAGCTTTAGCGACATACAGAAAATAATTTCTAATAAATATATTAATAAAAATTAGAAATAATTAATAAATAAATATAAAAATAGTTTTAAAAATTATTTTAATTTATAATAATTAATTTTTATTATTTATACATAAATTTAATAAATATATTAATTATTTAAATATTAGTAATAATTAAGTTAATAATAAAGTAATTAGAATAATTATTTATAAATAAAAAATAATTATTTACAAATAATATTAATAATTTAAAAATCATAATCAATGATTATAAATTATTTAAAAATAATAGAAAAGATTTTTATAATATTCAAATAAATATTAATTATTTAGAAATAAAAATAAATGATTTAAAAATTATTTAACGGATGAATAAATACTTAAAAATTGTTCCGTAAATTATTATAAAAGATATATAAATTATCTAAATATATAATAAAGCTTATAAATTAAGTTTCTCCAAGTTATTAACATATTAATTACCCAGTAAAGTCTTTGGACATGAAACCATATCGAACTTAACCCAAACATAAAATGTTTATATATTTGAATATTGTTATCAATACTAATGTCTTAGATTTATATGAACGAACATCTTAAGTGTTTATTAACGAATCGAGTGCGTTGCTTGATTGATCTTTGCTCAAGCAAGTTCCCTACAATTAATTACTTTCGCAAGTTACTTAACAATACTAACTTTTGCTAGTTTACTAAACCCTATTTAATTCGTTGAATAAGATTCATATTTTCAATTGCTTTCAATATATATTACCAAACCTAAACTTGAATTACCAATATTGTAATGTTATTATTATAGCTTCAGCATAACTAAGAAATGAATGATTTATTCATACGATATTGTCTATTGAGCATAAACTGTTGTGTCAAACCAAGTTTTTTTGGTAAGACATCCTATACTAAGTTGTATGTCCTAAGAGGAATAGATGTGTGTCAATTAAATCTAACACTTAGTGCAGGTGGGTACAATTTGGATGAGATGCATACTCCTAGGATGTTGAATAGGTTGATCCCCTATCCCACATCTAAATAAAATTTCCAAGTCTTTGTGACTGACAGAAATAAAAAGTCCAGACATGGTTAAAATATAAAAATTCCAGAAATGGTGACAACAATCAGTTAAGTTTTGAACTGTTATACTTCTTCAAATCCTATATTGTGATAAATTATAAAACCTGTTGAGCATGTCATATCTCACTCTTGCAAATTATTCCCTTTATAGTATTAAATGGTAACCCTGGCACATCTGGAGTGAATAAAGGGAAGTATCCCTGCTTAATGTAATACTTTGTAATAAGAAATTCTTTATGAACAATCATGAAATCGAACCATAATATATGATATATATATATATATAACATCTCTTATTTCTGCAACCGTGTTTTCTTTACATACATAGATGTAATTGGAATTTTCTATTTAGTTTGAGAACCTTGGGAATTTTTATCTGAGTCGGGGTATTGAAAACATGGACTGTTCATGTCATTGTTGATACTATGGGTTTCAGATAGATAGGTACTATCGATACGATAACATAATTTACATGATATAGACTAAACATCTATCTGAGGGTATTAGTAATATGGACTGTTCATGTTATTACTGATACTCTGAAATTGGGATAGATATATATACTATTTGGAGATACGGTCTATACATCCAAGTGAGGGTATCCAAACACATCAATAGTTCTCCAGGGAATTTTCATAAGTTATGGGATATTGTCAATCTTGGATCTATGGGAATTGTATCTTGTAATAATTATATAGTCGTCGTAGACACTCAAAATTTTCAAAGACACCTTACTTAACATTGCGCAGAGAGGCGATTCGTCTTTGGAGATAACCACGGAACGACTCACATCCATTAGGATAAGACCCAAGTTCGGGTCTCAACCTCGAACACACCGGGAGTATCAATTCCAACCTCGGAGATAGACATGAGTTTCGTCCTTGGAGATAACCCCAAAGAATGTCGTTGCAGTTTTGACGATAACTTTGGAAATGCTTGTTTCAAATGCATGCAATCAACTTCAATCTCAGATCTCCTGCCGAGGCACTCATTCCAAAGACCTGGAGATAAAATCAGGAAGACAGGAAGACTTAAAGATGACACTGCGAAATTCAAACACTTCCAGCAGTCCAATCTTAAAGATAACCCTGATCAACGTCTGCTATCAGCCCAAACCGGAGATAGCCCTAGTGAGGGGTAAAATCATCATCTTCCCACCTTAACCCCAACGCGCCGTCATAACATTTCATACATACATTTCTACACAGCAATATCCCACAAGAGCCAAGGAGTTCCAATCCCGAGTGACTATTACGCGTTGTAGCACACCACATAGAATTTGAAGCTTGAAGACCATGGGCATGGTCCCCTCTTCCTGACTTCGTACAACCTCTAATCCCATGTCATTGCGTAACTCTCGACAAAAACAGTCCGTAGAAGGTCTTGTACACCTCATTCAGATGCTCGGATTGAATTTCTACAAGTTTGAGCGGACATCACAGTGCACGAGTGCACGTATTTCAAGACGACAGGACCCTCGGAGCCCGGGACACCTCGGGCAGTCGCGGATGTATCTGCGGCTGTCGCAGGTACACCTGCGGCCACTAGCTCTATAAATATAGAGCTTGAGGTTGCCATTGGTAAGAAAAAAAGAAGAGAAGAAGATCTGTCCAATTTACTCTGTACACACCCCATATTGAGTGCTTTCTCATTTCAAACAGTTGTTAGCTCACATATAGCTATATTTTACCGACGGGAGCTGAGTGTTTATCCATCTAGAGTCATAGAAGCCTGCCTTGGTAGCCTACTATAAGCCTTCTCACACTCTATAAAGCCTTTCTCTTCATCTTTGCACACACTATTCTTCACATTGAGAGTCGCGTTGTATGTGTATGCCCGGACTTCGGTCCGTGGATTTCATTTCTATATGTATTTATATACTTATATATGTATATATTTTTATATATGGACTAACATTATCGAGTTATGCCTCGATTGAGCCTAGACTTATGTCTGGAGCGTTTATATGCTTTTATATATATATACTTATATATATGAACTATTGTCAAATTATATCCGATGAGCCTTGATATTATATCCGGGGCGTTTACTACTTATATATATATATATATATATATATATATATATATATATATACACACACTTTTATATATAAACTATTGTCGAACTCTGTCTGATGAGCCTGGATTTTATATCTGGTGCGTTTACAGCTTATATATATATATATTTATATTTCTGTCAGGCCTAGAGTTTACTTCGTTGCCTTTTACTGTTTTATTTACATTCAGTTCCGCCTAGAGTTTACTTCGTGGCGGTTGATCATTTTTACTGCTTTCTTTACATTCAGTCCCGCTTGGAGTTTACTTCATGGTGGTTGATCGCATTTACTGCTTTATTTATATTTCTGATCCCCCATGGAGGTGCTTCGTGGTGGTTGATCATGTGTGTGTGTGTGTATATATATATATATATATATCGCTTTTATATATTTACATTTCCGATCCCCCGTGGAGGTGTTTCGTGGTGGTTGATCATGTCTGTATATATATTTACATCTTTTATATATATAACTGCTTACTACTTTTCATATAAACTGCGGCATCATGTGAGCCTAAGGAATCATGTGATCACAGATTCAGTCCACTGAATCTAGATTCGGTTCCCATGATGGACTTTTTTAGCTGTAAGCAGCTTATAAATTATTCACGGTGTTTGAATTTCCTTAGATGGCTATCATGCCCATGAGGAGTTCAGCACTACTATATATTATTTTCTCGAAGATGTTTTGCATCTCGAAAATAAAAGCAAACAAGCCGAACATTTAATAATAAAATGGAAGTATCAAAGGCCTCAATTACTATTGAGCACAAGGTTTGAAAAACCTCTTTCACAAAACCTCAATGCTATATCTTGTTTAAAACTGAATTTTTGTATAAATTCAAACCCTGTGTCTATAGGTTCAAACGTGGCATAGCACTACTTCCAAATAAATTGCACATTGATCCACACACACACATTAGTATAACAGTTTCTTAAAAATTGGCGGTCATCGTGGCAACACAGGTGTGGGAGGGTGCCTAACACCTTCCCTCCACATAATAAAACCTCTGAACCCAAATGAATCTCGGTTTCACAGACCCGTTTAGCAGTGTCAAATCACTAGGTCAATGTGCAAATCTTTTCTCGATTGCGTTGGTGCAACCAGTTAAAAACACCAACTGGTGACTCTTACAGTCAAATCGTCGACATGATACATGTCGAACCTTTTTCACTTGTTTTTTCAAACAAATCTCACATAACATGAAAACACCAAAGAACAAGAATAGAAAAGGGACAAATAAAAATCCCGACGTCGAGGTGGCGACTTTGCTAGGGACACCTGTAAGAGGGTTTAAGCCATTACTGCAAGATTTTCAAAATTGTTATATGCTTGTGTGTGAATGTTGCATTTACGTTTATGATGAATGTGTACGAATGCATTTTAATTACTGCACTACAATATATCTATCTGTGATATTAGTGCTTCACACATGTCATCATTTTCATAAACGGTGAGATACATTGTATGTGAATGTATGTTGTGTGGTTCCTCCACCAGGAGGCTATCCTGTCCGTGTTTGATTACTGGACTTGTAGGGAGACTAATCCCAACGAGGCTCAAGAAAGGCACCACCCAGATTCGCTCTAGTTGAAAGACCGGATTAACTTCCCGTCAAGTAGATTGCGATGATCTGGGGACCTTCTGTAACGACGCCAAAATTCATACAATTTAATTCTCGACTTTGGTCGTTAATAATACAATCAACCTCTAATTTTACATCATTAAACAGTAATACCACCATTGAAATTTACGGAATAATTAAAACTTTTATACATTTCCTTCTTTTTTTTGCCTTAAATCGCAACCTTTACATTACATCTCTTAGATTCAAATTTATATCGTGAATCGTTACAACAAAATAACTATACAAAGTCTTACATCATAAATAGGTATCCATATACATCGGATAACTCAACTTATAATTCAACAACATATTACATTCAAAATATTAAATACATTTCCCATAAAACATAAGCAATCTTCGTGAATATGGATCTCTATATTTCACATATCACATATCCTTACCTTAAATATTTAACTTGTAAAAGTAGTTATTTGCAAGGTTGAGATCGACAGCCCAACAAAATGTAACAGTTTTCATGTATCACGTAGCACATAATAATATGCTCAACATATATATCATGAACATCGGACTATCATAACATATATGCTATAATTTATATATAACAATTATAAAGATTGAGTTCCTTACTCAATCAGCATACTTTAGTTAAACAACGTAGTCATAAATTGACTTTAATATTTCATACATTCAACATATATATACACCTCATACTCTTTGCAACAAATATTTAAAACAGTTAATCATCAAGCTCACATAGCAAATAGGAACTGAAAGACTTGCCTTAATCGTTATTTACCAATAACAGCTTACAGATATCTGCACTTCACGTGCCTTACACAATTATATAATCACGCACATCAACTATTAGTCACATAGCAATGCATAGTAGTTGTAATATAAACTTTAATTTACGTCCTATAACCCTTCCTATTAATTAATACACAATGTTTAATTTGATTATATTAACTTTCAACTTATCTTTCATATTTGAAGTTCATTAAAGTGTTTAAGTCTTGCTAGGACTACTTTTTAGTTTTATATTAACCCTATTCAATATCTTATAATATTTATTTCATTTGATTTAAAACACTTTTTACGTTCATTAACACTTATCACGGCGTTTCGACATTTATTTGTCACACACCCAATTTGCCTCTCTTGTGTGTGTTTAGTATGCGTATTCAACTTATCTAATATATCATTTATTAATGTTAAGCAACATTATACTTCATAATATTCATGTTCTACAACTTAGAACAACATCTTTTGTCGTCAAGAGCACTACACTTGCATACGTGCATGCCCGACGCCCTCCGATTGCTTTCGAAAACACAACAGTCCTAAAAATGACCATTTTGACTATTGTTCCCGAACTCAAATTGAAAACCTTAAACCATAAAAGTTGTAGGTCTATTCGTCCTCGTTTCGGATCATCTTAAATCACCTCAATCGGAGTTCGTATGAAAACGTTATGGCCATTTTACCAAAATAGGTCAAATCAGTCATTGCAGAACACACACACATTTCACGGGAAGGGGTTATGTTTTTAAAAATAGCCTCACGGGGCGGGTATAGCCGCTATATGAACTCGGATTTTGTTCTCTCGTTATGAACTATCATGCCAAATATTCCTTCTAACCTTCATAACTCGAAGTTATATACATCCAAATTAGTTCGTTTTGATTCTATGGGTTCGTAATCTCATACATACCTACAACATACCAATTACCCATCAACTAACATAAACATTAACTAACCCAAATATGGATTTACAACTCACGTTCATACTAATTGTTCATGTTTGACAAATTTAGCTCATTCATTCACTACGAATTCGTTTCTCAACCAAATTGGTTCGTTCAAGTTTCGTTCTTTTCATTTTTCAACGTACTAACAACATCTATTATCAAATTTAGATTATAAACATGATCTAACCATCCATTTAAGCATCAAAATAGACCAAAATACATATACTAAGCCATAAACCAAATTTCTTCATCTAACACTTGTTTCCACGAATTTGATTACATGAAAACTCGTTATAGATTACGATAACAAATTATACATACTAATTAACATATATGATCAATCTGATAACAATCTAACCATAGAAATCCAACTTTTCAAAGAAAACTCAAGAAGTATAATACTAAAAACTCAAAATTAGATTATTACCTTTGATTAGCTATAAAATTTCGAACAATCTTCATGTTTCTTTCTTCCATAACCCTCGCAAATTCCTTCTCTCAATTTACAGAGAACTTCTTCTCTTCCTCTCTTCTTTCTTCCTTCTGTTCTTTCTTAGGCTTAAGACAACTTAAAACTAAAACAGACGCTAACATAAAAAAAAATAAACTGACGTATAATAATAACTCTACTAAATACCTATAAGTTATTTTTTATTTTAAACTTAGAAGCCATAAGGCCTTGTTTGGCAAAACCTATTAAAATAATGACTTAATCATTCCTTAAGCCTTATTTGGCAAAACAAGATTAAAATAAGAATTTAAAAAAAAACTCTAAGGCTTTGTTTGGTAAAATCAAATTAAAACTCTTTTAATCTATTTTCATAAGTCATATTTATTGTCACACTTTATTTAAATAAATTCTCATCATCGAAATTAAATTAAATCTAATAACAATTTATTAAATCCATTTACCACATAAATAAATTCAATAAAATTATAATTTTCATTATAATTATAATTTTATTTAATAAATTAACACATCACTTTAATTACAAAAATCAAATTGAATAACATTATAACAAACCATATAATCCTTAATAACTCTCTAATTTAGTTATTGAGTTAAATTAGAGTATTATCTCATAAATTTAATTCATCACTCTTTATCTTAATTATGTTAATTTCTATAACTCACTTAATTATTTACTTACTAATAAATAATCCAACAAATATCTACTAAACAACAAACACCTTAATTAAAAATATTTATTTAATTCAATAAATATTTGAAATTATAAATAAAATTCTGGATTGTTACATTCTTCCCACCTTATAAGGATTCCGTCCTCAGAATCACCGAAACCCTACCTTCCTCAAGTTTCTTACCAAATCTCTTCGTTGAATAACTTCAACACATTACCTTAATATAGGTTTTATATTTCTTACCCCCAACATTCTTGATAATAAATTCTTGTAAATTTTATTTCATAACCTTTACTTAGACTCAATT
Source organism: Panax quinquefolius (assembly GCA_020205615.1). NCBI lineage: Eukaryota > Viridiplantae > Streptophyta > Magnoliopsida > Apiales > Araliaceae > Panax > Panax quinquefolius. The sequence continues at coordinate 66,470,145 of CM035154.1, read as the reverse complement.
ATATTTGAGTATTACATATTCTTTAACCCGTTAATTTCCTTCTTTAAGGATCGTTATCATGAACACTCAGGATATTACACCTTCATGACAAAAAGCCGCGAGAGTAATCCTAAGATAGGTAAGCCTCTGATAAACCAAACGCGGAGGAAAGTCTCTTCATGCTTCCCATTTTTTAATACTTGTAAAAGCATTTACTTGTAATTTTATTCCATGTTCATCTTTATGTAGTGGAAAATATGAAGAATATTTGCACATGCATGATATGCTATCAAAAGACACCCATTTTTTTACAGGATAATATTCTTAAAACGGACACATTATGATAGCATGTAAACATTTACATTCCCTGAAACTAAACTACATAAGTTTTTTGTAGGGAAACAATTGGGCCTGTTACCCACTCAAAATCCAAAAAGGCCACGACCCTACAACCAATCATGTCTTCTTCTGACCTGTCTAATCCCATTTCTCGAGAAGAATTCGACAAATTAAGTAAATAAATTACAGATTTGGTTGTTCTGCTTAAAGAATTGCATCAGTCTACTCAGGGCTCAAAAATGCCTACACATACAGAATCCTCTACACAAGGTCTGGATAAAATAAATCCAGAACCTCAGTTGGATACGACCAAAAAAGACCCTAAAAACACTCATCTCAAAGGAGATCTTGACACTGGTGATATTAGGAAGAAAGTCCTTCAAATGGAAGAAACTACCTGTTCTCTCAAAGGGATTGGAACACATGGAAATATTTCGTATGCTGACCTTTGCATATTCCCCGGTGTTCGTTATCCAGAGAAATTCAAAACCCCTGACTTTGAAAAGTTTGACGGATTAGGGGATCCTTACACACATTTGAAGATGTTCATTGGAGAACTTGGATCTAATACAGAGGACGAGAAGCTCAGAATGCAGTTGTTGCAGAAGAGTCTGACTGGAGAAGCCCATTCATGGTATACCAGATTAGACTACTCAAAGATCCATAGCTGGGAAGAACTAGCTCATGCCTTCCTCACTTAGTACAGTTTTCAATCTCAGATGGCTCCTGACCGGTATCAAATTACCAAGGTCAAGAAACAGTCTAATGAGTCTTTCAGAGAGTACACTCAAAGGTGGAGTTGCCTTGTTTTCTCAAGTTATTCCTTCTTTGACAGAGTCAGAAATGGTCATGACTTTCATAAACATACAAAAAGCTCCTTTCTATGAAAGAGTTTTAGCTGGTATTGGCAAACCATTTTCTTAAATGATCAAACACGGAGAGATGGTTGAGATGGGATTGAAGTCAAGAAAGATTCAAGACCTAGCCACTCTTAAAGCAGTTGCTTAGCACATCCAGTCCAAAAATTATGGAAACAACCCCCGGAGGGTCCATCAAAAAGAAAGAGGAGGATGTTTTCTTTATACTACAAGGTCAAAAAGGCAGTCAGTATATAGAGGAGAAACTACTCCCCTTTCCAAGCACAATCTTCAAACCCTCCATTACCTAAAGGTGGAGAAGCAAAGCGCCCTCGAATATTCACACCCTTAGGGGACTCACTCGAGAATATTCTTGCTCTTCTGACTACTCAGAAGAAAATCACGCATCTTCTTCCACCAACCAACCCTAATGGGAGGGGTTTCAATGCTACTCGAAAGTGTGCTTATCATGCTGGAGCACCTGGACATGATACTCAAGATTGTTGGGCCTTGAAACACAAGATCCAAGATTTAATAAACAATGGTGAGATCGTGGTTACCAAACGAGATCAACCTCATGTGCAAGACAACCCTCTTCCTCAGCACAAAGAAGAAGAGGTCAACATTATTAGTTGGAGCACTGGACAGAGTTCTAATTTTAACAGTGAATCATCCCAAACCATCAAAGACGGTGTTGACAGATGGGATTATGCAAAGTTCTAATTTTCTATGGACCGAAAGATGAAAGCTCTTTATAAGCAAGTTGAACAATTGGCAGAACTGGTGATCCATCAGCATCAAGTCACACGCCAATTAGTCAGCCAGGGGCATGCCTCTCTCCTTCCTTTAATTATGAATGCTCCATCATCACCTTCAGAAAGCGAAGCACTGGAGGACAAAGTTGCAAAGATAGAAAGTGCTAAAGCCCGTCGGGATTTTGACAATAAAAGGGAATTTACATACCTAGGCCAACCTATGGAGGAAATATTTCAGATGTTAATCAACGAAGGAAGAATCACCTTCCTTCTACCTCTAATTAATCCCCGTTCAAGATGGTTTAACTCTGATGGAGTTGGTCAATATCATTCACATTCTCGTGGTCACAGCACAGAAGAATGATGGGCACTCTGCCACCTTATTCAGAATCTAATTGACAGAGGTGTCCTGCAATTGGCAGATGATGACACTGTGATACTCGAGAGTGGGAATACCTGTCCTACCAAATGGAAGGGGCTAGTAGCAGTTATATCCGCTGAGGCTGATAAGACTGTCAAACCATTTCCCATACAAGAAATTCAACTCAAAGGAGCTTATAATCCTTTGAAAGTGGATGCACCAGAGCCAATTTTTTTACCCTTCAGACCACAATATCCTGTTGTCAGGATACAACCTGCTAATACATTCAATATATCCATTTATGTCCTCAAGATAGATTCAGGATACAACCTGCTATTAGGGAGACCATGGATCCACATGGCTGGAGCCGTCCCTTCTACACTACATCAGCAACTGAAATACATTGTCAACAATAGTCTAGTTACTGTAAACACTGAGCCGAAATGTCCTGAACAAGGAGACCTACCACTCATCAGCTTCAATTCAGAAGTTGAGCTGGCCAGTTTTTATACTTTGGAAGTGAGCAACACACAATACCATCCGATTGGAACGCCACTTCCTGTACCCAAGATTTTTGCCAAATTGATGGCAGCTACCCAAGAAATGATGTCATTGGGTCATCAGTCTGGACAAGGTCTAGGTAAAATCAGCAGGGTATTACGCACCCAATTCAAATGTCCAGTCAAACTGGGAAAACTGGACTAGGCTATTCTTCCAGTTCCAGTCATAGGAATCCTCATAAGCACAAGCAAATTCCTCAAGCTTCTGCCACATGGTGATTTTCTCCACCCACACCTCATGAGCTGATACAGTCTCCGGTAAAGGTGTCAGCCCATGTTATGGCTATGCTGTTTCCCAAACCAGTACCATTCAAATCAAAAGAGGTCCTGATTCCTGATCCTGAAGTGGAAGAAAAGGAACGGAAACGTAAACATGACATCGTCCTGATGATGTCAAGAATACGCATCATTGTCCATGATGAACATACAAACATTGGTCAACGAGGGTAAAACAGGCAAAAATCCCTCTGCCCTATAGATAACTTTAATTGCTTACTTTTCTGTACAATATTAGCAGTTATTTTATCAGTACATGCTAACACTTTTGTATGATTAAAAAGTTTTATATATTAGGTGAAAGAATATTTTGTTTTAGGACTCTAAATTTAGATATGCCTGTACTTGCTGATGAGGTGCCTTTTCCCCTCAAGGATTGTAACTTTAATGAAAAGTTTGACTCGGATTGATGGAAATCCAAGAGGACATTGTGATACCTCAAGAGATTAAGGAATGGGTCGAAGGCAAACCTAAACCTAATCTTGATCAAACCATTTCTTTCAATCTTAGAACCTTAAAAAGCCCTAAGCTAATCCAGATTGGTTCAGAACTAACCTTAAACCAAGGGAATGACATGGTTGCGCTACTAACCCAATTCCAGGATGTGTTTGCATGGTCTCACGAAGACATGTTGGGTTTGTCCACTGACATTGTCCTTCATCGCCTTCCCATTAACGAGGGACTTAAGCCAGTCAAACAGAAGCTCGGGCGATCGAAACCTGAATGGAGTTTAAAGGTGAAAGAAGAAATTGTGAAACAATTTCAAGCTGGCATCATCATGGTGTCCACATACCCGGAATGGATATCTAACATTGTTTCCATGCCTAAACTAGGAGGAAAGGTGTGAGTTTACGTGGATTACAGGGATCTGAACAAAGCTTGCCTTAAAGATAGCTTTCTTGTTCCCTTTATCCACATTCTTATTGACAATACTGCTAAATACGACATGTACTCCTTTGCTGATTATTTTATAGGGTATCATCAAATTATGGTCGCTGAGGAGGATCGTGAGAAAACTGCTTTCATCACGCCTTAGGGAACCTTCTGCTATAGACGGTTGTCATTCGGCCTAATCAATGCCGAGGCAACCTATCAGCGAGCTATGATGGCTCTTTTCCATGACTTAATGCATAAGGAGATAGAGATCTACGTGGATGACATCATTGTCAAATCCCAAAGGGAAGAAGACCATTTAGACCATCTCAAAAAGCTCTTCAACAAGTTGCGTAAGTACAACTTGAAGTTGAATCCAGCCAAGTGCGCCTTTGGCATCAGTCACAAAGTGATTGAGCTGGATCCCACCAAAATCCAGGCCATCAAGGAAATGCCCATTTGTAAGACCCCAACTTTTATGAATAAAGATGATTTTTCTATATTTATCATTTTTGAATATTATGGAATGAATTTGTTATAATATTATAGTCGTGGGTAGTATTTATAAATTCTGCAAAGTATGCAAGTTGTTATATTATATTCGATTGGTCGAAGAATATTCGCTTTTAGCGGGGAATATTAAATGCAATGGTATAATCATTGGTGGACCCCATTAACAAAATTATTGTCGGATCGAGAAAACGACAAAAATATATTTATGAAAATAACGGCGAAAGTTTCTGAATTTAATATTGTTGAACAACTCGGTAGTAAAAGTACAAGATGTACGCATGTGGTTGCATAGTAGTACACACGGTATTGATTATTGATGCTTACGTGAGAAGTCACTCGGTTATACTCAATTATTGCTACGAAGAATTGTTGCGATCATATCTCTCATATTATTGATTCGATTATTGTCACAGTATCATCTGCATAATATGTTATTTTATTAAATCAATAATTGAGACGGCAAAGTTATTCATATTATTAAATTTCAATATTTACAATGTCTAGAAGTTCTGTCAAGGAGAGGTTTGGTCACCTAATTGTGAGCCAATAGGGAGAAATCCTTATCGGAAAGCCCCCTCTTTCCTGGGAATGACTTGGTTGATAAATATTGTGAGTTATAATATTAATGATGAATGTTATTAAAATTGAAGTTATGCTCGGAGTTGAATTTGTAGACGCATACGTGATATTTGAGTCCGGAATGATGAAATTAGTAAGAATAGACTATAAACACAAAATTTTCCAGATTTTACTATTTGGTCAAAAAGTCAACAGTTGACTTTTTCGGGAAAAGTGAAACTTCGAAATTTCAAAATTTATATTTTTGATAAAAAAAAATAGTTTCGTTGTGTTGGAATTATTTGTGTTAATGAAAATCGACATTTATTTCGATAATAATTGATGTCTGGAGGTTATATTGATCAATCGGGTATTTAACCGGATAAATGAGCAATTGATTGCTATTATTTCACATGATTATAACTATTTGTTAACATGTGTATACTATTGTTTCACATTCTTGTTACTATTAGGGGAGTTGGTGTAAGATTGATAATACTTGCATGACTAAGTTAAAAATAGAGGTATAGATGGAGGTACTATACTGTAATTCGTATTTTCACATGTCTAGAACTATTGATTCACATGATTTACTATTGAATCACATTATTTACTATTAGGGGAGGTGGTGCAAGTTTGATAATACTTGCATGACTAAATTAAAAATAAAGAAAAAGTTGGAGGTATTGTATTGTAATTTTTCGAGCCCCAAAACTTGCACTTATTGAAACTATATTTTTCTATAAATAGATGCTCATTCTTCCTTCATTTCTCACCAATTCACTAAAGCTATAGAGCAATTATTATAGAGAGAAATTGTAGAGAGAAAATCTGTAGAAGAAGAGAAGCCTGCTACCTCACTACTCCTATATCCAGTTTCTTTCAAAGGTAAGGGGTATTATTTCTTTCTTTCGTCTTCATGAAGAGAACTTCTATTATTCCATTCTTTATTATTATGTTGGAATAACCTGGTTATGCGAAGTACCGCATACATGGTGAAATTCTTCTGTTATTCCATTCTTTATTATTCTGTTAGAACATCCTGCATCAGGCTTTTACTGTGGGACTGGTTAAAATCTTTATTATTCTCGTTGGAATATCATGTTCAAGGCGTTTTTACGCTGGACCTGGTTCCATCTTTATTATTCTATTGGAATATCCCGTTTACATGCTTTTACGCTTGGGACCGGTTCCGTCTTTATTATTCATTGGAATGACCCTTTGTCTGCGATCCCACCTCATGCTTAGTGATTTCTTTTGTTATTCCATTTCTTATTATACTCAATTGGTTAAAGTTTTGACTTCTATACTCCATGAAATTAGTACAATATCCTTAATATTTGCGCTTCATCCAGTATCTTTTCATGGAAATATTCTTCTAAGCATTCTTGAATTTTACTCTACAAAGAAGTATCATGTTGACAATTTGAACGTTATTCGTTCCTGGATAAATTAATTCGTGAACTTGTTTTATTGAATTCTTATATCATTGTCATCATCCTCATGTTTATATTTTTTTGAAAGTCATCTGTGGCCTGTAGTGCATAGATGAACTTGGTATGATTATGACCAAGGATTATTCGGTATAATCATGACCGTAATGTTATAAATGATGTGATAAAAGTCCTCATTGGCTCGTAGTGCATTGGTGGACAGTTGTTGGCATGATCATGACCATTAATGAATACACGAATGTCCTTGGCTCGTAGTGCATGGATAATTGTGGTCGTGATACTAAAGAATATCATTGGCCGTAGTGCAGGGGTGATTCGATGATGTGGATTATTTATTAAGCTGAATCCCAACGATAAAAGTGATGAAAATCCTTTTAAATCATAAAAGATAGTATATTTTATTCTCTACTTGACTTTTTTAATGGATTGCTTGTTCCGCTACAGTTAAACTTGATGTCTATTGTATTTTATCAGTTTAATATTGTTGAAGACTAATGATAATTTATTCTACATTATCTTAGTCATAATATTTCTTACTGGGCTAGTTGAGCTCACCCTTTTGCTTTCTATGTTCTCTTCAGAAAATGAGAACGTAGTGGGGACTAGTCGGGGAACGGAGTGACGGTCCAGAGGATAGCACTAATAGTCCTCACTATTCTGTTAAATAGTATGACAATAAATGTAATGAGGACTTATTCTGAGAGTGGATATTGTCTAGAAGACAATATTTGTATTAAAACTCATAACTCTTTTGTTGTATATTAAAGATTGTATTTGTATTCTATACCATATATTTGGCGACTCAGGATAGGTGATGTATACCTATTTTGGGGGCATCACAGCATTCCTAAGGCAGAGAAGGAAATACGGGGATTTTTGGGAAGAATCAACTTCATTAGCAGGGATGATGTTTCCCTGTTCATGTACTTGTCCCTTAATGACAATGTTATGGGCTGCATGCTGGGGCAAGAAGACGACATAGGCCAAGAACGAGCTATCTATTACCTCAGCAAAAGATTCAGCAGTAGTGAACACAAGTACACTCTGATTGAGAAGACTTGTTGTGCTTTAGCATAGCTTCCATGAGGTTACAACATTACCTCCATGGTCACACAACCCATCTCATATCCCGCGTTGATCCTCTCAAGTATGTGTTCAATAAGCCCATACTAAATTTTCGGTTGTCCAGATGGCAGTTGATCCTATAGCAGTTTAACATCATCTATGTGACGCACAAATCTGTCAAAGGTCAAGGAATTGTGGATCAACTGGCCGCCACACCTGTAGGGGATTACAAACCCCTGGAAACATATTTCCCCAATGAAGGGGTAATGGCAATTTAGCAACACCATCAGCACGATTTATGTCGTACGTGGAAAATATATTTTGATGGAGCTATTAACACGGAAGGTTCTGGAGGTGGAGCAGTTCTAGTATTGATGACGGGAGCAGATCTCGTCATTTGTCAAATTGCGGTTTATCGGCACCAACAACAATTTGAGTATGAAGGTCAGATCATGGGGCTAAAACTTGCCCGCTCAATGGGCATCAAAGTGTTAACTATCTTTGGGGATTCAGAGTTGGTAATCAAACAATCCACATGAATCTATCAAACCAAAGAATTACATTTGCTGCCTTACCATCGGAAAATTTTACAGATGGCTTTGGAGTTCAAAGAAATCTCCTTTCTACACATTCCTCGTAATAGGAATGATTCTGTGGATGTACTAGCAACATTGGCCTCCTTGATTCACATACCTGACAAGGAAAACATGCCAAGCATCACATTTTCCCTGCAAAAGGCCCCAGCCTATGGGAAATATGTTGCAGAAGTATCAGATGAGCTACCTCCCATCCAAAACCCTTGGTATCAGCACATCAAGGAGTATCTGTGAGATGGATCTACACCCGTTGAGGCGAGCCTGACTGAAAAGAGGCGGATCCATCAACTTGCTATGAAATTCTACCTGAGCGGAGATGCACTCTACAAAAGAGATGCAGGATTAGGTCTCCTCAGATATCTGGATAAAGACCAAGCTTAGAGGCTCATGGTTGAGATCCATGGTGGAGTATGTGTCCCACACATGAATGGACCCCTACTTGTTAAGAAAATCCTCAGAACAAGGCATTATTGGCTTACACTCAAAGCTGAATGTGATGATCACATCAAGAGGTGCTATCAATGCCAAATTCATGGAAATGCTATCCACGCCCCTCCAAGGGAACTCCACAATATGAGTTCGCCATGACACTTCTTAATGTGGGAAATGGACTTGATCGGGCCCATCGAGCCCAAAGCCAGTAATGGACATCGATTCATATTCACCATGATCGACTACTTCACCAAATGGGTAGAAGTAGCCTCCTTCCCCAGGGTTGCCAAAGAAGTCATCATTGCTTTCATCAAAAACAATGTCATTTATCGGTATGGACAACCAGAGGTCATTGTGTTAGACAATGCTAAGAACCTCATCAACAAAATGATGGAGAAGTTATGCAGTAAATTCCACATCAAACACCTTAACTCCGTCATCTACCGTCTAAAGATGAATGGTGTAGTTGAAGCGGCTAATAAAAACATTAAGAAGATCATGCAGAAAATGTCCGCCAATCACAAAGGATGGCCTGACCTCTTGCCTCTGACTTTATTAGCCTACATGACTTCAATGCGTACTTCCACTGGGGCAACCCCCTACTCATTAGCCTATAGGATGGAAGCAGTGCTCCCCATAGAGGTGGAAATGGAATCCCTCAGAGTGTTGATGGACACTTAACTGAATAAAGACTAATGGGTACAAGACAGGTATCACCAATGGTCTCTAATAAATGAAAGGTGAACCGCGACAATGGTCAGTTATATCAGCAAAGGAACGCAAGATCCTACAACAGGAAAGTACGGCTACACCAGTTTAAAAAACACGACTTGGTTTTGAAGAAGATCATTGACAACCAAGATCAATCTAAGGGATAATTCGCTCCTAATTGGGAAGGCTCGTTTGTTGTTAAGGAGGTATTGACATGAGGCGTTATTAGACTACAGGAAATGTATGGCGATAAATTTCCACAAGTCATCAATTCAGACACCGTGAAACGGTATTATGTCTGATGTTATCATCAAGTAAACATCCTGGCTTTGGATCATCAGATCACCAGTCATTCTAGTTTTCTAAACCTTTATACATATTCTTCTGCCCCTCAGGGAAACATACACTTCAAACCAGCAGCCTGGTTTCACCTTATTTCAAACTTTTCACATAATTTCGGTTATCCCCCTCAGGGATTGAACCTTTCACACCAGCAGTTTATCCTGAAGACGGGATTAAAACACTTACAATTTTTCCTGAAGACGGGATCAAACTTTTTCACACTTGTAGTTTGCCCCAAACATGGGATCAAACTTTCTTCTCCCCGTAGTATAGCCTACACATGGGATTCATACTTCTCTTCGGCTGTAATTCGTCTTGAGGGGCGAACTACGTTGACTTGATCTCCCTGATACCCGGGAGTACGTAGGCAACCATATTCTATATGACCCAGTCACAATAAACAAAAAACAACAAAAACATTTCTGCCCTTTTTCTACAAAAACAAAAACCACAAAAATACTTATACATCCTTCTTCATCAATAAAGCTTCTACACCCATTTAACCATTTCACATTTAGCGTTGAACATCTTACACCAAGTTCGAACTACGCAGACCTGATATTCTCTTCAATATGAGTATGTAGGTAGGCATTTATGGTTCAGTCTAACCCCTACCGTAACAAAAAAATACTTGTCTGCAGATCGGGATCAAACTTCAATCCAAAGACATTTCATCCGGCCTGCACCAAAGGGATGGAACTACCTAACCTCTCCTCACAAATAGGAGATTCAGCGACCATCTAAGCTGTGGCTGTGCCTCAAAGATCAACACCAATCCATAAGAGATGTAATTAACTAGGATTCTCATAAATAGGAGTACTGGCGACCATCTGTGGTGCGGTCAATCTCAGAGAGGAAAAGCCACACTCCTCTCCATATCTACATACAGAAACAAGTCCTAGCACACCAAAGATGGTAGGGATACACACAGATCAATGATCAGTTCTGAAAGATCTTGTGACGTCTCAATATCAACACATCAAGGATGAGTTCAGAATGCATCAAGTTCACAAGCCATGAAGAAACAGGCAAATATCAAGTAAGTATCAAGGCACAACTAAAACGGAAGTGAATCAAAAAATATTTCCCTGCCATATATAACACTGTTTGATATATACAATATGTGATGTACATGACAAAATGGCTAAGCTAGTCTGTGCAGGAAAATACAAGTCTATTTATGGATCTGTGTGTATGCAAACTATCAGATCTAACATATCATCCCTCTCTGAAGAAGGAGGTAACACTACAAGCTCCTACCCAATGGTATCTACGTGAGCTAGCAGATCTGAGGCTAACTACATGGTGGAATGATGCTCATCAATGTATGCACTCATATCGGCAAGGATGCCAGTCGTAAGGGATCTCACTGAAGTACTGTTTGTGACGGCCACATCCCGAGCAGATAGGGCAGCATCCCACTCTACAATCAACGCATCTCTAGTTGAGCTGGCCTCGTCCCTCTCTAATAGAGCTACATCTCTCCCATCGAGAGCTGTCAACATCAAGACCCTAGCCTGATCTCTCTCAAAGGTCATCAGATGTAGACTCTGCTCCAAATACTGTGATGAATGTTAAATCACATTAACACTCTTAGTGGGAGAATCCATCACAAATGTTGGCAACCCAGTTGTCAAATCCTCCTCGATGGGAATATCAGCCTCCTCTATAGGCTCCTCATCATTGGAATCAGTCCCATGCACTATGAATACTACCGCAGCTGATGTAGTCTCTGTCTCCATCCATGCGAAATACTCTGTAGGACAACCCAGATGGCTTATAAAAAACTTAGCTAGCTCTCGCTGATCCCAACAGGCATATAACCTGGATCTATACTTTGCTAATAAGTGGCGAGAAGCAAAGCGCTAACTCAATGCCCCCTAAAAAGGATGGAAGTCATGGAACTGGTCAAACTGACACATCACGGCCAGCGGGTGGTAAGTGATCATGCCTCTCAAGCTAGCCAAAGGATGATAATCCATGCCCGGAGCATGAGTGATGAAGTTGTAGGGTGAGCTAAGCCCTAAACATGATAATATAGCAAACTGATCTCTGATCCCTGCCAGGAAAGCTGACCAAGATGTAGCATCTATACACTCCACATACTGAAAGGAGTATGACATGGCTATATCATGGGTGAAACAATACCCATGCCGTCTGAAAGTGAAAATCGGTCTCAAGTGTAACATAAACCACACGTACAAAATGATCAAGTTACCTATAAACACTCCCGTCGGATAAGTGCAGCAGTATGTGGCCGACCTCAAAGTCTCTGCTATGATCATCAATATGATGGTGTGACCCTCCCTGAGAGCTCTCACTGCCATGATGACTCCTATGTCCAACTCATACATGTATCGTGGCATGTAGACATACGGCAGTATGCATAATTGCAGTACATCCACTCTGGCCAAACGCCAATGATCCTCCGGTGTGGTGAAATCCCTAAAATGTCGTGTATAACTATCCTCTAAGAAAAATCTGTCAAACAAAAAATGCTAGGATATAACGTGGCCAGATGTGAGCTCATCCTGCAACACCCTACGCCTCAATCTAGTGAGGGTCATGAACTTCCTACTCATGTCTCCAATTGCCATATGCACGCAAGGTCTATCCAGTGGTAGCATCGTTAAACGTGCATACTCCTCCAAAGTAGGAGTCAACTCGCGGGTCCCAAATCGAAAAACCTATCTCTCTGATACCCAGTGCTCCAGCATGCCCTCCACGAATCCTTTGGGAACCTAAAATATCAACAGGGTCATAGTATGCTGCAACAGATAATCTACAGTCACCCTGTCTGATAGTGACATGCTATCATACCACGATCGCATAGCAGATGCCACCAATAATGGTGGGGTATGATTAATACGACTAACTGTCGAAGAAGACATCTATACGGGCCATGTCATAAGACCATCCAGGGGTCAATGCTGAATATCTCTGGACATAACTACATATGCATAACATAATAACATGCATGATACAATAGATGGCAATATGATATAGGGAATGGAAAACTGTACATACATTCCTAAGTATATCATCATCTAATACATCTCTGTATAGCTAAAATATAGGGAAATGGGGTCACAACGCAATGCAACCATTGATACACACATCAATGAATGTGAAGAAGCCTTTACAGTTTGCCGAATAGGGATCTATCCGGTGATACACATGATTAGTGAATTTTATATTCACGAATTGATGTTCATTTCAAGCTTAATCGTTGTTAATTTCTTGTTTCCATGTTCGTTTTTACTTGTTTCGTGTTCTTTTATGTGTAGGGTGGTTGATGTGGCAAGAAGCAAAGAAAGGATGTCATTTGGAGCATTTTGGTTGCAAGTTATGGAGTTAAGAAAATCGATTACGAGAATATACCACGCAAAGGTGGGTCTTCTCATTTGTTTCTGAGAATGCATTCGCCACGGGCGTGAAACCCAAACCGAGTCGAGCGATGCGTATGAAGAAGAAAGTACAAGAAGGTGCTATTCTGGAAGCAAGAATCGATGAAGAAAGAATACTTTGAGTCCACTCTAGACTTTGTGTTCCTAACGACTCTGATTTGAAATACAAGATCATGACGGAGGCACATAATACACCGTTTGCAATCCATCCTAGAAGTACCAAAATGTATTATGATCTTCGACATACATTTTGGTGGAACAATATGAAGAGAGAGATTGCAAAGTTTATCTCGAGGTGTTTAACTTGTCAACGTGTAAAGGAGGAGCATCAAGTGCCTAAGGGTCCATTGCAACCACTTGAGATTCCGAAATGGAAGTGGGAACACATTACCATGGATTTCGTTACGGGTCTTCCCACGGTTTCTCAAGGCATAAATGTTATTTGGGTTATTATTGATAGATTAACCAAGTCTGCTCATTTCTTACCAATACGGGAGACTTATTCCCTTGAACGTCTTGCTCATATGTTTGTAAATGCGATTGTGAGATTGCATGGCATGCCAATATCCATAGTTTCAGATCGTGACCCAAGATTCACTTCACGATTTTGGGTTAGTTTGCAAAAAGCTATGGGCACAGATTTATGATTCGATTTAAGCATACCATCCTCAAGCAGTATTTAACAATTAGAGAGGACTATTCAAACTCTTGAAGATCTATTAAGACTCTGTGTCCTAGACTTCAAAGGGAGTTGGGATAAGTATTTACCATTGGTGGAATTCTCCTACAACAACAGTTATCAGGCAAGTATAGGGGTAGCTCCATTCGAAGCATTGTATGGAAGAAAGTGTCGCTCTCCAGTATGTTGGGATGAGGTGGGTGAAGCAACATTATTGGGACCAGAGTTGGTACGTATTACTACAAAAAAGAGCCAAATGATTCGATAACGTATACAAATGGCACAAGATCGACAAAAGAGTTATGCGGATCTTCATCGAAAGGACGTGGAATTTAGTATTGGGGATCATGTATTGTTGCGTGTTGCTCCATGGAAGGGAGTTACAAGATTTGGGAAGAGAGGAAAGCTGAATCCATGATTTATTGGTCCATTTCAGATTCTTGACCGAGTAGGAAATTTAGCCTATAGACTCGCGTTACCTCCAAGTATGTCTCGTGTTCATAATGTTTTTCATATATTTGTGCTTCGTAAATATGTGAAAGACCCGAACCACGTTATTGAGTTAGAACTGGATGAGATAGCCGAAGACTTAACGCGCGAGGAGGTACATGTCAAGATCTTGGATAGGAAGGAGCATGTCCTACGCACAAAGGTCATACCACAAGTCAAGGTTTTGTGGAGGAACCATGCTATTGAGGAAATGACCTGGGAGTTGAAAACAGAAATGAAAGCGAGGTATTCTCACCTTTTCGAAACACCAGGTATGTACGTCAATTTCGAGGATAAAATTTCATAAGGAAGGGAGGTTGTAAGACCCTAACTTATTATAAATAAAATTAAACTTCCTTTATTTATTATTTTCAAATAGTAAGGGTTGATTTGATTAATGTGGTTAGTTATGGGTAAAATGCGCAAATATTTCAAATAAGCAAGTGGTTATAAAATATTCATTGTTGTCGGGGAATATTCGTTTGGTCGTGGAATATTAAATCTGCTTGTTGGGAATATTAAATGCGACACGCATAACCTTGTGTGGGCCCCATAATGGAAAGCGATTGGATGAAGAAAACGACAAGTATAAGTTGTTTATAAGTAATGGCGTAGTTGTTATCGTTAATACTGTTGGAATACCCGGTGGTTAAAACACAGTAGCACACGGTATTGCACCAATTATTGATTCTTACGTAAGAAGATACTACTCAATAATTGTTACAGTAATTACTGTTCAATATTTTATTTTATTGATTCAATAATTGCTACGTTGATATTTTATATTGTTGTTGTTTCAATAATTGTCACTACACAGTATTTTCCATTATCAGATCAATAATTCATATTATTTGAATAATATTATTAGATAACATTATTGGCAATGTCTAGAAAGTTCTGTCTAAGGAGAGGTTTGGTCACCTAATTGCGGCGCAATGAAGGAGAAATCCTTATTGGAAAGCCCCATCTTTCCTCAGAGCGGCTCTAGTGCCCGAGATTGTGATTCTGTAATATTATTTGTGAATAATTAACTATTGATTTATATGATAACGAAAATATTCATTTTATGTGGATATAGAGGGAGAAAATTTTAAAGTGACAATTGTTAAAAAATTGATATTTTATCTTTTGTGATAAAATAATTTATTTAAATATATTATTATATTTTAATAATGGTGATATTTTTGTAATGAATGTGGGATATATGAGTATATGAGGAGGATGAGTATTCTTGTTCCTAAAAATATTTAAAACATGTTTTTCATGTTTGTGGACCCCATTTCTTGACTGAAATTTGATTATAGCTTGTAAAATCGCCCGTTTGTGGATTTCGGTCAACTTCTGTTTGGAATTTGGGAAAACTTAAACTTACGAAGTTGTAAAGAATTGAATTTCCTAGGGAATGGACATAAGATTTGAATTTTTCTGATAAAGGGCTATTTATTGTGAATTATTGAAGTTTCAGAATATTGGGTCTGAATTGATTTTGTTACAAAAACATTTAAAGCATATTTTTCTAGAAGGTGGGCATGTGGGAAATGCTATAATCTAATTTCAAAAGATGCGTATGAATTTTAATATTAATAATATTATTTTATTAAATTTTCTGCTTTGATGTTCTAAGCAATTTCCTATAAATAGGGTGCTTAGGTTAGAATTGGAAATCACACCAGAAACTAAAGTTTTTCTCTCTTTCTCTCTCTATATTATCGAGCGTATTCTTGTGAGTATTTTGATACTTTGAGTGTTGCTATACGGTCTGCAAGTTACCTCAAGACTATATCCAAAGATTCCAAATGTAAGAAATCTTGTCTTTTTTGAGGTAAGGGATATTATTTTTCTTTAAAATGATATAATTTTTTTCAATATCATTATGCCGGAATATTGGTAAGATTTTTCTTGTGAAATTCTTGTCTTTTAGTGTCGGGATTACTATTCACGTATACGACACTATTCACGAATACGACACTATTCACAGAAAAATTAAATTTTCATATTCACAGAAAAATTAAATTTTCATTTTCTGTCCAAAATATCTATTATGGATACTAGCTTTGATTGTATCCATGTTTTGATCATTCTTGAATTTTACTTCACTATGAGTACGAATCCTTAATATTTGTTCTTCTTGTTTCACTGGATTCGTTTTCTTTAAAATATTTTTCATCATCCTCAGTCCTAAATGATGATATTACTGAATATCTTTGGCCTGTAGTGCAACGATTAATGATTTTCTGATAAATATTTTTGGCCCATAGTGCAAAGATGAACAAGTATTGAGATGAACATGACCAACTGATGAATATCTTTGGCCTATGGTGAAAAGATGAATATTTGATTCAAGATGGATATTGATTGATGTTACAGGGATAAAATATTGATGATGGACTTTTAAATTCATAGATAATAGTAGATTTCATTCTCTACGTAACTCATCTATGAATTATTATTTCCGCTGTGAATATTGATCTGAAACTTGTTGTCTATTGTATTTTATCAGATTTTTTTCCTGTTGAAGACTAATGATAATTTGTTCTATATTATCTTAGTCATAATATTCTTTACTGGGCTAGTTGAGCTCACCCTTTTCCTTTTTCTTCCATTTTTCTTCTCAGGAGGCGAGAATGTAGAGAGTTCTAGTCGGGGTATGGAATGATGGTTCTAGAAAGTTGTCTTAGTAGTTCTCACCATTTTTGTAAAATAATGTACCAATAATTGTAATGAGGACTTATTTGGGTGTGAATATTGTCCAGATGGCAATATTTGTATTTAAACTCAGAGTTTATATGTTGTATTAATAAAGTTGTAGTTATTTCTGTACCATGTTATTGACGACTCAAAATGGGTGATATATACCTATTTTGGGGGCGTCACATTCATAGTAAGCTTTGGAGGGAGACTTTGAAGAGATTTTTATGACGATTGCAGATTTAGGCAACGTGAAGTGTGTTTTTTACTATTCTTCATTTTAGTCTTATATTTGTAATTGAAAAGATGTTTTCTTTGAATTATTCAGTTATTATTTCATTAATGATGAACTAATTCACTTGTTAGGCTTATGATGGATCCTTAAGTGAAACGATGATTTTGTAAACTTTGATTTCCAGTTCAATAAGCTAATTTCCAGTTTATCTATATTAAATTGAGCTTGAATTTGTGAATTGCCTGATCAACAATTATTTGTGGATTTGTATGGAATCGAGAGAGGATATACAAATCTAGACTTAGTTAATATAGCATGTGTTCATGAATTTTGTGAATAGCAAAATCTTTATGAATGTTAAGGTAGAGATATGCTTGACATCGCATGTAATCAGATAGGGAACTTAATCTTAAACCTTCTTTAATTATAATTCACATAGATATATAGTGAGTTAGTTGATTAAGGTGTTTAACTTGTTTCTATCTAATTTGTGGATTTAAGTTAATACGGTATTAGTGCATCGAGAGGTGGCTAGTACTATATTTGTGTTCTTGATTAATAAACTGGGACAGTGAGTTGAATTGGAATAAAGGTGTAGAAATCAGAGTGAAGCTTAGGGTGAAATCATAAGTCTAATTCTCCATTAATTGTTTAAAATTTCAGTTTTGATTTTTGTGATTGTTTTGTGATAGTATATTCATTAATAATTTGGTTTTTATAATTTTAATCATTGAATTGGATAGTTTAATAAAATTAGGATTAATAGGGAATTGATAATTATGAAGTTAAATTTCTTACTAAATTTTCTCTATGGGAACGATACTCAACTTATCACTTTATTACTTGTTGACCACGTATACTTGCATGTTGTGTGGAATTAGATTTTACCCAACAAGTTTTTGGCATCGTTGCTGGGGATAAATTTAGTATAGGTTTTAGTATTTTTACGATATTAGTTTAATTAGTCCAGTTTTACTTAAAACATTTTCATTTTTGTTTTGTTCCTCTTATTTCAGGTTTTTAAAGTGGTTTATGCAAACTCGGTCCAAAAATCCAGACTTTCTGCCTTTTGAGGACGACATTGAGAAATGGTTTTAGAGGTTAAGTAAGTGGATCAAGGAAACAAAGGAAGACTTTGAAAAATCTGAAAAAAGAAGAGGTAATGGCAGCCGAAGATCAGAAAGCGTTGAGGGACTTCGCCACACCCAAGGTGAATGAACTGCAGTCGAGCATCACCAGGCCTGCAATAGCTGCTAACACATTCGAAATCAAGCTTGGAACTATTCAGATGATCAAGAATTCAATTCAGTTTGGGGGATTGGAAAATGATGATCCAAACGAACATCTAGTCAGCTTTATGGAAATTTGTGACACCTTCAGGTATAACAGGGTGTCAGATGATGAGGTGAGACTTCGCTTGTTCCCATTCACCTTACGGGACAAGGCAAAGAGTTGGTTACACTCTCTACCGCCGGGATCAATAACTATGTGGGAAGACTTAGCTCAAAAATTCCTTGCCAAATTTTTCCCACCGGCGAAAACTACAAAAATGAGGAATGAGATAACATTGTTTGAACAGCAACACGGGGAGTCATTATATGAGGCATGAGAGAGATACAAAGAATTGCTCAGAAAGTGCCCACACCATAGATTTCCTAAGTGGTTGCAAATGAATACTTTCTATAACGGACTACATGGGAATCTCAGGACTAGTATTGATGCAGCGTCGGGTGGAGCGTTCATGGCTAAGAGTTATGAGGAGGCGTACAATTTGATTGAGACAATGGCGACTAACAACTATCAGTGGCCCACAACAAGAGTGACACATGCAAAGGAAGCTAGAGTATTAGAAGTAGATGGGTGTGACAGCAATACAAGCGCAAATTTTAGCACTTTCCAAGAAGTTGGATTCTATGACAGAAGCACGCAGTACAAAGAAAGATTTGTGTGAATTCATGTGTGTGAATTGTGATGGTGGCCATCCCTCTGGATCGGTCAAGTAATCAATCGAGGGAATAAGAATCACCCAAATTTCTCATGGAGTAATAATTAGCAACATCAAGCTCCACGACCATCATATCCGCCAGATTTTCGGAACCATCAACAACAGGCTCAACATCAAGAAAGAAAATTAGATTTATAGGAGTTGTTGTCAAAATACATAACAAGCAATGAGGCATCGATGAAAAACCAAGAAATTGCCATCAAGAATTTGGAAAATCAGATGGGACAAATTGCTTTAGCATTGAATAACAGGCCATAAGGGACTCTACCTAGTGACACCGAGAGAAATCGGAAGGGAAACCATGAATAGTGCCAGGCAATCACATTGAGGAGTGGAAAACATCTCGTTTGTAAAGATGCAAAAAATTCAACTATATCGGATAATAAAATTGATGATAGCAAAGTGGTTGAAGAAAATAAGGTTGAGGACAAACAAAGTGAGAAAACAAAGTCAGATGACAAGCCAATTGTGTATCCTCCACCACCATTTCAGTAGAGGGTCCAAAAATAGAAATTAGATAAGTAGTTCGCGAAGTTTTTGGAAGTTTTTAAGAAACTTCAGATTAACATCCCATTCGCAGAAGCCCTAGAGCAGATGCCAAGTTATGCGAAGTTTATGAAAGGGATTCTGTTGATGAAAAAGAAATTGGATGACTTCGAAATAGTGGCTTTAACAAAGGAGTGTAGTGCGGTGTTACAGCGAAAGTTGCCACCAATGTTGAAAGATTCAGGGAGTTTCACGATTCCGTGCACGATCGGGAACATGTCATTTAATAAGTGTTTGTGTGATTTGGGGGCGAGTGTGAACCTTATGTCGTTGTTAGTTTACACAAAATTGGGTTTGCCCGCGCCAAAGCCTACGAATATTTCATTGCAGTTTGCGGATAGGTCAGTCACATATCAGAGAGGCATAGTAGAGGACATATTGGTTAAGGTGGATAAGTTTATATTCCTTGTGGATTTTATTATTCTGGATTTTTAGGAGGAGAAGAACATCCCAATTATTCTAGGGAGACCTTTCTTGGCTACGGGTAGGACACTCATCGACGTACAAAAAGGTGAACTGACTCTGAGAGTCCAAGAGCAAGAAATCAAATTTAATGTATTCAAGGCCATGAAATTCCCTACGGATGAAGAAGAATGTTTCAGAATGGATATAATTGAGTAGATAATCAGTAAAGATATGGGCAAGAGTTTGGTCAATGATCCATTGGAAACAACATTATTGGGGGATGAAGAGTTCAATGACCCAAAATTTTTGGATTACTTGCAGATGTTAGACTCATTGCCATGAGTTAGCCGATTCAGAGCACCATTTGAACCATTGCACATGGAGGAGAAAGCCACAGCAAGGATGAAACCGTCATTGGAGGAGCCACCAACTCTTGAACTTAAGCCACTCCCTAAACACCTCAGGTATGCGTATTTAGGCCATTCAAATTCTTTACCTGTTATTATTTCTGCTGCACTTAACGATTTGTAGGAAGAAAAGTTGCTGAGGGTGCTTAGGGAACATAAATTAGCAATATGATGGATGATAGCGGATAACAAGGGAATCACCCCCTCTTTTTGCATACATAAAATTCTGATAGAAGACAAGGCAAAACTGACGGTGGAGCAACAACGACGACTCAACCCAATTATGAAGGAAGTTATAAAGAAAAAAATTCTGAAATTGTTGGATACCGGTATCATCTACCAAATTTTTGACAGTAAGTGGGTTAGTCCGGTTCAGTGTGTGTCGAAAAAGGGAGGAATGACCGTGGTAGAGAATGAGGACAACGAGATAATTCCGACAAGGACACTGACAGGTTGGAGGGTTTGCATGGACTACAGGAAGTTGAATAAGGCAACCAGCAATGATCATTTTTCGCTGCCCTTTATCGATCAAATGTTGGATCGATTAGCGGGACATGAGTACTACTGTTTATTGGATGGATACTCGGGCTATAATCAGATCGTCATCACTCCTGAGGATCAAGAGAAGACTACATTTACATACCCATACGACACATTCGCATTCAGGAGAATGTCGTTCGGTTTGTGTAATGCACCTGCTACCTTCCAACGGTGTATGATGGCCATCTTCTTAGACATGGTGGAGAAAAATGTGGAAGTCTTCATGGACGACTTTTCTGTCTATGGGGACGATTTTGATATTTGCCTAGGGAATTTGGTGATGGTGTTAAAAAGATGCAAAGACACAAACCTTGTACTTAATTGGGAAAAATGCCACTTCATGGTTGAGGAGGGCATAATTTTGGGTCACAAGGTCTCGACTCAAGGATTGGAGGTTGACAAAGCTAAACTAGAAACAATTGAGAAACTGCCTCCACCGAGTTCAGTAAAGGGAATTAGTAGTTTTCTGGGACATACTGGGTTCTATAGGGGAGATTCATAAAGGACTTCTCTAAAATTACAAAACCTTTGTGCAGTCTTTTAGAGAAGGATTCTGTTTTCAATTTTGATGAGGAGTGTAAGTTGGCTTTCGAGTTGTTGAAGAAGAAGTTAACTACAGCCCCCGTGATCGTCGCACCGGATTGGAATATACCTTTCGAGCTAATGTGTGATGCAAGCGACTATGCAGTTGTGGCTGTTTTGGGTCAACCCCGAGAGAAGGTATTTCACGCCATATATTATGCAAGCAAGACACTCACGGAGACTCAAATGAATTACACAACTACGAAAAAGGAATTGCTTGTAGTGGTGTATGAATTCGACAAATTTAGGGCATACTTGATCGGGACTAAGGTGATAGTCTACACGGATCATTCGGCTATTCGGTACTTAATTGCGAAAAAAGATGTTAAGCCACGCCTTATCCGATGGATTCTCCTTCTACAAGAGTTTGATCTAGAAATAAAGGATAGAAAGGGGACGGAGAATCAAGTCGCCGATCATTTGTCTAGGCTGGAAAATCAAGATAAACTGAAAGAGGGCAAGTGTGCAATCAACGAGTCATTCCCGGATGAGCAATTGTTTGGGATAAATACATAATTTCCATGGTACGCGGATTATGTGAATAATCTAGTGAGCAACGTTCTTCCACCTGAACTTACATGACAACAGAAAAAGAAGTTTCTTCATGACGTAGAATGGTACATGTGGGACGAACCATATTTATTCAACCAGTGTGCCAACAAGATGATAAGAAGGTGTGTGCCCTACAGTGAAGTGAAGAACATACTACATGAGTGTCACTCATCTGCATATGGCGGACATTATGGTAGCGAGATGACAGCAGCAAAGGTGCTTCAATCTGGGTTTTATTGGCCTATATTGTTCAAGGACTCCCACCAATTTGTTAAAACATGTGATAGATGTCAAAGGGTGGGAAACATATCGAAAAGGAATGAGATGCCTCTACAAAAAATTCTAGAAGTTGAGATTTTCGATGTATATGGCATAGATTTCATGGGGCCATTCCCGTCGTCACTTAATAATCAGTACATTTTTCTCACAGTGGATTATGTTTCACAGTGGGTTAAAGCCGCAACACTCCAAACTAACGATGCGAAAGTGGTTCTAAAATTCCTACAGAAGAATATTTTTATGAGGTTTGTCACGCCGAGAGAAATTATAAGTGATGAAGGTAGTCACTTCTGTAACAAATCATTTACGGCTCTATTGGCAAAGTATGGGGTCAACCACAAGGTGGCGATGGCTTATCATCCCCAAACCAGTGGGCAAGCTTAGGTTTCAAACAGGGAAGTACAGAGAATCTTGGAAAAAGTGGTAAACCTGAATCGAAAGGATTAGTCGCTCAAGTTGGATGATGCACTATGGGCCTATCGAACTGCGTATAAAACACCAATCGGGATTTCACCATATCAACTACTGTACGGAAAGGCATGTCACTTACAAGTCGAGTTACAACATAAGGCTTATTGGGTAATTCAAAAATTCAATTTCGATCAAGCAGCTGTATGGGAAAATCAACTACTGTAACTAAACTAGCTCGACGAATTTCGCCTTCAAGCCTACGAGAACTCCAAGTTATACAAGGAAAAGGTCAAGCGATGGCACGACCAGAAAATTATGCAAAGAACATTCAAGCCATGGCAATCAGTCCTATTGTTCAACTCACGGTTGAGGTTGTTCCCAGGCAAGCTTAAGTCAAGATGGTCGGGACCATTCACCCTAAAAAGGGTGTTCACTCATGGCGCTGTTGAACTCTACAGTCGGAATCCCTTAGAAACTTTCAAGGTCAACGGTCAACGATTAAAGCACTATTGGGGTGGCGAGTTCAACAACAATGTCACCGCCATCACATTATTCGACGTACCATGAACACGAAGTAGTTAGGCTGAACGACTTAAAATCAAATGCTAATTGGGAGGCAACCCAATCATACGTTTATTTTTCGTATTTTCATTCATGATTGTTAGATTATAGTTTATAATAAGTTCATTAGGTAGGTATTACATTGTATAAGTCTTTTTAATCTCTAAACCTTGCTCCAAGTGATCAACAATCTAATAACTTGTATGTTTCATGGCTTGCAGGATAAGAAAATGTACATTAAGTGACATAGCATGAAGAAAAGAAGAGCAAAAGAGTCAGTTAGCAGAAGGCATGCCCGTCGGGGCAGGCCTATTTAGCCTTGCACCCCCCGCCGGGGCAAGGGTCCCCTACATCAATTACAGAACCTATGCTTGTGACGCCCCCAAATCCGGGTATCTTCCAACCTGAAAGATGGTGCTACACGGTACTCATAACTGTACATTCATTCTATTGAAATGACATCAAAATGTGTGTATCAACGACATTCTTATTACATTAATAATATTACATCCCTTTCCCAGGTTCTATAACCAGTACATTCTTTGTTCATCATACTATAATATATACAACTTACTAGTTTATTACAAGGTAAACTAATTGTTCATCTTCATCTTGGCTTTATCCTTGTCAGATCCCTCGGTTCATTCGGTCTTAGCTGCATTCATATGGTTCAAGCAAGAGTGAGCATCACAAGCTTAAAAAGTAAAATAATTTCTATTAAACAACATGTTTGAAACATAGGAATCGTATATCTTTAATAACTGGATAATAGTTAAGAAGTATTATCAATAATTCAAAATAGCATTTCTTTTCTTTCAAAACGTTTTACAATAACAATATTCAGTAAAACATCAATTCTGGCTCAAGACCATGAGCGTTTCATAATTTCTTTGAAAAGGACAACCCGGCACTAAGTCCGTAAGTCCGGCATATCTTACAAGCACTTTTTGGTGATCAGCCCATAGTACTATATGTTGATCAACACTACATCCTTTAAATGTATGTACGTTTAAGTTTTGGCAACCTCGCGTGCCCATCGAATAATCGATGAAAAATACATTTGTTTATTCATACTCAAGCTTACCTTGAATCAGTACCAAATAATTGGCGTAGGATAGCGTTATCAATTCTATATTAAAAGACTTATAAATAAATCAATCAACTCTTCAAGATTAGTCTAGCTGAGGTAAAACTAGCATCGACCCTTTAGTAAAACATTTCATGCATCTCATAACATGAATCACGGAAAACTTGGCTAACACGAAGGTTAGACAAGCGTTTAAGAAAAACTTGCCTTCAGCATCTGCTACAGTAAAATTACTTTTCCTTTGAGTCTTTACAGTCTCTACAACACATAACCACATAACATACCACATTAGGTCATGAATGAATATACATGGTTCCTAATGAATCTTACCCTTCTTCTCAATCTAATCATGTATTAGATTTGTTATTTATTGGTTCTGACTTGCCATTATATTTTACATCATTCTTACCAACTTCTTTCCCTTCTATGTCTTACGTGGATTTACTTCAGTAATACAAATTGTTTTGAGTTAATCATCCTTCCTTACGGCTTACTAACATCCTTACGTTATTAATTGAAACTCGATCGTCATTTGTTAAGTACACTTTATTGCATACCGTTTACGTTCACATATTACTTGACAACTTTTAGTTGTAACTCTTAACTTTATAGTCATTATCATTATTGAATACATTTCACTTTCTTATACTTTACGTTCTTCGTTTAATTATTCATTAAACAACATTAAATTCATAATGTCATCACTATAAAAGTGATTTAGGAAAGGTCTTATTATGTTCATTAACCAATTATATGACCCATACTTGTCTTGCAACCCATTGGGTTCACAAACAACTTGGTCAACAAAAATCCCTCTACCATGCCATGGCAGGCGGCATCCTTTCTACTAGTGGGTATTTGTGCATGCCACTTTCCAATACCCGCTCTCATGCATGGTGCGTGGCTGCACATGAGCGTTATGCCTTCAAGTGGCGCTGCAGCACGACTCTGCAGTGTCTACTCCTTCACCGGTCTTTGCAGTAAGCGGTTCATAAAGCTTTATCAGCATCTTGCTTGCCAGACTTGATCTCCGTAAAAATTTGACAGACAAATTTTTATGTGAGATTCCCAGGCTCATAACTTCTTCGTTATAAGTCCGAATTGGCTCGTTCAAAAGCCATTAGCTCATAAATTACATACTCTACGTGTTTATGCAAGAATTTTATCTATTTAACTTCGTTAACTAAAATTTCACCTATTAGTCCATTTTTAACGAAAACGATAAACGTTTGTGAATGTTCAATGCTCGTTTCTTCGTTATAAGTCAAAATTCGGTCATTCTCGAGTCTGCAACTTTATAATGCCAAATAAAACTTACCTCCATTGAAAACTAATGTTTCCAAGTTCAATATCAAAATTCGACTTCCATTCTGAGAATTTCACGAATTCAACAATTATCGTCCAATCATGTGAATTCCGGTAAAACTTTATTACTAACGATTTGATCATCGTTTTAAATGGATTCAATCCATCATACTAACATCTTGATATACATACTTCATTAACTTATAAACATGATAAGTTATTACTTATTCTTTTTGAGTTTATAACTTATAAAAGTATAAACTACTTATGACTTCCTTTCTCATGACTTATTATAGATTAAGTCTTTTAACCACCATTCTTACTTCTTATTATCATACAATCTTATTAAAGTAAACATATGAGTAGTTCATATAAGCTCTACATAATTCATAACTTAATTAAGTTTGAATTACTTATTCATGACTTATACGATTTAAGTCCATTGATTAATCATTCTTATCATTCCATGGCATACATGTTCTACCACTACCCACTTCTCTAACAATGGAAGAGAAATAGATTCATGGTTTAAGTTCTTACCCTTGATAACCACTTGGTTAATCTTTAAAATCCTTCTTGCTTCTTGATTTATCAAAGGCTAACTTGTTCTAGCTTTTGTAACTTTTTCTCTCTAACCAATAAGCTATAAGTTATTGGATGAAAATCTAACAACTAACAAATGAACTAGCAAGCTTCCTATTTATAGGAAAGACTAAGTTAGGGTATAATGGTCATAAGACCACTCCACCTCCTTACTAAACCTCCATACTATTTATTACTTAAACCCTAAGTTTACTTGCTCACCAAATAAGTTACTTGGCCATCACAATACTTAGCCATTAAGTTAACTTGTTAATCACATAAAAACACTTTACTTGCTCACCGCACATAAGCACTTTACTTAGCTTTTAAGTTTGCTTGCTCATTACATTAATTACTTGGTCATTACTTAACTTATCCATTGCTTAACCCTTAAGTTTACTTGCTTAACACTTTGGATCACCCATGGGTTGCCCCATGGGTTTTAAATCATCCATTAACCCATTGGTTCTTACTTTGGGCTTTTAACTTAATTAACTTTATACTTTGGGCACGCATTACAAATCTTTGGGGCTTGTTCATTAAATCACTTTGGACCTTAACCTTTAATTCCCATTGGACTTAACATTACAATTATTTGGGCTTTAACATTAATTCGTATTGGGCTTTAGTATTATCCCAATTGGACATTACAATCTCCTACACATTCCTACAAATTCAATACATTTGGCTTAACATCATATAACGTATAATCTACGTATTAATCTCGTATTTGTTAGTATTTATACTTTGTGGTTTTAATGATAACAATGTTTATATGGGCTTAATTGATTTTACTTTGGCTTATAATTTAATTGGGTCATGTTATTCAAATAATTTTATGCATATTAATTATATGATATATAATAGTGTGCATGGGTTATTGCATGGATTAATCACTTTGTCTCCTAGCTCAACAAAGTTAATGCAGTATTGGAGTGAGTAAATCAAGGTGGTTATTTTTGTCACATGCCTTAAATTTTTATATATAGAATATATATATATATATATATATATATATATATATCTATATCAATCGATATGCTTTAAAAACTAATTCAAATTGGAGTAATTTAAGGAGATTGGAAATCTGTTTAATATTCCTTAAATTTCTCATATTTTATTGTGGGGTTATATCCTTCCAATATATATATATGTTATTTGTTATATATATGTTGAGCTACCAATTTAAATGTATTTGGGAGATTTTTTAGGAATTGGTTTTATGAAGGATTCTTATTTAAAGTTGATGGAGATGTTATTTTGTCACATGCTAAACAGTAATTGCTATTTTTAAGGGATCTTGCTAATTGCTAATAGGACTCTTTCAACTAGTATTTGATTTTCATTTAACTTCTTCATAGCTGAATTTCCTTATCTACTGATGTTGTCATTGGTAACGTGGATCTCCTATTTCAATCAAAAAGATATAGTCGTTGCAGGAGGAATTGGAAGGTTTCATAGTTGTTGCTCTCTTCTTTATATATATCTTTATTTACGGCTTCATGAAGAACACAAGACTCTTTGAATGTAAACTCTTTAAGCTATCCAAGATACACATCAATTATCATATCATTCTTTTAGTCTTGGTTCATAGTGTTCATGTATTCCTTATTTCATATATATTGTAAACATAGTACAAGTCTAGGTTGGCTTGGGTTTTTTATTTTAGTAATATTCAGTCTGTACAACGAAGGTATCAAAGTCTCAGAGGTGAGAGGTGTTGCAGAGATGCAAAGGGGGCAGAGGTGTCAAATCGATCGTCATTGTAACAGGGAGTTTTATTGTCTTTGTAATTGCTGCCA
The DNA here is from genome assembly GCA_020205615.1 of Panax quinquefolius. Classification (NCBI taxonomy): domain Eukaryota; kingdom Viridiplantae; phylum Streptophyta; class Magnoliopsida; order Apiales; family Araliaceae; genus Panax; species Panax quinquefolius. The sequence continues at coordinate 66,441,912 of CM035154.1, read as the reverse complement.
GTGCAGATCGACGAATAAAGAGGGCGATGTACAAACCTACATCAACAAGAATGGTGAGCTTCCCGGGAGGAAGGCTATCGCCAGGTACACAATAGCTCAGAGAGAATCTTTGCAGACAACTAAAACATCCAAGTGCAGAAATTCAAAAAATTGCTTTCTTTGTCGGCTTTGGATCCTCTAGCCATCAACTCATCCGCATATTCCAGCGATTTATCACGTTTTGTTGTTGCTACTACAAGAGATGACCATGATTAAGGGGGTGTATTCAATTAAGATTTTTAAAGACTTTTTTTAAGTGACAGACTTTTGTAGAGTTTGTGAATTTTAATGACTTTTAAAGATTTTAAAGACTTTTTTTAAATGACTTTTATAGACTCCATGAAATAAATGACAGACTTTAATAAGCTGTTTACAAAGATTTTGATAGACTTTTGTATACTTCTAATATATCTTGTAGCTTATATTAATTGTTAATTAGCCCATGTGTACAACCTCTCACTCTTTTTTCATGAACTATAGGAAATCTTATTATTTCATTAAATTATTGTGGCCTGAGATTTTATATATGTTGAAAGCATTCATATTATTCTACATATTTCATGATAAATTTGGATACTCAAATATGAATAAAATTTTAGAAGCTACAGACACAACACAAAAATTAAGCTCACTTTTTATTGAACTATATATATTATATATGCGTACGATTTTTTAGTATGAGTATCAAACTTTGTTTTTCACAAAATAATATGACAATGAAAATCTATATGATCGCAAAACTTCATACATGCGAGTAAATTGTCACCAAGTTATAAAAAATATACCAGAGAGATTTTTAGTCGCCGGTAAGCCACAGACAAAATTGCCAGAGAGATTTTTTTTTCTTAAAATTATTAATAGTTGTTAGTGAACCAAAATTGACCGTTAAAAAATAATTATGTGACTTTTTAATTTATTTATGATGTTAGAAATTAATTAATTAAAATGTTATGTAACTAATTTTTTAACAGTCGACCGTTGTCATCTTTTAATTAATTTTTTTTTAATTTTGATGAGTTTTAGAATTTATCAAGATTCGTATATATCATATACTATATCTATATTATATATATATATATAATAGTAAAAATTAAAATTCTTGTTTGATTTTTCAAAGTCATAACGAGATATTTCTATAATAAAAGTTTGTGTAATTTATCTAATTTTTAATAATTTTAGTAAAAAGAAAATATAAACGGTTTATAATTTTAATAATTATATTTTCTAAAATTAGATTAATTTATATTCATTTTAAGTTAAAAATTTACAGGAGAGTTTTGCGACTTTTGAATTTTTTATAAAATCTCTGCAATTTTTTTACTGGCGATTTGAATTTCTACCTTTATGTTTAATATTTGGAAGTCTTTATAAGTCTTTAGAGATGAGGTCAGACTTTGGATATGGGTTGATAGTTATAACTTTTCTTCTAAAGTCTGTCAAACTCTACCATTTAATAGAAATTTGAAAAATCAATGACTTTTTAAATACCAAAATACTTTTATAGACTTTATAAAAGTCTTAATTCAATACCACCTAACTTTTAAAGACATTATAAAAGTTATAATTGAATATCACTAAACTTTTATAAACTCTTTAAATGTCTTGATTGAATACAACTAAACTTTTAAAGTCTTTAAAAGTCTTTAAAAATCTTAATTGAATACACCCTCCTAAAGAAACCATGAGCGAAAGGCTACTCAAGTGAAATTTGGGGTGCATAATTACCCTACCGCTCTAAGATAAAACTTGGGCGGGACAGAGTGAGCGGCAATAAAATTATGGAACGCATTTTATTAAAAAAATATATTTTAAATATTCGGAAGTACAATTTAAGAACAATTTTTATAAATAAAAAAACTTTATTTTTTAAGAAAAAAGCTTTAATTTTTTAAAAAAAGATTTTATTTTTAAAGGAATATTTTTTGAAAATTAAAATCTTCAACAACTGTCGTTGGGAATAAAGGCTCTCACATCTAATTTGGAAAAAATGACTACAAGCCATTTGAAATGGCACTGAATTTTTGAATTTTTTGGCTAAAAATCAGAAAGGCAACCAACGCCACTTTAAAAAATATTTTTTTTAAAAACGAATTTTAAAAAAATTATCTTAATTTTTTTTAAAACGATTTTATTTTTTTAAAGAAATTTGAAAAAAATAAAAATGTGATCCAATGCAAAACTAACGGCATTATAACTTTTTTTAAATTTTTTTATAAAGCAAATTTGTAAAAAAAAAAGAGTAAGATGTAACATCACTTTAACTGACGTTGGAATCTTTTTTTTTAATTTCTTTAATTGATCTCTTGTACTTGTTTACAAACATCAATATTTTTTTATGTTTATTCTTTGTCATCGGCGTTGGAAATGAAGGAGTATATAAGATTTCAGCTATACAAAAAAAATAAAAATTCTAACGCCAATTAAAGTGACGTTGCATCTTACTATTCTTTTTTACAAATTCATTTTTTTTTTTAAAAAATAAATAAAATAGGGATAAAATTGATATTACATTAATATGGGTCAAACTAACTTATTAGGAATGACTTATAAGTCATTTTTAAATAACTTTATTCTGCATTTTAGTTCATAAAACATAATAAAAAATTCATCTTTTATGTTTTCTCTTAAAGCGATAGTATTATAATTTAATTTTATAATATATTTGGAAAAAAGGTAAAAGGAGAACTAGGAATAGCTAGGGGTATACCATTACTATTCTTCTTTTTATGTTTTATTTTGAACTTAAAAATATGTTCATGATTTAAGTTACTCCCTCGACCTAAGAATAAAAGTTCTTATTATTTTATGTAATCTCAAGTTAAATATTTACTTATATTAAATAATCTATTTTTTTTACAATAATTTCTGCGTAATATCCTTAGTATTAAATGGCATATTTTTATTATTTATAAATATTTATATAATATCACTAGTCGCGAATTAATAAATCATACTAATTTCGGAACAATTTCACATGAGTCGAATATGACAGCTAGACTTCCTAATTCTCTAGTCTGTACTCTCTCACTAACTTCACTCCTTTTTCCTTGTCTTTCTCTCTCTATATGTGTGTGTGTATATATATATATAATATAATATAATAAAAATAAAAATAAATATGTATATATAGTTTATTAGTACCAGCTCCACCCTTTATTTTAAAATAAGAAGTATTAAAAAAAGATATACTCCCTTCGTCCCATGATAAAAGTCCTTATTACTATTTTGGGTTGTCCCATGTTAAATGTCCACTTTCCTTTAATAACCAAACTTTTACATGTAAAAAATACTTGTAGCTTAGTTGGTTTGAGCATTTGTTTAAAGAGTGGGGGAAGTTAAAAGTTCGATTCTCAAAAAAAACATTGTTATTGTAATTATTATTAGTTCTACTACTACTACTACTACTATTATTATTATTATTATTATTATTATTATTATTATTATTATTATTATTAACTATGGATTATATGAAAACTCAATTCTTACAATCCTTAGTCCAGGATGATGATGTTTCCATGAAAACTGTTAACAGTGATGAAGGATCTGAACATGATGATAATCAGTTCAGCATCTTAGCAGGAGAAAGTCAAGAACCAGAGCCTACTATGGGAGACTTCTAGGATTCTCTCATCTCAATGATCTCTGAAAAAATGGAACAGGACAAAAAAGGAAAAGGAAAAGCATAAAGCTATTCTCCACTACAGCATCAATAATCAGAAAATGACAACCACAGTGTTTCCACCAGCAATAAAGCATATCTAGTTGCCCATCAATTATCAGAAGAAATCACCAGCTATCCTCAATAATGCGCCACTCAACCGACAGTTTGTCTCATGTCATTCCACTTTCTACGACTGAGAATTAAAGAAGAAAAGATAAGGATTGCAAACCGACTCCACTACCAAGGACACGCCAGATCCTTTCTCATCTTCTTTCTTGTATAAATAGGGAGACCTCACCCTTTGTTGAGGCAGAACTTCTTTTGCATTTTCTTTGTACCCTCTCTCTCTCTCTGTGTAAAATATTTGATATATATAAAAAAAGTTTGAAGTTTAAAGATCTGCAAAGCTCTACTGTAAGTTTTAATTATTTCTTCCGTTAATTATTATGTTTCTTTGCTTGAACTTTTAGATTATCATACTGAAAACAGTAATCGTTATAGAATAGCATATCAAACTGCAACAGACCACCATAATCGTTCTTATTTTTTAGAACAGTTTTATAAATCAGAATAATTTATTGTTTCAACTAAAACGCATATATCTGAGGAAAAACCGCAGCTTATAGTTTTGGGTAGACCCCTAAATCAACAGTAATCTTATGAGATCATATATGTGATAATTTATTTGTTAGTATATTTTTAATATGACTTCAAAATTTCATGCCATTTTATTAATTAAGTCAGATTAGGATTAATGCTTGATTAAGTGGAACGTCGCCCAAGTCGCGTTTTGAAACTTTGCATTTAGCCGTGTTGTGGCGTGGTGGCTTTTATTTCCTGTAAATCGTTGACAGACGTGCTTGATCAAACCTCCGATCCGATCCTGCTTAGTTGGTATCTTGAGTGTCGGTTAAGACATTAATATTGGGGCTTCCAATATCTAAACCATTTATCTCGACGATAGCTTTCCAGTAATTGGCTTCAGTAGTTGTATTACAGTTATTAATTGTACAGGTTTGGCATTGTTCATTACCAGAATCATTACTAGATTCAGAATAGATTTTAGCTAAATCATCATCTGAACTTGATTCTGAACTGCTATTAGATAAACAATTAAGAATTTGCTGTTGAATTTCCTCATCAAGGGACATTTCATTAAGTTTCTGTTTTAATTTTGATTTGCATTTATTAGCTAAGTGTCCTGTTTTTCCGCATTTATAACATTGTATTTTAGACTTATCTTTTTTATTACTGCTCTTTCTCTTTTTAGTAGATTTTTCAGGGGTTTTGTTCTTAGATTTCTTAGAAGAACGTCTTCGGTAAGATCTAGAGGGTCTAGAACTTTGCTATTTTTTAGACTTTTGGGGATACTATAATTTTGTGTCATAAGAGAATTGGTCACAAAATTCTCCTATTTTATGTCTTTTAGTAAGATTCTATTTTTTCATTAATTGTTGAAGTTTCATATCATTACATAATGATAATCCTTCTTCAATAATTACTGAAATAAGATGGCCATAAGAATATTGGTCATAAGGAATGCTCATACGGTCATGTTTATCTCTAAGTTTTTATGAATTTTTTCAGCAAAAAAGGTAGGAAGACCATCAATAAACTTGTCTTTCCAATGTTCACTGTTAGTGTCTGTTCTTTGCATAGCCTTCATAAGAAAGACATCCTTATACCATCTAAAATGGGTTAGGGAAGGACAACAAAGATTCTGTAAAAGTTCTCTACCTCTATCATTATTCATGAGTCCTGGTCCGACAAAATGATGAAGGATAGCATTAACTAAGGTGTAGCAAGCATCTTCTCTTTTTGTTTCAGTTTTAGTAATGGGGTTGGTCTCATTCTTATAGGATTGGAGAATTTCAGTTCGTTGGTTATCAGTAAGTGCATTATCCCACCATCCTTGAAGAATGCCAGTAAATCCATTTACTAAGAAACGACAGATCTGATGGTCTATATTATCATTCTATCTGCAGACTGTTGCATACATCATCATATGATGGATGGTCTCAAAAATTTGGTATTCAGTTTTACCATCAATATTCCATTCATAAATGGTTTTTCCATGGTAAGACTTTTGAGAATGAAGAAAGTCTTCTTCATACAGAATATCCTGGGGAGTAGGTCTGGGGTAATAGTATCTACTAGGTCCAGATAAAGCCATACATCTGAGCTATAGGTTTCGATCGTAAGTAGTTTTATTGATATTTTGCATTTCTTGAAAATTATTTTGGATTTCCAAAATATGAATAGGAGAAATACCATCAGTACTATCTCCATCACTATCAGTATTATTATTACTGGTATGAGAAGAAGGTTGTCCAGACATCATATTAATTTGAGAAGAAGATGCAGTTGTAAGCTTTAAATCTTTCATTTTATTTAAAAGATTATCAATAAATTCATTATCAGCTTTAGAAGATTTCATTTTGAAATTACTAACTTCTAAAGGTGGTTTAATGGTTACGGGTTGAAGATTTATTTGTTGAGGAACAACTTGACAATTATTATTAATATGATTTATTTGTTCTTCAATTCTGGTTAACTGTTTTCCTACAGTTTGAAGGAATAAATTACTATAATTATTCTGCTTAGATAAAGGTAAAATGTCTATTATCTTAACCTCTTCATGTTGATGGGGTATTTCAGAAATATCGACATACGGATTAATAACCAAGGGTTTTAAATTTTCATTTCCTGGACTAAGTTCAAGAGACTTAGGAGGGGGATGAATAGATTGAATAATGCTTCCACTTGTAGTAATCCAATCCTTCTGAATTCCAGTTAAAACATTTAGTTGACTTTCAGTATAAAAATCAGATTTTGGGAAACAATCATAATACCATTTAGTAAATGATAAAATATAATCGGTTTTTATTAGGATAAGCATAATAATTAGCTTTAATATCAACTAAATTTTATTATCATGATTTTTAAAATACCAATTTCTAAAGTTTTGGTATTTATCCTGCATAAACTCATGGTTTAAACATTGACGAATTTTACTATTAGGAAAAAAATCCATTAACATTCAAAGTTCATGTCACTAGCGGTTGGACTATAAGGTCTTCTGTTTTGAGGAGTATTAGCTTCATAAATACCATGAGGTATTTGATTTTCAGAAATATGAATTCCTCGAATTATATCTTCATTTTTAATAGACTCATTACTGGGATTTTTAGACTCTTGGTAAACAGATTCTAAAGGATCAGACACAGACTGCCTAGATGATTCAGGAAAATCAATATTATAAGAGATATTATTTATAGATCAACTTTGGGTAAAGGGTCTTTGGAATTTTAAATAAACATTTCCATTACTGGTTTGGACAACATCCTCAATGGATTGTTGAATTATAGGCCTGGTAGGGACGGCATTTGTAATTTGCCATTGTTTTGGAAAAGTAATTTCTTCCCAAGGGATCATCCTGGGAATAGCCACTTGACTACTAAAAAGATTAGTGTCTATAAGGGAATGATGTCCCTTGTTGGCTTTGTTTTCGGATATAAGGGTTTAAGGTTGTTAAAACTTTAAGGTGAATACAGAATAATATGGCAAAAGGAGGAGATCCGGGTAGATACTCATAACCATGAGATATAATTCCCATTTCTAAAACTTTTAAAAAATTATTATCAGTTAAAGCAATACTTAAATTCGGGTAGATATTGAAATATACTGATCCATGAGCAAGACTGGTTTCAATAGCGCCCATAAGAGAGGCTTTCCAGTTAAGACACCTACCATCTCTAAGTGTGCATTGAATACTGGTATTTTGACCAAGTAAAGTCAAAGGTTTGAAAGCTACTTGGACAAGTCCTATATGAACATATTTATATTTTTGCAAAAAAGGGTACAAATCTTCAACATGCAATAAATATAAAATTTCATCATTATTCTGTCAAGGAACAGCATGTTCAAAGGTTTTAATAATTCTTCTACTGATAAAATCAAAGGTTCCAATTTTTTAAATTGTTTTTGGTTTGATTTTAGGAATAGTCCATTTATCTAAGGCTTCCTTAACATCCTAATAGAATATAAGTTCAGTTGCTTCCATGGTAGAAGCTGAGGCATTAGCTACGGTTGAAAGAGAGGTTGAAAAATCAGTCATTTTTTCAGAGATCATTGAGGTGAGAGAATCCCAGAAGTCTCCCATAGTAGGCTCTGGTTCTTGACTTTCTCCTACTAAGACGCTGAACTGATTATCATCCTGTTCAGATCCTTCATCACTGTTAACAGTTTTCATGGAAACATCATCATCTTGGACTAAGGATTATTAGAATTGTGTTTTCATATAATCCATAGTTTTAACTAATAATTCTGTTTCAGTTAGGTTTGGAAACTTTTGTTTTAAATCTGTTTGAATTTTAAGGAAAGGATTAACTGGTGTTGGTGTTGGAAGGCTCTAAGGGATAACATCTAAGCAGGCCTGGGTATGATTCTTTATGGTCTTAAGGAGTTCTGGTAGTGTCGGATTAAGTCCTTTATCCCACCACTTGGTAAAAAATACCCTTTCAAGGTGAGGGATTTTATTCTGATAATTACATCGGAAATCCCACTTCCAGATCCAAGGGATTCCGAAACGGATTATGAAATGGGCAAGTAATTTCAGCATAGATAGATCTTTGTTTACTGGTATATGGGAATAAGCTACTTGCCATTCCTTGAATGTTGTTTGAACTGATTCTGGCAAGGTGTCAATAGTGATACCGATTTTATCCCACCAAATGAAAAACCAATTGGGAATTTCGTTTCGTAAAACATCGGGACAAATACGGATGAACCAAGTATGGTTATGAATAGGATTCTGATAATAAAATACTTTCGTAAAGGAATCAATATAATCCCAATAGCTGTATTTGGTTTCTGTTAAATGGCTGGATTCAATGGTACGGGTAGTATGAGGATTAATACCCCAATTAGCAAGAGGCATAATGTTCTTAATGGTTGTTTTACTGTATTGAATTGGCTTGTTGGTTTTGATGGATCATGAAGCGTAAGCTTTATTTCCATTGATGTTGTTTCAATGATGATCTGCTCATACACATAACGATACTGGTTGAAGCAAGGAGGAGACTGTTGAGTTGTTAAATAACGTCTTTTGATCTCCCATGGATCTTTCATCCATTTTTCATCATTCTGTTCAATAAATAATATTGTTTCTTCCATATATTTGTTTGGAATGTACTATTCTGGTAAAAGAAGAACATCTTTTACTGTAGGTTGGCTGGAAGAAGCCGAAGAATTACTGGACGGAGTATTCAGGCTAGGAAATTCTTTGTAGTAAAGGTTAGCTCTGCCTCGGCCTCGCTGACCGCGGCCACGGCCTCTACTGGTCATTCCTGCAAATATTCTCTGGTTAGAAAATCCGATAAAGAATTTTGTTTTCCTTTAGTATACTCAATATCAAAGTCAAATACTGATAAAATACTTTGCCAAGTAGCAAATATTTGTTTGGATGCTAAATTTTGAACATCCTTTTTAAATATTTGTTTTGTAGCTGAACAGTCAACTCTAATTAAAAAGTGCTGATTTAAAAGATCATCCTAAAATTTTAAAACACATTTAACAATTGAAAGGCATTCTTTCTTTATGGTTGGATAATTTAAAGAAGGTCCTTTCCAAGTTCCTAAAGTAAAACGAATAAGATCTTCTTTTTTACTGTTAGGATTAAATTGTTTTAAAATACCACCATATCCTATATTAGAAGCATCGGTTTGAACGATCTTTTTCCATTCGGGATTTGGTAGGGACAAACAAGGTAACTGTTTAACTCTAGATTTAATCTTTCTTCATCGCATCAAGTATGTTCTCTTCGTCTGTGGTAAAGGATTTTTCCGTAGACGAGTGTACAGAATAGAAGCATCTTGGGAAAGATTTGGATAATAATCACAAATGTAATTTAGACTTCCCAAAAATCTTTGCAGTTGATTAGTGTCTTTAATTTCATCCAGAAATTTAGATGCAAATTCAATACATCTATCAATTGGAATAATAGTTCCATTAGAAATATTATATCCAAGAAATCTGATTTTTGTTTGGAAAAGTTTCATTTTAGGGGCAGAAACTACCAAACCATTTTTATGATAACATTTTTAAAAATATTTAAATGTTTAATGTGTTGTTCAATTGATGAAGAGAAAATTAAGACATCATCAATGTAACAAATAATAAATTCAGTAAAAGGATTAAAAATATCATTCATGATGTGCTGGAATTCTAAAGGTCCATTTTTTTCTCCAAAAGGAAGGACATTCCATTCATAGTGACCAAAAGGTACTGTAAAAGCAGCTTT